>CM046673.1:6208414-6583414 GCA_025594165.1 Tamias sibiricus
AAGTAGGGGACATCACAGAACAACAATAATGACCCTAAATCGATAGCTGATACTCAGGAGGGCTTTTCTGAGCCGGCTACATTTCTTCTCATATTTATTCTTGCACAGTAGCCTCACAGAAGCTGCTGACGCTGCTGTCATCTGAGTTTGGCTGAGGAACAAACCCTGAAGCTCAGAGGTCAGGTGAGACCACGTCTGCCCGGCTAGTACCTAGCAGACCTGGGGCTTGACCCCTGACCTGCGACTCCATAGCCAGGCCCGTGGGCACTGTGCGCTCCTGCTCTGGGGTGCCCCGGGCCCTGGGGTGCCTTCTTGCAGTTTCCACAAAGGCCCCTGTGTCCTCGCAGGGATCCTCCTGTTCCTTTGATGCTGGAGCTTAGACGCATGATAAATTTTGTCACTTTAGCAATGTCACAGGCGTAAGTGTGGGTACAACTCACCTCCTCACCCACCGCTACTACATCTGCACCTCCCGGGCCCTAGTGAGGCCCAGCTCGGGGCTGCTGCAGTCGGCCGTCCCCTGGCCTCTGCAGCCCGCGGGGAGGGGCTGTCTCCGCACCCCCAGGCCCCGCCACGTCGGCCTCCGCTCCTCTGGGCCTGAGCCTCGGTGGGGTGGCGGGGGCGGGTTCCTCCAGGATGTTCTACCCGCCCTGGTGGAGCTGAGAGGACCCCCCCCCAGTGGGAAAGGTGAAGCCCCTGCCCTCCCAGCCGGGGCCGTGGCTCAACCTCTGTCCCGGTCACCTTGTGACACTTCTTAGGCAAGATCCGGGGCCTCCTTCTTCCTTCCCTCTGTCCCCAGCTGGCCCGACACAGGTTTGTGGGTTTTGTGGTGGAGAAACCGCCGGCGCCGCCTCCCACGCCCACGGCCCGGAGGAGAGGATCCCGAAGCCTTCGCCAGCCGCTGCCTCTGACGGCCGCGGGCACTGTCCTTGGTGAACACCTGGGCACCTGGGCACCCGGGCGGGGCTGGCAGGGATTAGCTAAGACTGGGGGACCCGGCCTCCCGGGGGGCCGCTCAGGGCCTTGCTGGCTCCACCTCGCTCCCAGCAGGCCTGCCGCTCCGGGCAGGACCCGAGGCCACCCTGGAGGGCCGCTTCTGGCCAGCCCCGCGTCCCGGCCCTCCTCTGGGTCCCTGGACTTCACGTTTGCTTCATTTTCTCTGAACCAGCTTTATCTTCCTCAGGGACATCACGAGGAGATGACAGGTCCTGAGGTGACAGGACCGAGATCTGATCTGGGTGCCTGCCGAGGGTCCGTTGCCAGGCCCTGCGGCGGGGCCAGGGGAGCAGGGAGGGGTGGATGAGCCGGGTTCTGTCTCTTGGTCCCAGTGGGACAGGGAGGGAGAGCTCTTTCCCTGGGTGACGCGTCTGCTCTCAGAGACAGCGAGCCAGGCGGGCCGAAGGAGGCCTCCCGGAGAGCGGAGAAGGGGCTGCCCCAGGCGCCCACCTCACGCCAGCCCAGCTGGGGCACAGGTGGCACCGGGCCACAGGGGAGGGACAGAGGGACAGCATCGACTTGGCTCCTGGCAGGCCCCAGACATGGCAAAAGCAGGAAACAAGGACACAGGTGGACATCGTGGTGAGCAGAGGAGGCGTGGGCTCTCAGGCCCTGAGGGGTGCCCGAGGCTCTGGGGAAGTGGAGACTTCCAGGAGGAGGTGAGGAGTTCAAGGTCGCACCTGTGATTCCCCAGAAGTATGTTTAAACTGTGTGCGAGGGGGCGTGCGTGCGTGCGTGCGTGCGTGCGCGTGTGTGCGTGTGCGCGTGTGCGTGTGTGCGTGTGCGTGTGTGTGTGCACCTCAGCCACATTAAGCACGCTCACAGCATTTGCCCCCATCACCACCATCCGTCTCCAGAACTTTCTTATCATCTCAAACTGAAGCTCTGTCCTCATTAAACATTAACTCCCCTTCCCCCTCCCTAAGGCCCTGGCCCCCACTCTTGTACTTTCTGTTTCTAGGTGCTATGATTTGAAACTTAAAGGCCAGCACTTGGGAGGCTGAGGCAGGAGGATCACGAGTTCAAAGCCAGCCTCGGCAATGGCGAGGCCCTTAGCACCTCAGTGAGACCCTGCCTCTAATAAAATACAAAAAAGGGCTGAGGATGTGGCCCAGGGGTCGAGTGCCCCTGAGTTCAATCCCTTGTACCAAAAAAAAAAAAAAAAAAAAAAAAAAAAAAATCCCTCAAAGACTCATGTGTGTAATGGCGTGGTGCCCACCAGGAGATGCTGAGACTCTAGCAGGAAAGACCTAGTGGAAAGTCTTAGGTCATTGAGGGCACCCTTCAAGGGGACTGTGGGACCCCAGTCTCTTCTTCTTTCTCTCTTTTTCATCTGGACCTTGAAGTGAGTAATTTTGCTGCAACACATACTCTTTCCATGATGGGCTGCCTGTCACAGCCCCAAAATAACAGGACCAACCAATCGTGGATGGAAACTCCTTAAACTGAGCCAGAATAAACCTTGTCTCTGTATAAGTTGATTCTCTCGGGTCTTGTTATGGATAGCACACTGCGGGTTGGACGACAGTGGAGACCCTGTATGGGCACTATCAGGTGGTATCCCCCCCCCATTCTCTTGTGACTGGCTTATTTGATTTCGAATGATGTCCTCACATTTCATCCACATAGTAATATGTCAGCATCTTCTTCCTTTTTTTTTTTTTTTTTTTTTTTTTGTACTGGGGATTGAACTCAGGGGCACTCGACCCCTGGGCCACATCCCCAGCCCTTTTTTGTATTTTATTTAGAGACAGGGTCTCACTGAGTGGCTAAGTGCCTTGCCATTGCTGAGGCTGGCTTTGAACTCACCATCCTCCTGCCTCAGCCTCCCGAGTGCTGGGATGACAGGCGTGCGCCACCATGCCCGGCTCATCTTCTTTCTTTTTAAGACTGAATAATATCCAATCATACAGATGGACCACGTTGTATTTTTCCATTCATTTGTCATGGATGTGGATAGATCCCGTCCATTATGAACACAGACGAACACTTTGATGCATGTTTCTTTTTCATAAACTTTTGCTTTGGAATGATTTTAGGTTTAAAAAAAAAATTGCCAACATGTACCGAGTTCCCGCTTTCTCTTCACCCGACTTCCCTTAAATGCTAACATTTTTTTCGAAACCATTTGCTGCTTTTTAAATGAACAGCCACTGAGACGTCTCTTGGTGGTGCCTCAGCAAATAGAGGTGGCAGAACCTGAAGATCAGCATGGCGGGCTGCCAGCGCCAACCCCAGGGGCCGTGTCACTTCTCCCTCTTGACTCTGGGCAGGTCCCTAAGCCCCCGGTGCTGCCCAGTTCTCTCCTCACCTGGAAAGCATGGAAAATCATGACACTGCATTTCTAGGGGCCGGTGGGAGGGGGTGTTTCAGTGCACGTGAAGAAAAATCACAAGGCCGGGCGCGGTGGCGCACGCCTGTCATCCCAGCACTTGGGAGGCTGAGGCAGGAGGATGGTGAGTTCAAAGCCAGCCTCAGCCATGGAGAGGTACTTAGCAACTCAGCGAGACCCTGTCTCTAAATAAAATACAAAAAAAGGGCTGGGGATGTGGCCCAGTGGTCGAGTGCCCCTGAGTTCAATCTCCGGTACAAAAAAAAAAAAAAAAAAAAAAAGAAAAGAAAGAAAGTAAGAAAAAGAGAAATCACAAATAGGGCCAAAGCACCTGGCAGTGACCCAATGCACCTGAGCTTCTCTCGCTGGCTGAACTTGACTCATCTTCCATACAGCGATCCCCCCACCCCCCATTTCACGGAGGTGCCACTGTTTGTACTGAGCTGACCTGTGATGGATGGATATTGAGGCTTTGCTACCACAAAGATGCAGCTCAGAATCACCTCCTGTGAATTCTCTTGTGTGTTCAAGTTGATCTGCAGGATACAGTCCCCCAAACAAGGTGGCTGCCTGGAAGGTGTTGGGCACTTGGCAGTTTTACAGCCTCGTCTAACTGTCCTGCTCCGAGGCTGTTCCCACGCTCAGCACACCTGCCGTGCCCGCGCCCACACCCACGCTGTGCCTTCTCAAAATTTGCTCTTTGTCAATCTGATAGCGGAGAGGATGTGACTTTGAGGCAGACAGAGGATGTGTTTCCATGGTGATGAGTAAGCCAGGGCCCCGTGGTGTAGGCAACAGGAAATGCTCACGCCTGCCCAAAGGCTTCCAGAGTTTAGCAGTGAAGGGCTTGTGTCTCCATCTAAGAGGCAGCTTTGCTGTAACTACAGTGAAATACCTGAGTCTGAGTCCTTTATGAAGAAAAGAGGTTTCCTTAGCACACAGCTCAGGAGGTTCAAGGGCGTAGCACTCATCTAAGCTATGCTCTAGGTGCATCACAGAGCATGCTTTTTTTTTTTTTTTTTTAAACTGGGAATTGAACCCAGCGGTGCTTTACCACCGAGACACATCCCAGACCTTTTTATTTCTTATTTTGAGTGGGGGTCTCACTAAATCACCTAGAGCCTACTTTCTACCTCTAAGTTGCTGAGGTTGGTCTTGAACTTGTGATCCTCCTTCCTCAGCCTCATGAGTTGCTGGGATTGCAGGTGTGTGCCCCCAGGCCTGAGCCAGACCTGCTCTCCTCACGACATTGAGAAGCTAGTCCTCTGATGAGAACTAACCAGAGCGCCACAAAACACGGAGTCCTTTCTAGTGCCCTCCGTGATCTACACCGCCCGCGCTAGGCCCCAACCCCTAAAGGCCCTGTCATCTCTCAGCATCCCTATCCTGGGGACCGACCCTCCAGCGCGTGAGCCCTTGGGGGACGGGCTGTGAGTCAGGGGTGAGCTTTCTCCCGGGCAACAGGTGCCCTCCAGGGTCATCTCTGGCTGATGTCTGAGGCTGGGTCTGGGGGCGCGCAGAGTCAGGTGCCCCAGGCAGGAAGCTCGTTCGAGACCAGAGAACGCGTGACACAGCCCTGGGACAGAGGAGAGGGACTCTGAGAGGTGAAGGAGGAAAGGCATCAGACCTGAACACGGCCATGCTTAGAAAGCTCACGTGGGGTCCTGTGGTGGTCAGGGCTGGGGACGGAACTCCGGGCCTCCCAGCCACAGCCTGGCCCACGCATCCCAACATAGCTGCCCGCTAACAGTCTCAAGAGGTGGGCGCTTTGGGCAGGGGCTGGGGCTCAGCGGTAGAGGGCTCGCCTAGCATGTGTGCGACCGGGGTTCGATCCTCAGCACCACGTAAAAATAAATGCATCGTGCACAACTAAAGCAAATAAATATTAAAAAAAAAAAAAAAAAAAAAAAAGGTGGGAGCTTTAAGAGATCAGGCCACCAGGACTCTGCCCCCGTGAATGCTGGTTGCAGTGGCAGCGAGTCCTGTTAAACGGGGCAGTGGGGCCCGGTTCTGTCTCTTCCACGCTTCCCGGCCCTTCTGCCATCGTAGGATGCACCACTAAGGCCCCACCTGTTGATGGCACCAGGCGCATGCGCGGAATTCCAGGCCCTCCGAAAGAGTGACACGTGCTCTTCTACTGTTATAATGTATCCAGTTTCTTTAATTCTTTTCTTTTTTTTGGGGGGGGGGTTACCAGGGATTGAACTCGGGGGCACTCGACCCCTGGGCCACATCCCCAGCCCTATTTTGTATTTTATTAGAGACAGGGTCTCACTGAGTTGCTCAGTGCCTCACCGTTGCTGAGGCTGGCTTTGGACTCAGGATCCTCCTGCCTCAGCCTCCCAAGTGCTGGGATGACAGGCGTGAGCCACTGCGCCCGGCTACAATGTATCCAGTCTGTAGCACACGTTTATAGCAGCAGAAAATAGACTCAGACGGTGGTCAGCCTACTGCAGGGGAGGAAGGCGAGTCTGCTTGGCCTCCATCCTCTTTGGGACCGGATTGGCAAAGAGCAGATCTCTGAGGAGTCGAGGCGTCTCTGCGTGACTCGGCCTTGGGAGCAGCCTTGGAGCAGCCTTGGAGTGGGGACGGTGCGGCTCAGCCCCCGTGGGAGGAGCGCAGGGCTGAGATGAGCTCCGGGGACATCAGGGCATCTGGGAGGCGGCTGGACGCCTGGGCCCGGGGCTCCGGGAGGGACCCAGACTGCAGAAGTCACAGGGGTGAACCTGGTGGCTCAGGACTGGGGGTGGCAGACGGGACCGGGGACAGCCCGAGCCAAGGGTCTGAGCTGGGGGACAGGAGCAGGGGGAGGAACTGGTGGGCAGAGGCCAGAGGGCGGAGAGGGCTGTGTGCCAGGCTCCCTAGGTCTGATACTCTCTGATGTTTTGCCCTGTTGGCACCTGCCACCCTGCAGTGGCGGCCCCTCCCACAGTTGGCTGATTTCTGCAGATAGTAAACAGCCGGCGTGCCCAGGACCACACCTTCCACACGGAACAGCCAGCCAGAGTCTAGCCGCACAGCCAGCTCCGTAGGACGCCTCGCCCCCCACCACGGGCTAATACTCCTCTGTCCTAATTACTCAAGGGCCAGGTACCAGGCAGCCCGGGACAGCCCCATGCCCTAGAATCTGCTGAAATTATCCAAACTTGCCAAATCCTAACCCTAACTCTGCTTGATTCGGCTTCCCCACCGAGAGCACCATAAAAGCCCTTGCCCACATTGTCCCTCTGTTCTCTCCGCCTCATGACTGACCCCTGGGCTGCCCTGTGTGGCCCTGTAGGGTGGGCCGTGCCTGCCTCTGAGGGGGCCTCTGAATACGAACCTCTGCCTTCACGATCGTTGCTTCCATGACTACGTGTCCTACCACGTGTCTTAGTCCACCTTCCGTTGCTGTAACTAAATACCACAGGTGGGTCATTTATAAAGAACAGAGGTTTATCTGGCTGGTGGTTCTGGAGGCTGGGAGTCCTAGAGCTGGCACCTGGTGAGGGGGGGCTTCCTGTTCCTGCTGCATCACAACAAGGTGGAGGACACCACACAGCAAGACACAGCAAGCGTGGCAGAGAGAGCCCACTTGTACGACACAGCCACTCCCGTGATAACCCATTAATCCACAGACCCATGAATGGAGGAATCCACTCACAGGGCTCGTGACCCAAGTCCCACCTCTCAAACACGTCGGCGTAACCCGTTCAGACAAATCGGTCTGCATTTTAGAACCAGAAGCTTCCCAACGGTGCAGATGGTCAACAGCGCCCGGTGCTGCGGGACAGGGTGACTGCAGAGACCACGACTGGGGCTGCGTCTTGGAGCCTGGCGGGAGGCGCTGCAGCCCCATCCTGGCACCCAGCCCCTGTCAATCAATTCTGCAGCTGGCTTCCATATTGGGTTCTGTGGCTGGGCTCTGCAGTTGGTTTTTTTTATTTTTTTTTTATTTTTTTTGTACCGGGGATTGAACTCAGGGGCACTCGAGCACTGGGCCACATCCCCAGCCCTTTTTTTTTTTTTTTTTTTTTAAATATTTTTATTTATTTGCTTTAGTTGTACACAGTGCGTTTTATTCAATGCATTTTGTTTGTACGTGGTGCTGAGGATCGAACCCGGGTCGCCCACGCGCTAGGCGCGCGCTCTACCACTGAGCCACAATCCCAGCCCCCCCAGCCCTTTTTTTGTATTTTATTCAAGACAGGGTCTCACTTTGAACTCGCGAGGTCAAAGCCAGCCTCAGCCATGGCGAGGCACTTAGCAACTCAGTGAGACCCTGTCTCTAATAAAATACAAAAAAGGGCTGGGGGTGTGGCCCAGTGGTCGAGTGCCCCTGAGTTCAATCCCCAGTACCAAAAAAAAAAAAAAAAAAAAGGAGGCTGAGGCAGGAGGATTGCAAGTTAGAGGCCAGCCTTAGCGAGACCCTGTCTCAAAAAAAAAAAAAAAAAAAGCATTTTTTAGAGGTCCGGGTATGCAGCTCAGTGATTGACTGGTGTGTGTGAGGCCTTGGCTTCAATTCCCAGTATGGCCAAGGGGGAGCAAACTTAGAGAGCTTATAGGAATCAACTTATATTAATATTCTAACCAAGAGATGAAAGACATCATGAACAGAGAGATGAAATCACAAATAGCCTGAAGAAGGATGGCATGTGGCTCAAGGCTGGCGATCTCCAGACCCTGGGCCCCTCCCCGGCACCAGAAAAACAGAAACAAAACAATAGAAAAATCCTGATGTACAAGCAAACCAATTTCTCCAGTTCACCAGGAAAAAGGCATCGACCTCACGGTCGCTCAGAGATGCTAGCTGCTCGTTATCAGGAACGCGTGTCTGTCTGTTTAACAGGAACTGTGTACACAGAGCCTCGCTCGGGTCACTGCTTTCTGGGGTGCAGCTGGCTCCGGTACCGAGGGCCTCAAGGGCGTGCTGTTTCTAGTCAGTCTTTCCACTCCGGAGACTCCATTCTGTAGAAATTCGAGAAACAGGTAAATATTTACCCATAGCAACACCTGTGTGAGATTATTCTGGTAGCCGATTGGCACAAAGCCTGAGGTGCCCAGTTAAGTCCAATGTACAGGAATGTGATGAAATCCAACGTGCGCCCAGCCTCTCGGGAGGCTGAGGCAGGAGGACTGCAACTTAGTGAGGTCCTGTCTTAAAATAAGATGAAAAAAGGGCTGGGGCACAGTTCAGTGGTAGAGTGCCTGCCCAGCCTGGCCCAGGCCCTCCCTGCTGCTGGTCAACAGCATCCTGGCAGGACTGAGAAAGGGCAGAGCCACCAGGAAAAGCTCCAGGGATTCTCACAGAACCAAAGACACTCTGGCCACACGACCCAGCCTTGTGCTCCTTGGCATTTACCCAGGGGAGCCGAAAACCGTGTCCGTGCAAAACCCTCCACAGAGATGTTTGTGGCAGCTTCGTCACTGCCCACCTCGGAGGCAGCAGAGACGTCCTTCAACAGGGACACAGGTATCATGACCGCTAGAACCTGGAATATCACTCAGCTCTGAAAAAGAGGTGAGCTCTGGAGCCATACATAAAGGGAAATCTAAATGCCCATCGCGAAAAGAAGGCAAACTGTGCGATTCCAGCGACAGAACATTCTGGAAAAGGCAAAGCCCCGGAGACGACAAGGTCGATGGTTACCAGGAACGTGGGGAAGGGTAGGGTGAGCAGGCAACGCGCAGAGGAGTTTTAGGGCTGCCACGCCACTCTAAGACGCTGCAATGGCAGGGCGCGTCTTTGTACCTTTGCCCAAACCCAGAGAGCATCCAACGCCAAGAACAAGCCCAGACGGGAGCTGGGGACTCTGGGTGACAAGGACACGTCCCGTGGGTTCGCCTGTTGTAACACATGGGCCCCTCGGGTAGGGGACGCTGGCAGGCACGAGGCGTGTGTGCAAATGGATGTCCAGGACCTTTCTGCGTGTTCCACTCCGTTTTGCTGGGAAACTGCTCTAAAAAATAAAGTGTTGAAAACTAGTCCCTGTGATCCCAGCGTCTCAGGAGGCCGAGGCAGGAGGATCGCGAGTTCAAAGCCAGCCTCAGCAATGGTGAGGCACTGAGCAACTCAGTGAGACCCTGTCTCTAAATAAAATACAAAAAAGGGCTGGGATGCGGCCCAGTGGTCGAGTGTCCCTGAGTTCAATCCCCAGTACCAAAAAAAAAAAAAAAAAAAAAAAACTCGTCCTAGGCTGGGCGCGGTGGCACATGCCTGTAATCCCAGTGGCAAAAGGTGTGACTTTTGCAATCAAGAGGGTAAAATAGGGCCTGGGGTTGTGGCTCAGCAGCAGAGCGCTCGCCTCGCACGTGCGCGGCCCAGGTTCGATCCTCAGCACCACGTAAAACATAAAATGCATTGCATTGTGTACAACTAAAGTAAATAAATAAATATTTTTTAAAAATGTATCTCTGATTAGACTAAGGGAAATAGCTTTTCAGCTCTGTATTGATCCGACTATTCTTTTTTTTTTTTTTTTTTTTGGTACCAGGGATTGAACTCAGGGGCACTTGACCACTGGGCCACATCCCCAGCACTTTTTTGTATTTTATTTAGAGACAGGGTCTCACTGAGTTGCTAAGTGCCTCGCCATTGCTGAGGCTGGCTTTGAACTCACGATCCTCCTGCCTCAGCCTCCCAAAGTGCCCGACTATTCTTTAAAAAAAAAAAAAAAAAAAGAGGGTGAAATAAAGAATGTCCACGCGCTTCTGCCCTTTTCAATGCTTTATTCACTCAAATCACTCAATGCAATTTCACTCTATAGGTTCTTTTTTTTTTTTGTACCTGGGGATTGAACTCAGGGGCACTCGACCCCTGGGCCACATCCCCAGCCCTTCTTTGTATTTTATTAGAGACAGGGTCTCACTGAGTTGCTAAGTGCCTCGCCATTGCTGAAGCTGGCTTTGAACTCGCGGTCCTCCTGCCTCAGTCTCCCAAAGTGCTGGGATGACAGGCGTGCATGCGCCACCGCGCCCGGCTGCTCTATAGGTTCTTAATCAAGAAAATGACAATCCTTAATGCTGGGCCCTGCAGTAGACAGAATCAATGCTCAGCACACACTGCCGACACGCGTAATCGTGACAGACGCGTCACAGACATTCCCTCTGCGTGCCAAGCTCAGGGGCCAGAGTCCAGGTCTCACGTCTCAGGCCCCCAGGCCCGCAGATGCCCACGCGCTCACTCAGACCGTGGCGATCGGGCTGGGCGCCGGGCGGGCTCCTCCGGGTGTGGGCTGAGCGCTGGTGGAGGGGAGGGCCGCAGGGAGGGGGGCCGCTCTCGCCGGGGTCAGGATGCGGCTGCGGGGTCTGAGGCAGAGGATCAGGGGGACGGGGATCGGAGCTGGGGTCAGACCGGGAGCCACCAGGCTGGCCAGCAGGTGGGCGTCCAGTCGGCTGGCGAGGGTCTGTCCGCTGGCTCCGTCATTTATACTTGATTTGGGGGCTTCTGACTGCCCTTCCAGCCCCTGTCAGTTGCCACTGGGATTCTCAGTGGCGTCATTCGTCCTGGGGTCCCAGCATCTGGTCTGGTGGTCCCCACCCCGAACTTCTGGCCTCTTGCCTTTGGCAGGGACTGATCAGGGCAAGGGTGACATGCCAGAGACTTCCCTCTGGGTCTAAGCCAGGGTGTGAGGAGTGACATGCTGTATCAGGCTATGCCTGGTGACTATAACGGAGGGCTCCGCAGGCGGGCCCGGTGGGACTGCAGGTTCAAAGTGACGTTTTAAAATGGAGCTGCTTAGGCTAAGGCCTCAGGCTATGGGAGGCTGAGGTAGGAGGCTCAGGAGCTCAAAGCCAGCCTCAGCAACTTATTGAGGTCCTAAGCAATTCAGTGAGACCCTGTCTCTAAGTAAAATACAAAAAAAAAAAAAAAAAAAAAAAAAAAAAAAAAGGACTGGGGATGTGGCTCATTGGTCAAGTGCCCCTGAGTTCAATTCCCAGTCCAAAAAATAAAAAACAATCCTGACTCGAGAGGCTGAGGCAGAAGGATGGCAAGGTCGAAGCCAGCCTCGGCAACTTAGTGAGGACCTAAGCAACTTAGTAAGAACCTGTCTCAAAATAAAAAATAAAAAGGACTGGGGAAGCCGGGTGTGGTGGCACACGCCTGTCATCCCAGCACTTGGGAGGCTGAGGCAGGAGGATCACGAGTTCAAAGCCAGCCTCAGCAATGGCGAGGCACTTAGCCACTCAGTGAGACCCTGTCACTAATAAAATACAAAAAAGGGCTGGGGAAGTGGCCCAGTGACCCAGTGGCCCAGTGGTCGAGTGCCCCTGAGTTCAAACCCCGGTACCAAAAAAAAAAAAAAAAGGACTGGGGAGCTCAGGAGCCTGAGACAGGAGGATGGTGTGTTCAAAGCCAGCCTCAGTAAAAGCAAGGTGCTAAGCAACTCAGTGAGACCCTGTCTCTAAATAAAATGCAAAATAGGGATGGGGATGGGGCTCAGTGGTTGAGTGCCCCTGAGTTCAATCCCTGATGCCAAAAAAAAAAAAAAAAGACTGGGGACATAGCTCAGTGGTAAAATGCCCCTGGTTTCCATCTTCAGTACCCCCTCCCCCCCCCAAAAAAAAAAAAAAAAAAAAAAAAAAAAAAAACAAAGCCAATCCTGTCGCCCCACCCTGGAGCAAAAGAAGCCAACAGAAATTCTATTTTTATGGCACGGCAGTCCTGGAAAGACCAAACATTCCCGACTGAGAACAGACTGGCAGCTGTCAAAAACAGGGCAGGGAGGGTATGACCCTCGAGGGACAGTGCCAGGGGGTTTTAGGGAGTGACGGAACCGTTCTCTATCTAGACTGTGGTCGGCACCATGTTCACAGAGCTACGTGCCAAAACAAGAAAAATAGATTTTGCTTTACCATCATTAGAAGTAAGTTTTTTTTTTTTTTTTTTGGTTTTCGTTGTTGTTGTTTTTTGTTTTGTTTTGTTTTGTTTTTTTTTGGTACCAGGGATTGAACTCAGGGGCACTCCACCACTGGGCCACATCCCCAGCCCTTTTTCGTATTTCATTAGAGACAGGGTCTCACTGAGTTGCTAAGTGCCTCGCCATTGCTGAGGCTGGCTTAGAACTCCTGATCCTCCTGCCTCAGCCTCCCAAGTGCTGGGATGACAGGCGTGTGCCACCGTGCCTGGGTTAGAAGTAAGTTTTAATACAGAACGAGAGAGAGAGAGAGAGGGAGGGAGGGAGGGAGGGAGGGAGAAAAAGAAACCCTGGGCTGGGGACGTGGCTCAGTGCTAGGGTTCGCACAGCCTGGGCGAGGCCCTGGGTTTGATCCCCAGAACCGGATAAAGAGAGGAAGAGGAATCTGTTGCCTGGCCCCTGGCTGCCCTCCTGCAGTGATCTGTTCTCTCTGGCCACTGCAAAGAGACACTGCAAAGGACCCAGAAAAAATAAATAAATAACTGGAGTCCCCATGGGACCCCCATTCCCATAGTCCACATCTGCTTTCCCACACAGGGAGGCCTCCCTACACAACAGGAAGTGCTCCTGTGTGTTAGAAATTTATACATCGTGTCACCCTGGGCTCCCATGCCGCAACTTGGCTTTCTTTTGCCCTCAGCAGAACGTTTCTGAGCCACTTTTGCGTGGAGACGGAGCTAGCACTGAGAGAGCGGGCAGAGAGGATCACAGGGCTCCTTTCCCTTCCTGTGTAATATTCCAGGCTCTGCTCCCCGACTGCTGGACAGCCGGTAGTTCACTCCCACCCTCGCAAACACCAATGCAGAATGTCCTTGCACCCATCTGGCTCCTGGGCACCCACGGCAAAGTGATTTCCTTTCAAAAGCCACTGGGGCAGGAGGATGGCAGGCTCAGAGCCAGCCTCAGCAACTCAGCGAGGCTGTAAAGCGACCTAGAGAGACCCTGTCTCAAAATTTAAAAAATAAAATAAAAAGGGGCCGGGGCCGGGGATGTGGGCAGTGGCTAAGCACCCCTGGGTTCAATCCCAGGTTCCGAAAAACAGACAGACAAAAAAAAAAAAAAAAAAAATACTGCCCTCTTCCCCTGGCACCCCTAGGAGGCTGGGGGTGAACCCAGCCTCTGTGGACTGCGCCCGTCACCCTGAGTCCCCCAGGCACCCTCTAAGCCAGCCTGAGAGCCCTCCTGCTCAGCTTGGCCTGTCTTCTCTGTGACAGGCACAAGCTCCGGCCTCTCAGGCTCCCTGGAGGAAGTGTCTTGGTCCCTCCCTCCTCCTCCTCTCCTCTCCTTCCTTTAACCCCGGCCACCTGGCTCCTGCCAAGGGCTCCCGGTGGGGGACTCTGTGTTAGGGTTTTCAGAAACAGAGACCCACTGAGACGGGTGATGGCGGCCAGCACAGCTGGAGGAAGACGGGGAGAGTGGTTCTCGGGAACAGGCCGGCGCAGCGCTGCGGTGTGAACGCGTTTCCCAGAAGTTCGTGCACTGGAAATTTAACCCCCAAAGCTCAATACTAAAGGCAACTGGAGGTGATGAGGGCTAGGTGAGGTCACGAGGGAAGGGCCCCGTGATAGCATTAGTGGTTTCACAAGAAGAGGAAGAGAGGCTTGAGCTGGCCCAGTGGGTGGAGGAATCCCCTTACTCAGAGAAGGGTCAGTCTTCTGTTTATTGCAAGGCTTCACCTGATTAGATGAGGCCCACCCCATCCCTTGATCTGTCTTGCCAAATGATGCCCTCCGCCATGTTGTGATGCAGCAAGAAGCACCCTCCTGATGCCAGTACCATGTTCTCGGACTTTCCAGCCTCCAGAATCATGAACAAAATAGTTTATCTTTAATGAATTACCCAGGCAGGCACAGTGTACATGCCTGTAATCCCAGCAACTCAGGAGGCTGAGACAGGAGGATTGCAAGTTCAAAGGAAGCCTCAGCAAAAGCGAGGTGCTAAGCAACTCAGTGAGACCCTGTCTCTAAATAAAATACAAAATAGGGCTGGGGATGTGGCCCAGTGGTCGAGTGCCGCTGAGTTCAATCTCTGGTACAAAGAAAAAGAAAAAGAAAAAATTACCTCGCCTCAGGCATTTTGCTATAGCAACAGAAAGCAGACTGAAACATGTGACAATGTGACAAGCAAGTCTCAAGACAGAGTGGAGCTGGCCAGCTGGAGACCCCAGAGAGCCAGTGATGTGGCTCTATTCCAAAAGCTGGCAGGCTGGAGACCAGCAAGAGCCAGTTCAAACCCAAGGAGGGAGAGGCCCACGCACAGCTCAAAGGCAGTGGGAGGAGGAATCACCTTACTCAGAGAAGGGTCAGTCCTTTGTTCATTCCAAGGCTTCACCTGATTGGATGAGGCCCACCCCATACAGCAGGGCCATCTATATCACCCAGTCAACTGATGGAAATGTTAGACTCACCCCCCCCCAAAACTCACAGGAACACAGAGAATAATGTTCTACTGAATATCTGGGTCAATCAAGTTGACACAGAAAATTCATCATCACAACCCTGCAGGGGCCAATTCAGTGCTCTGCTTATCTTCCCAGTAGCCATTGGCCCCCATGTCACCTCCTTCTTTCCCCACCTCCCTACCCCAGTGCACAGATTAAACACTGAGCTGTACCCCTGGGTCTTTTTAAAATATTTTTTTTATATTTTAGCAGGGTGTGGTGGCGCACACCTGTCATCCCAGCACTTGGGAGGCTGAGGCAGGAGGATCGCGAGTTCAAAGCCAGCCTCAGCCATGGAGAGGCACTTAGCAACTCAGTGAGACCCTGTCTCTAAATAAAATACAAAAAAGGGCTGGGGATGTGGTCCAGTGGTCGAGTGCCCCTGAGTTCAATCCTTGGTACCCCAAAGAAAAAAAAAAGAACTATCTCTATCTGCCCAAGGACCGATCGATACCAGAATATATAAAGAGCACCTACAAATCAACAAGAAAAAAGTAGAATCCCCAAAGAAAAAAAATGGACCCTTCACACAAGGTAATCTCCAAATGGCCTATAAATGAAAAGATGCCTGATACCATGAGTCACTGGAGAAATGCAAATTAAAATCAGTGTATGGGCTGGGGTTGTGGCTCACTGGCAGACTCCTTGCCCGGCATGCGTGAGGCCCTGGGTTCGATTCTCAGCACTGCGTATGAATGAATAAAACAAAGTCCATCAACAACTAAAAATAAAAATAACAGTAAACCAATGTATGACATCACCCAACACCTACCAAAAGGCTCATGTGAAAAAGACAATACCAAGTTACACCCTATGCTTCTGGTGAGATCGTCGAGAGTTTGGCACTAGGGCTTTGGCAACGTGTTTGGCATTATCCATAAAGTCATCCACACTCCCAGGATTCAGCAATTCTATTCCTACCTGTAAGCTCTAAGGGTCTACAGACTTATGTCCACCCAAACCAACCCAAGGAGGAAGTCCACAACAACTCTGCTCAGCATAACCAGAAACCGGAAATGACCTAAGTGTCAAAAACAAACAAACAAACAAACAAACAAAAAAGGGGTGGCTAAACAAACTGTGGGGGATTCGCAAGATAGAGAACAACAGCACAGTGATCCTCCATCTGCGGTGATTTTGTTCTGAAGGGGACCCTTGGCCACGTGTAGAGGTGGCTGGGCTGTCACGACTCAGGGGCCACGGGGTCGCTACTGTCTTCTTGTGGGTGGCGGCCAGGAACGCTGCTGAAAGCCCTTCAATGCCCGGGACACACTTGTTCAGCCCCAACAGCCAATAGTGGCTGAGAAACCTGCTATTTGACAGCGGCAAGGACCAAGGACTGCAGCCTGGGACAAGGCGACAGTCCTCGCAAACATCATGGCGTGCACAGAGAGAGCCACACAGTGAGTCCTGTTTGTGTCCATTTATTCTTTTTATTTATTTATTTTATTTATTTATTTTTTAATTTATTTTTGGTACCAGGGATTGAACTCAGGGGCACTCGACCCCTGGGCCACATCCCCAGCCCTTTTTGTGTGTTTTATTAGAGACAGGGTCTCCCTGAGTGGCTCAGTGCCTTGCCATGGCTGAGGCTGGCTTTGAACTCGCGACCCTCCTGCCTCAGCCTCCCAAGTGCTGGGATGACAGGCGTGCGCCACCGCGCCCAGTTGGATCCGAGCCTTTAAGGAGACAAGCCCACACCTCCAGCCATAGACTTGGTTCACCCCAACCCTGGTTTTCTTGTAGCCTCCTCTTCACCTTTGCTCTGTCTCTCTCTGATTCTGGCACTATTAACCTCCAGCCCAGAGCACGCGGCTTCAGCCTTCCAGGTTTTGTTTGACACCTGCGGCACGCTTCGCTTGGCTGCCCAGCTGCCCGGCTGCCCGGCACATTCCTAGCCTTTGAAGTTCAGCTCCAATGCCCCTGCCTGAAGCACTCTCTCTCTCTCTCTCTCTCTCTCTCTCTCTCTCTCTGAACAGATCTAGGGACTGTGTTGATTTTCATGTTTTCAACACGCACACAGTGACGTTTGCAGAATCAAAGAGAAGGTGCTGAGTAGCCCACTTAAGCTCAGCTGCTCCCCCAGCGTCCCTCTCCCGGAGCCCAGCCGCGCCAGGCACTCCCAGACTGGAAGAAAAGCCCAGGCCTCTGCGCACACCCTCTGCGCACACCCTCTGCGCACACGCCTCCTCTCCTCGCTGCCCGCTGAGCCGTGAAGGGCAAGATTGCACCAGGGGCAGCCTGGTGTCAAGGGAAGCATACAGCAGGTGCAAAAACCTGAAGGGCTGCTCCAGCCCACAAGGGCCGCCAGTAGTGCATGAAAAGTCCCGCCTGGTAGCCGGACGCAGAGGGGCGCGCCTGTCATCCCAGCACTTGGGAGGCTGAGGCAGGAGGATCGCGAGTTCAAAGCCAGCCTCAGCTATGGCGAGGCCCTTAGCAACTCAGGGAGACCCTGTCTCTAATAAAATACAAAAAAGGGCTGGGGATGTGGCCCAGGGGTCGAGTGCCCCTGAGTTCAATCCCCGGTAGCAAAAAAAAAAAAAAAAAAAAAAAAAAAAAAAAAAAAGTCCCGCCTGGCCTGGGACGTCACAGGGAGGAGGGTGAGTTCTGTCCCGTGCGCGCTTCACGCGCCAGCGCGGGCGACTCCCCAAGCCCGTCTCCAGAGCGCATGCCCAGCAAGCATCCTCGTGAGGCCAGCAGCAGGCTTTGGCCCCGCCGCACTGCAGTCTTCAGGCTGCCACCTGGGCTTGGCGGTGAAGCTAGACCCCTGACCACGGGCCCACTGCCCACCTGGGCCTGACACTCCTCCTTCAGCAGCCTCCTCTCTGGCACCGCCCTCCAACCTGCGGTCACACTGCGCCCCCCACTCAGGGATGCCCACCTGGCCACTGAGCCAGAGACTGCGGGGCACCGTGCTAGGCCCCTGCTGGGACCGCCCAGGCCTGCAGGCGAGCCCCCCCACCTCCCTCTCCCCCTCCCCGGTCCAGCAGTCCCCAGTCACCCTTCCCCTGGCCGGTCACTTCCACCGCCCTGTCCTCTCCACACTCACCGGGCTGCTGCCCTGGCAAGTCTTCAAATCGCGAATCAGAGGCTGCGGCGGGTCCCCAGCAGAAGCCTGCCCAAGAGCTTCCCGGGGCTCCGGGAAGTCCGCACCCTGACCCGGCCCCTCGGCCTGTGGGGACCGTCTCTCGCTGGTCACCCTGGGTGTTTGTTTTAACAGGACGCCTTCTCCCTGTCCCCGAGCCCCCGTCTGCCCCCTTTGGGGGAAATCTGGCCTCTCTCTGCATCCCGAACACCCTGTCCCCACTTGGTCCCAGCAAGCACCCCACGTGGACCTGGATTCTCCCAGGGCCTTCTGGGCGCTTCAGCTCCCTGGTCCCCGGGGTGGGCGGCGTGGGGGGAAGGCCCCCTCCAATTAAAACATGTGCCAAAAACCCAGAACAGGGGACAAAAGGGTTGACAAGAAGGAACCTTATTTTTCAGAGTACAAATTACCAAAAATGAATGCATGCTCTGTTACAGTTAATAAGGTGTGGGCTATAATTGAAATAACAAGCTGATTCTCAATTAAAAAATAATAAACTGATCCACAGGGAGGGGGTTGCAGCAGGGGGGACAGAGGAGGCATGTTTACCCCACGCACGTTTATATATATATGCCATAGATTACACTGAGTTTCCCAGTATGATTCTGAATGGAGACTTTTGTTTTAGTCGTTGATTGACTTTTTTTTTTTTTTTTTTTTTTTGGTACCAGGGACTGAACTCAGGGCACTCGACCACTGGGCCACATCCCCAGCCCTTTTTTGTATTTTATTAGAGACAGGGTTTCACCGAGTTGCTCAGTGCCTCGCCATTGCTGAGGCTGGCTTTGAACTTGCGATCCTCCTGCCTCAGCCTCCCATGCGCTGGGATTAAAGGCATGCTCGGCTGTTATTGGCTTTTATTTATTTACTTATATGTGGTGCTGAGAATCAAACCCAGTGCCTCACACATGCTAGGCAAGCGCTGTACCACTGAGGCACCACCCCAGCCCTGAATGGAGTGTTTTGGAGGGAAAAACAGAGTCTAAACAAAACAAGGGGCTGGGGTTGTGGCTCAGCGGTAGAGCACTCGTCTAGCACGTGCGCGGCCTGGGTTCGAGCCCCAGCACCGCGTAAAAATAAAATGCATTGTGTACAACTAAAGCAAATAAATATTTAAAAAGAGAACAAAACAAAACAAAAATGTTTGTTAGTGCGGTTCGAACTGCATCTCGAAAAAAGATCTGGTGAGGGCTGGGGTTGTGGCTCTTTGGCAGAGCGCTCGCCTCGCACGTGTGCGGCCCGGGTTCGACCCTCAGCACCACGTAAACATAAATGCATTGCATTGTGTACAACTAAAGTAAATAAATAAATATTTTTAAAAAAGAAAAGAAAAGAAAAGAAAAAAGATCTGGTGGAGTCCTAAGCTCCTGCCTCCTCGCCGTAAATGCAACTTTATTTGGAAAGTGTCTTTGCCCATGTCATTCAGGTAGGATGACGTCACACTGCAACAGGGAGGGGCTCAATCCAATGGTGGGTGTCCCTGTGAGTTGCTGCTGGCGGCCATGAACTCAGGCACCTCTGGGCCTCCCACCCAACCCAGGAGCTGGGATTCCAGGCGTGGGCCACCACACCACACCCGACTGGTCTTTATAACAGAACTATGGACATTCAGAAACAGACACACAGGGAGGGAGCGTGTAGTGAAGTAGTGGATCTACACATCAAGGACTCCCTGATTGCAGGACTGTTGCCATCGTTTGCTGCCATTATAATGAAATGCCTGAGGCTGGGAAACTTACAAACAATGGAGGCTAGTCCTTCTTGTGCCTAGGAAACCCCTCATCCCCAGGTCACTTAGCTCCAGAACGCAGGGAGCCTTTCTTGGGTGCATCTTGGGCTTTTCCTCCGGCCATAGGATCCTCATCTGGGGACAGGAGGAACCAGCTCCTTATTGGACCTCCCAAGTTTACATTTTCCCATCTTTGAAATGGGCACCCACATCCACTCTCTGCAGACCAAAAATGACTTTCACGGGGCTGGGGCTGTAGCTCCATGGCAGAGGGCTCGCCTAGCACGTGTGAGGCACTGGGTTCCATCCTTAGCACCACATAAAAATAAACAAACAAGCCGGGCACGGTGGTGCACGCCTGTAATCCCAGCAGCTTGGGAGGCTGGGACAGGAGGATCGAGAGTTCAAAGCCAGCCTCAGCAAAAGCGAGGTGCTAAGCAACTCGGTGAGACCCTGTCTCTGAATAAAATACCAAACAGGGTTGGGATGTGGCTCAGTGGTGGAGCAGCCCTAGGTGGTGTTTTAGTCCCCAGGACAGGAAAACAAGGACAAAACAGAGGTTTATTTGGCTCATGGTTTTGAAGGCTGAAACTCCAATAGCAGGGCAAGGGCCCCCCAGCTGCACCCCCTTGTGGCTGTGTGTGTGTGTGTGTGCGTGCGTGTGTGTGTGTGTGTGTGTGTGTGTGTGTGTGTGTTGGGGCGGGGAGGGTGTCACATGGCAAGACAGGAAGCCAGAGTTCAGGGAGGGGCTCTTTTATAACAACTGGCTCTGTCGAGAACGGAGCCAGGCCCCAGGGAACCACCTTAACCCCCTAGTGACCGCCACAAGGAGCCACCTCTTAAAGGTCCCACGGCCTCTCCCACGGAGGACCAAGCTTCCAACCTGAGCAGGAAGGTGCTTCCTGAGAGTCTTCAGGGGAAGTGGGGCCCTGCTGACCCCTGGGTTTTGGACTTCTGCTGTTTAAGCCACCTCCCTGGAGCAGGCCCCTCCTCCCTTTGCTGATGACCATCTCCCCACATTTAACCGTGCCCTGGACTGACCACCAAGTCCTCCCCCTGCAATGACTCACCTGTATTTTCAGGCCCTGATGCCACCACCTCCTCCCACCACCTGGAATCCTGCGAAGCGTCGGCTTCGTCATTCGTGTTGCAATGGCACAGCCGGGCCCGGTGTTGCTAGCATTTCAGGGACCATTATGACATTCCACAACCGGGGAGCTACCCATCCCTCCCCAAAACCCGGTCTCCTCCCGGCAGGTATTGGCTCAGCCTGGCTCGGAGGCTGGAGGCCGGGTGCAGGTTGATTTCCTAAGTTTTCAATGGAGCAGCAAACAGTGCTCAGGCATGACAACTCCAGCCTCCCGTCACACCTCACAACTGCCTTCCTGGCAGGCGCCGCAGGCCTGGGGACCTTTCAAAATTGCTAGTCTAAAGAAATGGGTGTTGCAATGAGTGTTTTGGGGGAGAACTGAGAAAACAAAAATTGGATCCCGTCTTAGAGCATCCCGTGCTGCTGCAGAACACCACAGGCTAGCCACTGATAAGCAAGGGACATGCACCTGGCTCACTGTCACAGAGGTGGGGACCTCCCAGACCTAGCATCCGATGAGGGCCTTCACGATGTGTCATGATACGGCAGATCAGGAGAGCATTCGAGGCAGAAAATTTTGCCCAATTTATATCAGGAACCCATTCCTCCTTTTTTTTTTTTTTTTTAATGTTTATTTATTTGTTTTTAGTTGTACACAATGCAATTGCATTTATGATCACATGGTGCTGAGGCTCGAACCCGGGCCACGCACATGCTAGGCGAGCGCTCTACCGCTGAGCCACAACCCCAGCCCCCATTCCTCCTCTTTTTCTCTTCCTCCTCCTCCTCCTCTACTTCTTCTCCTCCTCCTCCTCCCCCCCCTCCTCCTCCTCCTTCTTCTGTTGTTGTTCTACTGGGAATTGAACCCAGAGACACCTTTATCACTGAACTACATCCCAGTCTTTTTATTATTATTTATTTATTTATTTCGAGACAGGGTTTCTTACTAACTTGCCCAGGCTGGTCATGAACTAGAGATTCTCCTGCCCTAGCCTCCTGAGTAGCTGGAATCACAGGTATGCACCACCCCACTACACCAGGTAAGAACCCAATTTGAAATAATCCATTCCTGAGGGAGAGTCCTCCTGGCCCAGTCAGCTCTTAGAGTCCCACCTCTTAATAGTGCTGCAGTGGCAATTAGATTTCAACATGAAGCCGGGGCAGCGCCCACGCACCTGTCATCCCAGCTATTCGGAAGGTCAATGCAGGAGGATCACTGGAGCCCATAAATTCGAGGCCAGCCTGGGCAACATGGAGAGACCCCACCTGAAGAAGAAAAAGAAGGAGCAGAAGAAACAAGAAAAAGGAAGGGGGGGGGGAAGGGGAAAGGCAAAGAAAAGTGGAAAGGAAAAGAATTTCAATATGAATTTTGGAGGAGACATTCAAATCATAGCAGATCCCTACCTCACACCTTACCCCAACATCAATTCCTATGGAATCAAAAGTTTTACAGGTGAAAAAGAAAGTCATAAAAGTACTAGGAAAAATACCGTGTGCTTTCTTTTTTCCTCAAATAGTAATTTGAAAGGAAGAAAGTCCCTTCTAAGGAAAATAAATTAAAAGCTACCAAAGAAAAAGGTAAATAAGTACAATGTCATCAAAATTTTTTATTTTTTTGGTACTGGGGATTGAACTCAGGGGCACTCGACCACTGGGCCACCTCCCCAGCCCTTTTTTGTATTTTATTAGAGACAGGGTCTCACTGAGTTCCTAAGTGCCTCGCCATTGCTGAGGCTGGCTTTGAACTCGCGATCCTCCTGCCTCGACCTCCCAAGTGCTGGGATGACAGGCGTGCACCACCGTGCCCGGCCTAATGTCAACAAAATTTAAATAGAGGGTCTGGGGCTGTAGCTCAGTGGCAGAGCACTGGCCTAGCAAGTGTGAGGCACTGGGTTCCATCCTTAGCACCACATAGAAAACTAAACAAATAAAGGGATGCTGTCCATCTACAACAAAAAATAAACTTAAAAAAAATTTTTTTAAATAGAGAGAAAGCATTATAAACAAGGTAAAAATACAACAAATGGTGCGGGGAAAGAACTACAGCTTATATCACAGAAAGAGAAAGTCATCTTCCTAATGCACGCCTGAAATGCCAGCTACAGGAGAGGCTGAGGCAGAAGAATGGCAAGTTTGAGGCTGGCCTCAACAACTTAGCAAGACACTGAGATTCCATCTCAGTCCAGTCCGAATGGCAATCATCAAGAATACAAGCAGCCGGGCGCGGCGGCGCACGCCTGGAATCCCAGCACTCAGGAGGTTGAGGCAGGAGGATCGCGAGTCCAAAGCCAGCCTCAGCAATGGCGAGGCACTTAGCAACTCAGGGAGACCCTGTCTCTAATAAAATACAAAAAAGGGCTGGGAATGCGGCCCAGAGGTCGAGTACCCCATGGTTCAATCCCCAGTACCAAAAAAAAAAAAAAAAAAAAAATACAAGCAACAATAAATGTTGGCGAGGATGTGGGGGGAAAAGCACATTCATACATTGCTGGTGGGACTGAAAAATAGGGCAGCCAATATGGAAAGCAGTATGGAGATTCCTCGGAAAAATGGGAATGGAGCCACCATTTGATCCAGTTACCCCACTCCTAGGTTTATACCCAAAGGACTTAAAGTCAGCATACTACAGTGACGCAGCCACATCAATGTTTAAAGCAGCTCAATTCACAATAGTAAGACTATGGAACCAACCTAGGTGCCTTTAAACAGATGAATGGATAAACCAAATGTGGTATATCTACACAATGGAATATTACTCAGCCTTAAAGAAGAATGAAATTATGGCATTTGCCAGTAAATAGATGGAACTGGAAAATATTATGCAAAGCAAAATAAGCCAATCCCAAAGAACCAAAGGCCAAATGCAGATGCTGATTCACAATAAGGCGGGGAGGGATGGAGGTATTTGGAGGGTACTAATGGGAGGGGGCGGGTATGGGGTAGTAATGATAGTGAATGAATCAGACATTATGACCCTATGTGCATATATGATTACATAACCTGTGTGACTCTATGTCATGTGCAACCAGACAAATGAAAAGTCATACTCTATATATAATGTGTCAAATGCATTCTACTATCATGTATAACTAATTAGAACAAATGGAAAAAAAATACTTTTAAAATTAGAATTTAAGCCGGGCGCAGTGGCGCACGCCTGTAATCCCAGCACTTGGGAGGCTGAGGCAGGAGGATCAGGAGTTCTAAGCCAGCCTCAGCAATGGCGAGGCACTTAGCAACTCAGTGAGACCCTGTCTCTAATGAAATACGAAAAAGGGCTGGGGATGTGGCCCAGTGGTGGAGTGCCCCTGAGTTCAATCCCTGGTACCAAAAAAAAAAAAAAAAAAAAAAAAAAAGAATTTAATAAAAAAATAAAGAAAAGAAAAAAGAAACTTCTATGGCTGGTGGTGAAACTCAGTGGTGGAACAAGGGCCCGAGTTCCCTCCCCATCACCACAGAAAGGGAAATAAAGATTTTTCCACGTGTATTTTGCCACAAAGAGTCTCTCTATATAAAGAAGAAAACACCTGACAATTAAAAAAAAAAATGTTTCTAGGAAAAGATAATCTCAGCCTCACTAAGAAAAATACAAATGTGAAGTAGAACAACCTTATTTTTTTTTAATTATTTATTTGCTTTTAGTTATACACAATGCGTTTTTACGTGGTGCTGAGGATCCAACCTGGGCCACGCACGTGCTAGGCAAGCGCTCTATCGCCTAGCCACAACCCCAGCCTCAGAACAACCTTGTTTTGAAATTTTCAAATTAGCAAATATTAGCATAGTCTGATAAAGCTGATATCACAGAAGGTGAGACCTCGGTGGAGATGCCTTTGGCAATCTTTATCAAAGCTACAACGGCTCACACCTTTTGACTAGTCATTTCACTTGTAGGAATTTATTCAAATCTACCGTGGGTTTGACACCACTTCTGTCTCAGATTTCTCATTCACCGTTGCTCGGATCAGAAGCAACCGTCTTGTCCAACAATAGGGGATTGGTTTACACAGAAATCCCCTCCTATGTGGTAGTACACAGGTGGTGAGAACTACTCGACTTTATGAATAGTTAGATAACCATTGACTCAGACATTTGAAATAGGTGAACTGAATGGTATGTGAATTACATCTTTTTTTTTTTTTTTTTTTTTTTTGGTACCGGGGATTGAACTCAGGGGCACTCGACCACTGGGCCACATCCCCAGCCCTTTTTTGTATTTCATTAGAGACAAGGTCTCACTGAGTTGCTAAGTGCCTCGCCATTGCTGAGGCTGGCTTTGAACTCGCGATCCTCCTGCCTCAGCCTCCCAAGTGCTGGGATGACAGGTGTGCGCCACCGCCCCCAGCTGAATTACACCTTTAAAGCTGTTACCACCATACATGCGATATGTATATTGGTATATACATACACATATATGTATATTGGTGCAAATATATGTGTATATATGTATTCACTTCCTATTTCACAAGTGAAAAAAAAAAAAAAAAAGAGTCTTCTTTACTTACTGATGCCAAAGAGCTCCCAGGAATATTAAGTTAAAAAGCAAGGTTTCTGAGCCAGGCACAGTGGCGCACGCCTGTAGTCCCAGCACTTGGGAGGCTGAGGCAGGAGGATCACAAGTTCAAAGCCAGCCTCAGCAATGGCGAGGCACTTAGCAACTCAGTGAGACCCTGTCTATAATAAAATACAAAAAAGGGCTGGGGATGTGGCCCAGTGGTCGAGTGCCCCTGAGTTCAATCCCCGGTACCAAAAAAAAAAAAAAAAAAGCAAGCTTCTTGTCAGACACGGGTGCAGTGGCCATGTCTGTAATCCTAGGGACTCCAAAGGCTGAGGCCCAATGCCAGCCTGGCCAATTTAGCGAGACCCTGTCTCAGAAATAAAAAAATAAAAAGGGCTGGGGGTGTGGCTCAGCGATAGAGCGCTCCTGGGTTCCATCCCTAGCACCACAAAAATAAATAAACAAAGCCAAGGTTCGTGTTTCTCGAAAAGTTGAAATAGAATTACCATGTGATTCAGCAATTTCTGTCCTGGGTACACACCCAAAAGGACTGGAAGGCCTGGGAGAGATACTTGAACGCCACGTTCACAGCTGCATGATTCACAGCCGCCAAAAACCACCCCTTGTCTACGGAGGGATAGAGGGACGCACCCCACGTGCCCGTCCGTACAGTGGGTGTCACTCCTGCGTGGTGGCGGTTCCAACACGTTGCAACACGGACGGACCCTGAGGACACGAGGCTCAGCTAAAGGAGCCAGGTGCGGAAGGTCAAACGCCATGCCACTCCATTCGCAAGAGGTCTCCCGAGTCGTCAGATCCTCAGAGACAGAAAGTAGAATGGTAGGTGCCAGGGGCTGGGAGGGGCTGGGCGGTTAGCTGAAAGGGGACAGAGTTTCTGTTTGCAATGAAAAAAGATTCCAGAAGAACATAGTGACGGTGGTGGTGATGCAACATGAATGTTTGCTTTTTTTTTTTTTTTTTTTTTTTTTTGCTTTTTCCAGAGCTGGGGATGTGGAGCCCAGGGCCTGGTGCATGCTAAGCAAGCGCTCGGCCACCGAGCTACAGCCCAGCCCCACGAACACACTTTATACCACCCAACTGTACACTTAAAAATGGAACCTCGGTAATAATCATTAAAAAAAATAAAAATAAAGGTGCAGAAGAATGTGCAAAATGAAATTTTTGGTTTAAAAAGCGAAAGAAGGAACCGGGCGTGGTGGCGCACGCCTGTAATCCCAGCACTTTGGGAGGCTGAGGCAGGAGGATCATGAGTTCAAAGCCAGCCTCAGCAATGGCGAGGCACTTAGCAACTCAGTGAGACCCTGTCTCTAATAAAATACAAAAAGGGGCTGGGGATGAGGCCCAGGGGTCGAGTGCCCCTGAGTTCAATCCCCAGTACCAAAAAAAAAAAAAAAAAAAAGGAAAAGAAAAGAAAGAAATAAAAGGCACACATTTATACACAAAGGCTCTCTTAAAAAGGAGAACAAGAGGGGCTGGGGTTGTGGCTCAGTGGTAGAGCGCTCACCTAGTACGTGTGCGACCTGGGTTCAATCCCCAGCACCATGTAAAAATAAAAAGGCATTGTGTACAACTAAAATAAATAAATAAATATTAAAAAAAAAAAAAAAAAAGGAGAACAAGAAAGTGAGGCTGCAGAAGTCTGGGGGACCCAGCAGGAGAAAATGTTCCCATAGTCGACATTTTTAATGTGTTGACTTGTCCAGAAGAAAAACATTTGAATGCAGATTGGAGACTGCCATCTCCTGTTTGTGTATTTTATTTTTGAGACAGATCTGTCCTTGCTGCTGGCCTTGAACTCCTGGGTTCAAGTGGTCCTCCTGCCTCTGTGCCTGAGCAGCTGGGACCAGGGTCACACACCACCCAGCCCAGCCAGATCCCAGTGCCTTTCAGAGAAATACCTCCACGGCTTCCTTTAGGTCCTGCCCTCTCCCAGTCTGGTCAGGTAAAGGGGTGGCACCGTTTGCACAAGCAGGTGCTGGCTCAGGGACTCTGGTCCTTACTGTGTGTCTTTGAGCAACCTCTTCACCTCTTGGCAGGGTGGCCCATCGTCCCAGTGCGCTCAGGACCGTCCTGGCAGTACTCCTAGAGATCCCACATCCCAGGCCTCGCCTCAGTCCTCCTACTCCAGGTTTTCTTATTTGCAGAATAGGGAGGCTCATAGGCGGAGCTGGAGCCAAAGGAATCCACTTCCCCCAACCTTTGGCTGGGTGGCCTTGGGCAGCTTACTGAACCACTCCGAGCTTATCTGTAAAATGGGCATTTTAAGTCACCTGCTGCTCCAGGACATGAATTCCCCCCATCCCTTCCTCATCTGGTCTTTTGGGGCCATCACCTCATCCAGCCTTTGGGAACCACAGGCGGGCATGGGCCCGGGCTGGCAGGAGGAATCACCATGGTGAACTGGTTATTCTTCCCTGCACGCGCCGGGTGCCAGCTGCCTTGAGGGAGCTGGGCAGAGGCCAGGCAGGAGGTGGAGGGAGGCGGGGTGCCAAGCCTCGACTCTGGGAAGGCGAGGAAGGAGAGGCAGAGCCCAGAGGGTGCTTGGGAAGAGAAGAGAGGCAGGGAAGGAGGGCAGGGGCACGCAGGCCTCCAAGGAGACAGAGGGTCCCCGGGAGGGGAGAGACCAGGCTCCAGTCCCAGCTCCGCAGGGGAGGGCCAGGCTCTGTGTGGCCATGCTCAGAGGTCCCCAGACACATGCAGACAGAGCAGACACGCACCCAGGCACACAGAGATGTCCCCAGAGAAGATGCACATGCAGAGAGAGACAGGTGGACACACAAGAAATAGTTGTGTTCTTTTCTGTACCGGGGATTGAGCTCAGGGCACTCGACTCCTGGGCCACGTCCCCAGCCCTTTTTTTTTGTGTTTTATTAGAGACAGGGTCTCACTGAGGTGCTGAGTGCCTCGCCATGGCTGAGGCTGGCTTTGACCTCCCGATCCTCCTGCCTCGGCCTCCCAAGTGCTGGGATGACAGGCGTGCGCCACCGCGCCCAGCTAACGCAAGAAATAGGGATACACACGTGTGACCAGACACAAATACAGAGACAGGACACACCACCCCAGAAGCACACTTGCACCCCAACGTGCACAGTCATACACACAAACGTCCCCAGAGACAGACATCCCCCCCCCAGACATGCTCAGTCTGCCACACGAGGAACACAGCAGTGCCCGCAGACACAGGCGACACCCCCGCGGGCCCAACCCTGCTCTCTGACACAGCAGCTCCTCCTGTCCCGCTCCCCTTCTCCCCCTCACCTGCGGAGGTGCGCCTGTGTGCACCAGGGGCTGGATCCCGGCGGGGGGTGCACCCGTGACAGGCAGGGCGTGAGGGGGACGGTGGAGGGGCGCAGACTGCAGGGTGGGAGGACAGGACAAGGGGGCCTTCCAGTAAAGGCCCAAAGTGGCTGAAAGGGCCCCTGTTGAGATGCAGGAAGATCATTCCAGGCAGAGGAACAGCCACTGCCAAAGTCCTTCCACCTGCACCCTCCCTTTCCCGTCTGTCCCTTCCCTGCTCCGCTTTCAGGCCATTTGGTCAGGGCCACATGAGGACGGCTGTCTCTCCACTCCAGGTACTTGCTTTCCCCGGCCCACTCCACCCATTATGATCATCTTCCGTTCCACAGATGAAGACACTGGGCTCAGAGAGGCTATGTCAACACTAAAAGTCACACAGCACAAACGTGGGTCCAACTCTGTCTTAATTGAAGGCCCCTGTCTTTGGGGCAGAGGAGTCCCCCACTCCCCCACCCCGACATGGAGAGCAGGACTCTTGCTCGGCAAAGGCTGTGCCAGAGAGGACAGGTCAGCCAAAGCTGGGAGAGCAGAACCCTGACCGGTATGAGGGACGAAAGGCAGGGAAGCGAGGGGCTGAGGGTGCGGCCCAAGGGTAGACATTGCAGGGCAAGCAGAGAAAGGGAGCCGTGGGCCTGTGGACTTGAACCTCCAAACTGCTAGAATAGAGGGTAGGAAGCCGGGCGTGGTGGCGCACACCTGTCATCCCAGCACTTGGGAGGCTGAGGCAGGAGGATCGCGAGTTCAAAGCCAGCCTCAGCCATGGAGAGGCACTTAGCAACTCAGTGAGACCTTGTCTCTAATAAAATACAAAAAAGGGCTGGGGATGTGGCCCAGGGGTCGAGTGTCCCTGAGTTCAATCCCCGGTACCAAAAAAAAAAAAAAAAAAAAAAAATATGGGCTGGGGTTGTGGCTCAGCGGTAGAGCGCTCGCCCAGCACGTGCGCGGCCCGGGTTCGATCCTCAGCACCACGTAAACATAAATGCATTGCATTGTGTACAACTAAAGCAAATAAATAAATATTTAAAAAAATAGAATAGAGGGTAGTCCTGGAGATGGAGGAGGGGCCCGGGTCCCAAGTAGTGGGTGACGGGCAACGACACTGGGCCCTGATGACCCAGGAAGATGCCCCATCTCGGGCCCTTACTTAATCCCGTCTCTTGCCCTGTCTGCCGTGGCTAGGGTGCCAAGGGCGGAGTGCTCCTCTTTCACCTAACACAGGTCCATTGTCGAGGTCTGGCCACCATGCCCGGCTTGCCAGCCTCTGGTCTGGAAGAGGCCCGTGTGCCTAGGGCCAGCTCACAGAGGGCTGGGAGGAGTGAGGACACCCCCTCCCCCAGCTGCCCAGTGGCTTATCAGCTTCCTTCATCTTATCTCAGTCCCACACTTGATCACCCGGTCACAGGGGTGTGAAAGGCTGCTGGGGGCGTGGGCAGGGAGCCCTGGCCTCCCTCCGCCCCCACGAACGCGGGACTCACCAGCCCTGAACCTGCTCCCTCTGCCCACTCCAGCCAGACCCTTGCCTCCCACCATCCCCCAAGTCCGGGCAACTTGACTTCTAAATCCTCTGGGGTCCCTTCCCTCCTGTCTGCCAACCCTGGACCAGGCCCTCAGGGGTAGCTACCGCCCCCCTGGCATCCCACGCAGCCCAATTCCAAATCCCATATGGCTCCTCTCCCCAGAGTCCTGCGGGACAGAGCCCCATCCCCCCATCCACTCATCTCTCAGGGCTGAGAAGTCACCTCCTCCAGGAAGCCTTCCCTGAACTGAACGTCCGTCCTCTCTCAGGCTTGGGGTCAGGCCTGGGGATGCAGAGGAGAAGCTGCCAACCGTGGGAGGTCCATCCTGGCCTCTTCCTGCCCGGCTTGTTACTGACCAGGGTCTCACTGAGTTGCTCAGTGCCTCTCCATGCTGAGGCTGGCTTTGAACTCGCGATCCTCCTGCCTCAGCCTCCCAAGTGCTGGGATTTCAGGCGTGCGCCACTGTGCCTGGCAGGACCTCAGCCTCTTGATGCTGTCATGTGCAGAGGTGGGACTACTGTCACTCCTGCTCCTTCAAGCATGGCTTGTCTAGTTACCACCTCCAGTCTCCCCAGAGGGCTGTGCGTGCCACCTTGCTGATCAGGTGAAGGTGACTGTGGGTTACTGGTGACTCTTCTGCACCTGTGACCCTTCTTCCCTCGCCTCCTGGTGCCACCCTTCTCAGCCGGGAAAGTCTGCATGATGATTTTCAGAGCAGGCATTTCTGCCCACCACACGGTCTCAAGAGGCTGAGCAGACTCTCCCGGCCTCCCTCCCCCCTGCTGTTATCTCACTCTCCTGGCCTTGAAGCCTGAGCACCTGCTAATGCGTCCTCGTGTTCTAGTTTGTCTGCTGAGCCACCAGACTGACAGCTGGCTTGGCTCTTGTTTCCCTGAGAGGTGTCCACCCCTTTATCTTTGGGGCACTTCTTTTTTGTAAGCGGTCCCTGACTGTCAGATTCATCCCTGATTCCTTGCCCCACACAGTATCTTCCACCCCAAAATCTCTCCAATCATATCCTCCACTCCTCTGTGGGCCTGGGGCTTCTTCCCCGGGGCTTGCACTACCCTCTTTCACAATGTCTTCCCTGTTACGAGCAGTATCACGGCTGCCCTGTTCCAAGGACCTGAAAAAAGGCACACTACAGTTTTCTTTTTTTCCGGATTTGCAAAAGGGCTTTTGGAGGGATGGGGGTGGGGAGAATAAAGGTGAGTGTGGTGGGTGGGAGCAGGGAGGTGGACCCTTGAGAAGGGTTCTGAGACCTGGGGGAGCAGGGTGCACGCTTTCGCTAGGGGCTAGCAGAGGGATCACAGTGTGATTGCTAGACGCTAGACTGGGACGACAGGTTCCCCTGCACTCCCTGCAGAGGTCTCCAGCCCCTCTCCCTTCCAAAGCGAGGAAATCAAATCTCAGTGAATCCAAGCAACCTGCCTACGGAGCCAAGGCCAGCATCGTGCCTGGGGTCTGAATCTCTGATTCACAGAAAGGCTTATTGTCTGAAGGTGACACCCCGTTGGAAACCTCTTCCCTTCAAGTGACAACAGCCGAGCTTGGGCTTGTCCTCTATTTGGTTTCACCAGGCAAAGGGAGGCCTAGCCTCCTTCCCTGTTGCCCTCGTTCAAGCCAAGGCTGCAACCACCACCCACACCTGCCTATCTCCAGACTTTATCTCCCTGGCTCGGCGGCCTGACCCTTGCACCCCACCAAATCGCAGTTTGCTCAGGATGCCCTCTGCACTTCCCAAACCTGCGACTGGACCTGCGCGCCCCGACTTCGTGAGGTCCCCAGACTTGGGGCGAGACATGGCCAATGAGGCCAGCGGAGGGGCAGAGGCCTCTCCTGGAAAGCCCAGCAGTGCACCCCAGAGGGTTGGGGCGGTCCCGGGCTGTGAGCATATGCACGGGCCAAAGCACGCTGGTCAGAAGAGAGGACCTGGAAAGGGGCCGCGGGCACACGCAGCGTGTGGACAGGGTGAAGCTGGGGCCAGAAGGCGGCCGCAGCAGATGCTGCGGGGTTAAAAGGCGAGACGAAGCGCCCAGATCAGACGCGTGGCTGGACCAGCGCCAGGCGCGCCGCGGGGCGGGGGCTGGAGGCGGGACTGGGGCGGGGCGGGGCGGGGCCGGGCGGCGTGGGGGGCGGGGTGGGGGCGGGGCCGGGCGGCGTAGGGCGATGCGGGGGCGGGGCCGGGCGGCGTGGGGGCGGGGCGGGGCGGGGCCGAGCGGCGTAGGGGCGATGCGGGGGCGATGCGGGGGCGGGGCGGGGGGGCGGGGCGGGGTAGGGCAGAGGCCCGCTGGCGCCAAGGGGGCCCGAGCTCCGAGCGGCCCTGCGCCCCGCCCCCCGGCGTCGCCCTCCAGGCCCCGCCCCCGCCCCGCCCCGGCCCCCTCCGGCTTTCTTTCCCGCGGCTCGGGGCCGCGGCCCGGCCGGGAGCAGAGTCCGGTTGCCTGGCGCGGGCGGTGCGTCTGCTTCCTCTCCGGGCCAGCCACCAGGCGCGCCGTCCCCCGCCCCGCCGTGGCCCTCGGTGCGCCCGGCCGCCTGCGCCCCCAGGTAAGAGCGCCCCCCTCGCGACGGGCTGCGGCCCCGCCTCCGCGGCCCTGGCCGCCTGGCCCCGCGGCACAGCCTGTGCGGCCCCAGCACCCCTCCCGGGCTGCCTCTCGGGGCTTCCCATCTGTTCTGCGGCCCGGGCCACCTTCCCGAGAGAGCCCTGTTCCCCGAGGGCCCCGGCGGCTCGGGTGCCCAAGGACGCGGCTGCGAAACGGGCGGGAGCGGGTGGGGGCGAGCCTGGCCCGGTGACGCGGGGAATCCGGATGTGTGAACGGGCGGAGCGCCACCGGAGTGTCCGCCCGTCACGGGCAGATCGGGGCCGGGCGCCCACTGGGTGCCACCGACGTGCCAGGGCTGGGGACGCAGCAGGGCCCCGGGCCTAGAAGTCCACAGCCCAGCTGCGTAGACGGTTTCTGAGCATCGTGTAAACAGAAAATCTCATCATTCCAGACGGTGCTGGGAAGACGACCCATCAGGGAACTAGGGGAAGGGTGGAGGTGCTGTCAAAGAGGTTCTCAGAGAAGGTGCCAACCCGACCTGATTGGACCCGGCAGCGAGGGCTTTCTAGGCCCAGCAAACAGCAAGATCCCCGGGCAGCGCCCAGCTGGGTGCTTTTGCAGGGTGGAAAAGAGGCCAGCGTGGCCCGAGTGTGGAGAGAAAAGATAAGAAGTGCACCGAGGTTGGCCAGGGTTGGAAGGTGTGGAGGAGCGCTGGATTCTGTTCTCAGGGTACCAGAGAGAACTGGACCCGGTGAAAAACACCATCGGATTGTGTCTTAATCCTGAAGGGAAAAAAAAAAAAAAAAGTAAAAGGTCCCTGAGTTGCTCTGCCTGAAGAAGGCTTGGGAGGAAGCTTGGGCCCTGCCGGAGGGTGTGATAGGAAGTGAGCCAACTCGATATTCATTTTGGCAGAAGAGCATCATCTAGATTCTTGTCTGCTCGGAGGTGGAGTGTGCAGGAAAGCGCGTGGAGATTTCTGGCCTGGAGATGGAGGCATTGGAGGGGCCTTGTATTGCTGGGATGGGGAGACATCATTGCAGGTGTAGGCGGTGGGGGGGGGGGCTGTCTGAGCCCAGGCAAGGTCTCAGGCATCTGGGTGCAGAGGCCAGGGTGGCCCCCACTGGTGCAACCATACCTATTGGATGGGGCCCCCCAAGATAGGAATCCTGGACTGCAGAGGTGTCTTAGAAGCTGCCCGGCTTTGCAGCTGATCTCTTTCCAGGAGCAGATGCTGTGAATAAACGAGGGACTGGGCAGGGGTCCTAGGGGCCTTACTCAGCCCACCTGGGCCCCAGCAGGCCTAGCCAGGTCTCAGGAGACACTGGGGAACCTCTTTGCCTACCTTTCTGGGTCCCCCAGTCCTGGCTAAGGTGTCTTGAGGGAGGAGAGGATGAGGCCGAGGAGATTAACCAGAAACCAGTCATTGAACTCACCTCGTGGTCCCAGGAGAGACTTCTAAGCTTCAGTTTGCCCACCCCTAAAATGGGTGGGTAGTACCTGTTCCTGGGAATGTTACTGGGTCAAAGGAGCCCTGGCTAGGAAAGGGCTTGGTAAATCTCAGTGGGGGGATGAGGGAGAGCGTCAGGGCCAGGTGGGAGTTCAAGTTCCCAGTGGCCTCCATTTCCTGCTCTGAGAAATGAAGAACAGTGCCTACCTCCAGACCCAGGGCCATTTGTAGGTTGAGTAAAGTGTGTGGTTGGCCCAGTGCCTGGCACAGAGTGAGCAATTGGCACAGGAGCCATGGACTGACTGTAGATGGCAGCAGGAGAGGGCCAAGGTCCCCTCCTCCCGTGGTGGGATGACACAGGAAAGGCCGGCGCTGTGAGGTGCACCCCCTCTCATCTGGGCACCCCAGTCTGCCCCCTTTCCATCTGTCTGGGCCTGAGCCTGATGCGTACCTTGTCCTGCCAGTTTGAGTTGAGAAGCCCTCGGGCCAGTGACTTCACCTCCTCGTGCTTCCCTTTCTTCACCTGTAAAATGGGCACGATCGCATTCATCACCTTGAAGGTGAAGAACTCAGCACAATGTCAAGCCGGTAATAAGTACCTGGGAGACAGAGGCTATTAAAATGTAGAACTGTGGCAGAGCTGGTGCCCGCGGGGTGGGAGCCCAGGGAGTCACCCGGCTGTGTCAGGAGAGAATCAGGGAAGGCATCTGGATGAATGGGAATGAGCGAGGAGAGGAAGAGGTTGAGGCTGAGTAGGTGTAGAGGCCAGAGCCCAGGGCCAGGGGCTGGCAGGGTCACAGAAAAAGCCTGCGGGGCCAGGGCTGGGAGGTCCAGAGGAGAGCAGAGGGCCTTGGGCAGAACCAGCCTGCTGGCCTTGACCAGGGCATTGGAAGTTATTCTGAGCCCAGGGAACAAATTGTGGGGCGGGGACGAGGGCAGGAGTTAGAAGACCAGGACGGAGGCTGCTCTGCGTCCCGCTGAGCGGAGAGGGGGCGTGGCTAGGCGAGGAGTGGGTGGAGCCGGGTGGAGGTGAGGCGCGGGCGGGCCAGCCGGGGACTGGGGAGCAGGCTTAGGTGGAAGGCAATCTCGTTCCAGTCTCTTTCCAGTATCAGCAACTTGGGGTGCCGCTAGATGCCCAGCTGGCCGAGATGTGGTGCAGGGCGGTTCGGAGAAGCCGCCGGGAGCGGGCGCTGGGAGGCTCCTCCTCTCCCCTTCCCCCTCCCAGCCCCTCGCCCTTCCTCAGCCTCTGGAGCGGGCCCCTCAGATCCACCTCACTGACCAGAGTGGGATGGAGGAGGCCTCTGTCCTCCCCAGGCCGGACTCCGTCTTTGTAGATAGGGTGCTGTCCCCCACACTGAACTGGCCAAGCCACTCTGCGCTCCCCCCACCCTTCCTGACCCCTGAAGCCGCACTTTGGCCCAGGATCCGTGGCTGTGTCTAGAGGGGTGGCGGTAGGCTCTCCGTCCGCCTGTGGCTGGCTGCCTCCCTCCCGTCCCTGTCTGTGGTGGGTCATCTGTTCGTCCAGCACACTCTAACGCAGCTTCTGCATTGGGACAGTGACAGTGGCAGGGGGTAGGGGGTGACAGCGAAGGACATGAAGCTTGTGGAGCTGCTCTTCTTAAAGAGAGAAGGGGACAGCAACAGGGGTGAGACCCAAACACTGATAAGGAACTAGCCAGGTGGTCATCTGGAAGAAGAGCACTCCAGGCAGAGACCAGCAGGTGCAAAGGCCCTGAGGTCAGGACAGGCTTGGTGAAGGCACAGCAGGGGGACCCATGTAGCTGGCATGCGTGAGTGAGGGGAGACCACAGAGGAGTCCCTGGAGACCTGTGGGTCCTCAGGGACCCCCGGCCCAACCACAGCAGACCCCAGAGGTCCTTGCCCATGAGGTAAGAGGTGGTTGGGTCCTCTTATTTTTGTTTGTCACTTTGGCCTCTATGTGCCAAAGTGGGGCCATCTACCCCAAAGTCCTTGAACCCTGAAGGAAGGAAGGGCCACCCCTCTCCTGGGGGAGGGGCAGGGCTCCTGCAGTCCGTCCTGCACAGTGGGGCTCAGCTGACCTGGGAGACTTCCTGAGGGACCCAGGCTCCCCACAGGAGCGGGTAGGGGGAAGTAGCGGGGGGGTGGCAGGTGTTGATGGGGACGGAGAGGCACAGGTGACCAGGTGACCACAAGGAGGAGGTGGAGGCAGGAGCAGCGCAAGCAGCTGGGTCCTCCACAGGCCGCAGGAGCCCAAAGACACCAGGGGTGACAGGCCTGATGGCCTCAGGCACAAGCCACAAAGGCCATTGGGAAAGGGCCTCTACAAGCCACACCCCAGCCCTGGAGCTGGTGTGTCCCAAGGTGGCCCTGTCACCTGCAGCTGCTTCACCCCTCCTCCTGTGCCCCACAGGGACAAGGGTCTGGTCAGCCTTCCCTTCCCCACCACTGACCGGAGCATTACCCCAAGTCCCTCTGGCTTCACTGAGCAGATTTGGACCCATGGAGGCTGGGTCAGGGGGTCAGAGGTTCTGAAAAGCCAGGGCACCATGCAGGAACTGTCCCCTCTGTCCCTTCAAATCGGGGATGGGTGCCCGTTGGTGCTGGCTCTGCTCTGTGACCCTGCAGGTGCAGAAGGGCCACAGCTGGGGTAGAGACAGAACCTCAGCTGTTGGGAGATGGCAGGCGCACAGTGACAGGAGGAAGAGGACCCCTGGGTCCCGTGTCTCCAGCTGAGAGTTTGCTGAAGGTAGATCTAAGTGGATAGCCATCACCTCCCTGCCCTCATTCCTCTCTCTACCCTCCACTGCAGCCACACTAGCCATGAATCCATTGCTTGTGGCCCTGCCGCAGGGCCTTTGCACTGGCTGTCTTCGCTGGCTACAGTGCTCTGACCCCCTGGCTGCCTCCCTCACCGTCTTCACTCAAACATCAGCTTCTCAAGGAAGTTTCCTGGCCTCCCTCTTTCAAGTTGCGGTGCCTACTGCCTGACTCCTTTAATTCTCTCCACACCAGGGGTCATGGCCTGACATGATGAAACAAATTAACTAACAAGATATACACTATGTGTCTGCCTCCCCACGGCATCCGGAACATCAGTTCCTGGAAGACAGGAATCCTGTCTGCTCAGGTCCCTGCCGTTCCCTGCAGACCCAGGCTGCAGAGCCACACCTGGCTCATGGTCGGGGCCAATAGACGTCTTGGACACGATGCAGGAATCCAGGCGTTTCTGGCTCCAACTGGAGGGTCGGGGCTCAGGTGGGATGGGGAACACGTTCTAGAGACACAAGCCCAGGTTCCCCTCCCAACTCTCCTCCTCCTACTCTATGCCCTTGGGGGTCCCCGTGCCTCAGTTTCCCCAACTACAAGGTGACAAGTGCCTGGCCCCTGTCTTGTGTCTCTGCCCAGCCTCCTGGAGTCAGCTGGAGGCGGGGGGAGTGGGGGCGGTTCTTGTTACCTCGGAGGCCACTGGGTGCTCCAGTACTGAGGCAAGAGATTTAGGACTTCCCCATGTGTTCTTAGAATTTTCCAGAAATGTGATTAGAACAAGGCGGGGGGGGTCACTTTATTTGAGGAGGCCAGGGCCTCTCTGAAAAGGGGATATTTGAGTCAGGGCTGGCTCGGGGCCCACAGTGGGCGCTGCTGGGAATGAGGCCTGTCCACTGCCCCCGGACCCCCGGCTCTCGGGCCCAGTGGAGGCTCTGTGGGCTCTGGAGGCCAGAGGAGGCCCCTGCCCTGCCCCGGAGGCCTGAGGCTTCCGGGGGCAGCAGCCGGCCAGCTGCTCACCTGAGGTCAGCTGCGCCAGGAGTCGGGGGACGGCGAGCAGGGGCTCGGGCAGGGGCGCAGCCCAGGCCCAGGCCGGCACCCTGGCGTCGTGTTGAAGTGACCCTTGTGAGAGTCGCGAGTCCGTCCACGGAGCCCAGCCTGAGAACCAACAGGTCACTAGCTGTGGGAGGCCCGGGGGCTGCAGTAGGGCGGCCAACGGGGCCAGGTCCCCGTGGGGACCTTGAAGGCCTGGGGAGGAGCCTTGGGGCCTCTTGAGCAGGGCAGGGACAGGCGTGCGCTGTGAGCCACTGCTGGGCTACCGAGGGGGGGTGGGCAGAGCCAGGGCCGTGCCCCTCTGCCCTCCCTCTGCGCCTGTCACTGACACCTCTAGTCTCCAAAGGGACGGTGGCATCCCTACTGGGGGCCCTCGCTGAGCTACCCCTTCAGGCCTGGCTCCCGGCCCACGCCGCCCACCCTGGAGGCGCAGGCTGCGCCCCCCAGGCAGGCAGGTGACGAATTTCTCTGAGGACTCTGCCCGCCCAGGGCCGGCAGGGCAGGAGCAGACTGCGGGGTCCGTGGCTTGTGGCTGTCCAGACCTGCTGCCCCTGGCCCTCTGGGGTGGGGGCGGCTCAACGGCCACACCCGAGCAGATGCCCCCTCGCCCTGTCCCCGTGGTCACTGCCCCACCTCGGAGACTGGGCCTTCTCAGAGGCCCAGCACTGGTCCTCCTGCCCCTCCCACCCCAGGCCCCGTTCTTGCCCAAGCAGGCCGTTCCCAGGTCGGGCCCCCTTCGCCCCAGACCCAGAACCCCTAGGCCAGCCCCCGTCACCTCCCAGAGGCCAGCCACAAGGTGACCAAGAGAGATGGCCCTTCCCTCGGAGTCTGAAGTCCCACAAGCCAGGGGAGGTCATAGTCGCCCCCTCTGGAACTTCTGCCTCTGCCTCTGGCAGAGACGGGGCTCCTGAGGCCCTGCTGTGTCTTTAAGAGACCATGGCGGGGCTGGGGTGGTGGCTCAGTGATAGAGCGTTCGCCTAGCACGTGCACGGCCCAGGTTCGATCCTCAGCACCACATAAATATAAATGCATTGCATTGTGTACAACTAAAGCAAATAAATAAATATTTAAAAAAAAAAAAAAAGAGAGACCATGGCGACAGACGCTTGCCCACCTCCCCCGGACCAGCAGGCCCTGCGGCAGCCTCGCCAGCCTCGGGGGCCTGCCGGCACCACACTCGGCTCTGTTCATGGCCACTGTGCTCCTGGTGGGGGCACCGGCTTGCTGAGCGAGGAGGGAAATTGCTTCTGGAAATAAATGCACGGTCACGCGCCACTTGCCAAGGGACGCGTCCTGAGCGGTGATTCCTTAGGCCCTTTCATCATTGTGTGACCACGGCGGAGTGTTTGCACAAACCCAGTCCCCCACATGGTCTCCATGCAACCGAGAGACGCTGTGAGCAGGAGACACAGGAGGCTGCTGTGGCCTGAACTTTTCTCTGTAAGTGGGAGGAATGTGCTTTAGAATAACAATAAAATGTAGAGCCAGCACTTGGGAGGCTGAGGCAGGAGGATCTCGAGTTCAAAGCCAGCCTCAGCAATGGCGAGGCCCTTAGCAACTCAGTGAGACCCTGCCTCTACTAAAATACAAAAAATGGCTGGAGATGTGGCCCAGGGGTCGAGTGCCCCTGAGTTCAATCCCCGGTACCACAAATAAAATAAAATAAAATAACAATAACAATAAAATGTAGACTCTAGCAAGGGCTCGGGATGCAGCTCGGTGGTAGAGTGCTTGCCTAGCATGCACAAGGCCCTGGTTTCCATCGCCAGCACCAATTTAAAAGAAAAAAAAAAAGTACACTCACCCCACGCTGGGCACTGTGGCATATGCCGGGGAGGCTGAGGTAGGAGGATCACTTGAGCTCAGGAGTTAGAGGCCAGCCTGGGCAACATAGCAGGACCCCATCTCAAAAAAAAAAAAAAAAAAAAAAAAAAAAAAGCCATTACATACACACAAATCAGTAACATAGTTATTTATTATCATTACTGTGTTAACTTTCTATTACTATTTTTAAAAATACCTGATATGATCAACTTGTGCAGAGAAAAGCTGTGTTTGGCTCCCATTTTTGGAGGTTCCAGATGGACCGTTACTCGTTGGCCTGGGGCAGGGGTGAGTGGCCAGAGCCCAGCTCTTGACCTCAGGGTGGTGAAGCAAAAACAGAGCAAGGGCAAGGGACCAGGCTTGCACTGTCCCCTCAAGGGCATGCCCCCAGTGACCCTAAGACCTCCCACCAGGGCCCCACCCTTAGAGGGCCCACCACCTCTGGTCAGCACCACGCCTTCAAGGACATGGACACTTCGGGTCTGGACTATCCTGACGGTCAGCGTCACATACCGTACGTAACGGGATGCGCTTTGCCTTTATAAGGCTGGCAGCCCACTGCTGTGGTGACACCAGCATTGCCACAGTGCCCACGCTACAGCATTACCGTGTCTGAGATGTCACTCAGCAATAGGAACTTTGGGGTTGCGTGATAATACCATAAATTCTGCCCATCACGGACCAAAATGTTGTGATGTATATTTCTTCCTTTTTAAAAATGTCTTCTTTATTGTTGCGATTGTGTCTTGCTGTATTGCCCAGGCTGGTCTCAAATTCCTGGGTTCAAGTGAGTGTCCCACCTCAGCCTCCCAAGTGCTGGGGCTATGGGCCATGCCACTGCGCCTGGCTTGTCACTTAAGGAAAAAATGAGAGCCTTTTGAAGGAGACTGGTGGGGGCATATTAGAGCCGGTGGGAGAGGGGGGGGGGGGGAGGGGGTAGTGGGAAGGCTCAAAATCGAGGCAAAACTGTTTTCTGGGTGCCTGGGCCTCAGTTCCACCTTCTATGCATCCATTCTACAGCTTCCTGCCACCCCTGATGTCCTGGGTACTGGAAAAATGGAGAGGTCAGGTCAGGACACTGGGGAAGGTAGACGGTCGCCCTAAAAGTGCTGAGAAAGATGGGGTAGGAGGTGTCTTCTGTTTTGCATCACTGGGACCAAAACACATGACAAGAACGATTTAGAGGAGGGAAGATCTATTTTGGGCTTACAGCTTCAGAGGTCTCAGCCCATGGCTGGCTGGCTCCGACGCCCTGGCCCGAGGTGAGGGACAAAATATAAACCCCAGCTGGGCTCGGTGGTGCACGCCTGTCACCCCAGCATTTGGGAGGCTGAGGCAGGAGGATCGCGAGTTCAGAGCCAGCCTCAGCAAGGGTGAGGCGCTTAGCAACTAATAAAATACAAAAAAGGGCTGGAGATGTGGCCCAGTGGTCGAGTGCCCCTGAGTTCAATCCCCAGTGCCAAAAAACTAAAAATTTAAAAAAATAAACCCCAAAGGCACTTCCCCAGCAACCCACTTCCTCCAGCCACATCCTGTTTACCTAGTTACCACCAGTAGGGTAGTCCTTTCAAACTGTTAATCTAGCAAGTGGATTAATCCACCAAGTAGGTTACAGCTCTGGTGACCTAATCGTGAGCCTTCAGGGGACACGTCAACAGAGGGCTCCTAGCCCAGCCCAGGGGCCAGCGGGGAGGAGGTGCACGAGGAGGCCGGCTCTTGGACACACACCCCGTTAGGGCTCACAAATGCCTGGCAGGCAGTTGGCCGCTGGGATTGGCCACGGTGGGGAGACTGTCCTTGACCAGCGGGCAGAGGCCGCAGTGGTTGGGAGGGGCAGGAACATGAAGGCAGAGCCCGCCCTCCAGCAGCGCCCTTCTAGAATGCCCAGCGGCCTCCGCAGGAGTCTGGCTCCAGCCCGGCCGCAGACCCGCTATGTGACTCTGGGCAGACACTCCGCATCTCTGAGATCCGGCGTGTGGGCCCGTGAAGCGGGGACAGCAAGAGCATCGTTGTACACGGTCGTGGCGGACAGTTCCAACACAGGGAGGCAGGCCCAGCCGGCCCCTGGGCAAGGTGCCTCGGGCAGTCCTGGTGTGGGTGTGGGCAAGGTCCACTTTCCCAGAAAACAGTCTGGCTTTGCCCTCCCGGGACCTACCTCTGGGCATGTGGTCACCAGGGGGTGGCAGAGAGGCCCAGCCACCAGCAGGTGGGAGAGGTGGGGGCAGCTGCTGGGCCAGGCTGCGTGGAGGAAGGCTCCATCAGAGCGCAGCCTGCAGCCGCAGTTCCCCACCCGAGGGTGTGTGGTGGCATCGCCCAAGGGGCCGAGCAGGGCTGGGAGTTGGTTTCTAAGGGGTGAGCTGAGACAAACGCCCCTTCCAAGCCCCTGTGACTTCTGCCAGCCATCCCCGCCTTTTTGGTCTCTGTTGCATTAATGTGATTTGTTACTTAAAAAGTCCCCCTTTGAGCCGAGTGTGGCGGCACACGCCTGTAATCCTAGCAACTTGGGAGGCTGAGGCAGGAGGATCGCGAGTTCAAATCCAGCCTCAGTGATGGCAAGGCACTTAGCAACTCAGTGAGACCCTGTCTCAAATAAAATACAAAAGAGGGCTGGGGATGTGGCCCAGGGGTCGAGTGCCCCGAGTTCAATCCCCGGTACCCTCAACAAAAGTCCCCCTCTGAATGCGCACGCGCACACATACTTGGAATGCTATTCAGCCCTAAAAGGGAGGACAATTCTGACACTCCAATAGAGATGAACCTGGTACATCCTGTTGAGTAAAGTAAACCAGTCACAGAGGGACAGATCCTGTATGGCTCCACTCCTAGAGGTCCCTGGAGCCGTCAATTCATAGAGATGGTAGGAGCCATGGCTGGGGCGGGTGGGGGGGGTGTTGATTGGGGACAGTGTCAGCGTGGGGAGATGAGGAAGCTCTCGAGTGGGCGGTGGGGACGGCTGTGAGCACAGGAATGCGTCTGATGCCCCTGAACTTGATGCCTCAGGATGGTCGATGGCCAAGTTGGTCATGTGGATTTTATCACATTAAAAAGAATCTTGAGACACCACCCTCAGACACACTCGTCATGAAAACTTGTGAAACATGAAACACGTTCCTGGCTCCTGCCTCGCCCCGCGGGCTTCCTGATGCAGCGGCCCTCTCGGTGTGGGCGCGCGCCACAGCCCTGCTCGCCGGGTCCATGTGCACACCGGGTGTTTTATCTCTTCCGATGCTTTCCTGCCCTGCCCGGTCCTTCACCCTTCCAGTCCTCCAACTGCACGTGTGTAGACCTTTGCTGTGGTCCCACAGGTTGCAGGGCCGGGTACCTTTTTTTTTTTTTTTTGGTACCGGGGATTGAACTCAGGGCCACTTGACCACTGGGTCACCTCCCCAGCCCTGTTTTTGTATTTTAGTAGAGACAGGGTCTCACTGAGTTGCTAAGTGCCTCGCCATTGCTGACGCTGGCTTTGAACTCGCGATCCTCCTGCCTCAGCCTCCCAAGTGCCGGGATGACAGTCGCGCCCGGCTCAAACCATTTTTCTTTTTTCAGTGTTGGGACCAAACCCAAGTCCTCATGCGTGCTGGGCAAGTGCTCTACTGCTGAGCCCCAGCCCCAGCCGTTCACCTCCTTCCTCCCCACCCCACTTCTTCCTGGGGCAGGTCACTGGAGGCAGGACTGTGTGACACGATACCCTGCAGCGATGGGAAGTCCCATTTCTCCGCTACCCACCGTGGTGGCCACTGCCTGCGTGTGGTAATTAAGGACTCCCGTAGTGCTGATGCATCGAAAGACCTGAATTTTAAATTCAGTCTCTGCGGTGCTGGGGATGGAGCCCAGGGCCTCTCGCATGCCAGGCAATGCCAGCTGTGCCCCCGGCCCCGACCAATTTCAGGTTAAACAGCCGCGTGTGGCCGCTGACTCCCCAGTAGCGCAGCCCTGCGGCGTCCAGGCAGTGGCTTCATGTGAGCCCAGAGTTGGCCACCTGGGCCTGAGGCGCTGCCACTACCAGCCATGGAGCTCTCCCGGGGGTTCATGACACAAGTTCAGCAGCAGCTGTTAGTGTCTGTGCAGTTGGCTTTGCTTTTTTAGCTCAGTGATCCTCCCAAGTCGGGAGCATGCTCTTCTTCCACCTTCTCTGTTGGTAATTTTTTTTTAATGAAAAAAATAGTTTTGGAGCCGGGCGCGGTGGCGCACGCCTGTGATCCCAGCACTTGGGAGGCTGAGGCAGGAGGATCGCGAGTTCAAAGCCAGCCTCAGCAATGGCGAGGCACTTAGCAACTCAGTGAGGCCCTGTCTCTAATAAAATACAAAATAGGGCTGGGGATGGGGCCCAGTGGTCGAGTGCCCCTGAGTTCAATCCCCGGAACCACAAAAATAAATAAATAAATAAATAAATAAATAAATAATAATAATAATAAAATACACAAAAATGCTGAGGATGTGGCCCAGTGGTCAAGTGCCCCTGAGTTCAATCCCTGGTACCAAAAAAAAAAAAAAAAAAAAAAAAAAAAGAATGGTTTTGGTAAAAAGCGGAAAAGGCAGCATCTTCCCCCCCCCTTTTTTTTTTTTTTTTTTTGGTACCAGGGATTGAACTCAGGGGCACTCGACCACTGGGCCACATCCCCAGCCCTTTTTTGTATTTTATTTAGAGACAGGGTCTCACTGAGTTGGTAAGTGCCTCGCCATGGCTGAGGCTGGCTTTGAACTCGCGATCCTCCTGCCTCAGCCTCCCAAAGTGCTGGGATTACAGGCGTGCGCCACCGCGCCCGGCTAGCATCTTCCCCCTTTTAGGTGCACACCGCGGTGTTGTCCAGTGGATCGCCAGGGCCACGTGGCCACCTCCAGAATTGCTCCATCTCTCAAAATTAAAACTCTACCCGTGCAGCCTGCTCCCCTCCCCCTGCCCCGGCAACTGCCGTCCCCGTGTTTGTGAATCTGGCTTCTCTGGGGACCTCCTGTAAGTGGGGTCATAATGGTCTCTGTCCTTCTGTGACTCAGCCCGGTGCCTTCAGGTCCAGCCGCGGTGCCTCCTCTCCTCCCTCTCCACTGCCCTGCCGCGCCTGGGGGTGCTGCTCCCCAGCTGTTGGACGCGAGGTTGCTGCCAGCCTTCTCTAGGAGGGAAGGAGGGACCACAGAGGGGCCTCGGGGACTGCTCGGTGTGTGTGTTCCTGGACCGAGGGGGATGGCGTCACGGGTGTGCGCTTGTCAAGTGCGTGGGTCACATGCCACACCCAGAGAGGGTCTCGCGTGGCGATTGCCCTCAATAAAGCTTTGATTGATTGCTTCTACGCCACGTGGTGCTCTGCTTTTGGTCACTGGGACAGGCACCTGGGGTGGACGTCTCTGAGGGAGGAGGGGTTGTTTGGGCGCTGGGTTCTCAGAGATTTTGGTGCATGGCCGTGGGTCCCCGGCTCTGGGGCCTGGGTGGAGTGGCCTGGCTAGCCTCGAAGCTGCTGGAAGCAAAACAAGGACGGGCGGGGCCTTGCGTCCCCTTCAGGCAGCCCCCGGTGACCTGACTCCCTCCTAAACGTTCCGCCCCTCCCAGGAGCCACAGGCTGGGGACCAAACCTTCAGCACTGGCCATTGGGGGACGTTTTAAATCCAAACTGTAAAGCCTGGTGGCCCCCCTCCCACTCCTTCCCCTGTCCCCCGGGAGGTAGCAGTCAGGTCCTGGCCACCCCTGGAACTCTCAGAGATGTGACCCTCCTCCCTGGGCTGAGCCTCCTGGACGGACCCTCGGACACACCCAGCGAGGCTGGGGGCTCCTGGGGGCTCACCCTGACCTGGCCTCGCTGTTTGGAGGCTGCCCCAGAGCCAGGGATGGCCCCGGGGACCGGGCGGGGCTGGGCGAGGGCTCTGCGAGGGGGGGGGGCTCTTAAGCGGGGGATGTCAGCGGGTCCAGGGCTTGGAAGACAGGCAGGACTTGGCCTGGGGGAGGAGGGGGGGCGGTTCAGAAAAAGGCACCCGTGGGTCGTCTGGGGACTCCCAGGTCTGGACGGCAGGCAGCTGAGACAACAGGGGACTCTAGTGGAGCTGCAGAGGGCAGAGAGAAGATTCTAGAAGGGCCAGCTGCAGGGGCCTCTCTTTGCTTCCTCCCTTCAGCCAGTGCCCGGCCAGAGTTGACCAGGCGGCTGTAGAGTGACCCCCTTCCCCCAACCCCGTGGCCCCAGTGTCAGCTGTGGGCCTTGGGGGACGGAGGAGGGGTCGTGGGTGGTTCCAGTAAGGAACAAGCAGGGCAGGAGGCCGGAGATCTCAGGGGAGCCTGGCTCGGGTCACGAGCCCCCAAGGCTGTCAGGAGGCCTGAACACGGAGGCGTTCCGCACCGGGCTCCTGCACCCTGGAAGCTGAGAGGGAGGGGGGCTGGGAGGCTGCTCCCTCAGGAGACCTTGCTGGGCAGAGGGGGCCCGCGTACCCAGAGCCCTGAGCCCACGGGTGGGCCGAGCAGCCCCCTCCCCAAAGAGAGAGCTGGCACCCTTGGCTCTCCCCTGTGCTGTAGGGACAGACGAGGCACCAAAGACAGCAGGAAACGGTTTTATTTGGCTGCAGCCGGGTTCAGAGGGCACAGCTCTCGCTGTAACCAATGAACCCCCTGGACCCCGAGTTCAGGTAGTTTCAGAACTTTATACCCAGGATATAAGGGGAGGGGCTCAGAAGTTCACAGTGTCCAGGAGTTCACATAAAAGCAGTTTTTTTCTTTCACTACTCTGGGCAAGTTAAGCCTTCAAGGACAACACCTGAGAAGGGAGAGCTTCTTCTCCCCTTTCTTTCCTCCCCCTGCCAGCTGTTACCATGGAGCCCAGTTGGTAACTTCTCTTAGAAATGTAGACATCTCTGGGCTGGGGTTGTGGCTCAGCGGCAGAGCGCTCGCCTCGCACGTGTGCGGCCTGGGTTCGATCCTCAGCACCACGTAAACATAAATGCATTGCATTGTGTACAACTAAAGTAAATAAATAAATATTTTTTAAAAATGTAGACATCTCTGGGCTGGGGTTGTGGCTCAGCGGTAGAGCGCTCGCCTAGCACGTGTGGGGCCCGGGTTTGATGCTCAGTACCATCGTAAACATAAAGGCATTGTGTACAACTAAAACAAATAAATATTTTTTTAAAAAAAGAAATGTAGAAATCTCTGTGAAGCTCCAGCTCAAGGCCAGAGGCCTTGTTAAAAATTTTGTCTTTTTATTACCACACTTTGCATTTGCAAGCACACTTCTACAAACCACTATATTGGATGCATGTTTATGAAACACAAGTAAAGGGGCGTCCGGCACCTGGAGTGCTGATTTCTTCCAGGCCAGTGGCCAAGTAATAGAGCAACAGGAAAATAGGAAGTTTACCTACATTGAACTCTTCTGTAGAGACTCTTGCTGACAGTCCTGACATCAACCATGGTAAAGATTTCTGGAGAAGCCCAGTTAAAATTTTCTATAAAGAAAGGGGGTGCCGGGTTAGGGTTGTGGCTCAGCGGTAGAGCGCTCACCTAGAACATGCGCAGCCTGGGTTCAATCCTTAGCACCATGTACAAATAAACGAATTGTGTACAACTAAAGCAAATAAATAAATATTTAAAAAAAAATAAGAAAGGGGGTGCCAATACAAGGGGAGCCGGCTTGGTTCCCAAGACCCCTGAGGCTGTCAGGAGGCATAAACGTGAAGGAATTCTGCATCGGGCTCCTGCACCCTGGAAGCTGAGAGGGAGGGGGGCTGGGAGGCTGCTCCCTCAGGAGACCTTGCTGGGCAGAGGGGGCCTGCGTACCCAGAGCCCTGAGCCCACGGGTGGGCCGAGCAGCCCCCTCCCAAGGAGAGAGCTGCAGCCCTGGCTCTCGCCTGTGCTGACCATGTGCCCTGTGACCCCATCTCACCTTGAACCTCAGCCTTCCCAGCTCCCCAGTGGGCCTCCTTTGTGGGGATGTGGGTGGGCACTGAGCCCACCCTGCGTCTTCTCGAAGACGGGCAGCTCTTCTAGCTAGTTTGCCCCCCTGAGCTCAAGTCCTCGGTGCCCACCCCCTTGTCCATCTGTCTGTCTCATCTGCTCCTTCATCCCCTCTGCACACGTGGAGTTGCCCCCAGCTGTCACACCAGGGCCTGTTGGAAGCCCTGAGGATCCCACAATGGCTAAAACAATGTTCTTGGCTTTTGTGAGGCTGATGCCTTGGAGTGAGTGTTGGATTCCAGGCAGGAGGCCACACCTCCCCAGGTGCTTTGTTAAAAAACTACACCTCCCAAGATCCTCAGCGTGACCAAAAAACCTGACCAGCAAGTCCCCTGTCCACTACCCCCCCCCCAACCTCTGCTGGCCTATAGGGCAAGGACTCACTCCAAGGTGGTTTTATGACCCCTACTCTATTTAAACCAGGGCCGGACTGAGCTCGCTCTCTGTTCCTGCTGCTCTCTGTTCCTGCTCTCCGTTCCCGCGTGCTCCAGCTCCCGTTCCTCCCCCGCGGTTCAGCCCCATCCCCCCGCGTGTTTCTTTTGGTAATTCAATAAACCCCTTCCCTTTTCCTCTACGATGGTTCCAGCGTGCGTCCGACTATCCTGCAAGTTTTCTAACAGTGAGCAGACAAGGAAACAGGGCGAGAGGGCCCAAGGAACTAAACAGGGCCAGGAGACGGAACTGCACTGGCTGCTTTGGTTGTGGTCTTGCACGATTTCTCAGGAGGAAAAGTGTGAGCTGAAATGAGAATGATAAGACACAGCTAGACACAGGGCTGTCCTGGGAATTCATTCCACTAACACACTTTGAAAGCTGATCAGTATCTCTATGATAATGTCATTGTGGAGTTAAACAGCTTTAACCGCCTAAGTTGAATAGCATGTGCAAAGGCCCTGAGGCCGGTAAGTGGGAAGTGGAGAAGGTAAGCTATTGCAGTGAACCAAGAGTGTGCCTAAATATGAGAGACTGGGACAAGGCAGAGCTCTAGATTTAGGGCCCTCATTGGGGTCTTTGAGAGGGAGCAGCATGGTGGTACCGTGGAGCAATCTGCATTTCTGCAGGGTGCTACTCCGGCTAAGGCATCTGGAAGGGACAGCCAGGACCCAGTGCAGAGGTGGCTGTGGCTATCTACAAACAACCCCTTTGCAGCACATCATGTGTTAGTGCCTGGGCCTCAGGCCACAGGAATCAGGTGACCCAGCCAGCAAGCCCGGCTGGGGGAGGGGAGGGTGAGCCTGTGTTGGGGGCGACAGAACCAATTTCCATTTTCTGGATCTGGGCAAGTCCCGCCTTCCAGCTGGACTTAAAACAGCTCTGTGCCTAGTCCTGCTCTTTGGGTGACGCTGGATTCTTGGGGTTCAGGGGATCCTTGGGGAAGGGCTTACACAACCTTAGGCCCCCAGGACAAGGGGAGACATCAGCTGTTCCCACCCCCGCGCCCCGTGCAGCACAAAGCCCCAGTCTCTCCCTCTCTCTCTCTCTCCCTCTGTCTCTCTCTCTCTCTCAACCCAGGGATATTTTTAGCCACTAAGAAGGATTATCAGCTGCCACCCAGGTGGCAGGGGCAGGGCTGGGAGCTGGGCCAGGAGGCTTCAAAGAACAGCTGGGCTGGGGGGACCAGGGGCAGCAACCACCAGGTTACTCTCCAAAGGACCTGGAGGCCACCCCCATACAGCCCAGGCTGTGTGAGGCCACTTGGATGCTGGGGACCACCGGCCAGCACCTCCCCTCCCCGTCACAGTCACTAAATCTCCTGAGCATCGTGCCCAGCCTCCCCATGGGAGGGCCACTGTTGGTCCCATTTTACAGATGATGACCCGAGGCAGGGAGGCCAGGTCCCCTGCCTGGGGTTGCGCATCTGGTGGGTGAGTGAGGCCAAGGCAGAGGTGAGGCCAGCGTGGGTGTTTGTAGGGTCTCGCGGCTGCCCTCGAGCCCCTGGCCCCAGCCATAGACTGGCAAAGCAGGGGACCTCGCCATGACCACCGCACAGATGGGCAAGCGAGGCTCAGGGGAGCAGTGCCACTGGGAAGGACCGAAGGTGACAGTCCTAGATCGCAGCTAAGGGCTCTCCCCTCAGGAGGATAACCTGGGTCTTGCCAGCCAGTGACAGCCATGCCTGAGCCCCTCCTGAGTGCCGGGGTGTTCCCGGCGGGGTCTGGGGTGCGGCAGGGCTGGGAGTGGCTCAGGAGGACCGTGAAGCCCTTGAAGCACTGGGAGGGACCGCCGGCTGCTGGCTCCTGCCCTGCGCCGCTCTCCAGCCCCGCATCACTGTCTCCGCGTCAGGAGAGGCGAGCGCTGGGGCTGGGACGGCTCGGCTGGTAGAGGCCGCCGCGCGCGAGGCCCGGGTTCCATCGTGGGCGGGGGCCGTGAGCGGCAGGGCTCCTCGGCGAGGCCTCTGCGTCGTGGCTGTCCATCTGCTCTGGAAAGTCCATTTCTGGTCCCCCTTTGTGACTTGGGACCAGAAAGGGCTGGGCCTGCTGCAGGGGGGACTAGGTTTGAGGATGACGATGCCGCCGTCTCCACTTCACCCACCTCCCCCCAAAGCCGGGCAGCTCCTGACCTCACGGACGGAGGCAGAGCTAGGGGAGGAGCTTTAGCTAGACCCACGGGGGCGAAGAGGTGGTTCCTCCAGGACAGGGTGCCAACGGAGCAGGGTTTTGAAGGATGCGTAGGAGTTTTCAAAACAGACCGGGAAGGCATGCAAGCTCCCAGGGCAGAGGCCTCGCCGCCTTTTCCCACTGTTTTCTGTCCCCAGCGCTCAGCACAGTAGAGTGCGGGGTCACGCAGTGCCTTGGGGTGGGTTTTGAGGCTGGGGACGGACGCAGAGGCCTAGGATTGTGAGAGGCTCAGGAATTAGGCTGCTAATCGGCTGACCTTGAGGCCCGGGATCATCCTGGATTAGCCAAGAGGCCAGTGTCACCAGAGTCCTCAGGAAGGACAGGCAGGGGCTCAGGGTCGAGACTGGAAGAGGCTGTGCTGCAGGCTCCGCCCCTCCACCCCTCCCACCCCCCCACCCGCCTCAGGGCTGCAGCGGGGCCTCTGGAATCTGGAAGAGGCAAGGCTGGAGCCTCCCGCCAGTGCCTCCACGTTAGCCCAGTGAGCCCTGGTTTGGACTTCTGACCCACAGAACTGTCGGATCACAGGTTTTGTGTTGTGTAAAGCCACCAAGTTTGCAGTGGCTTGCAAGAGCACCCGCAGGGGACCCGCATCAGCACCATGCACTTGCTTGGGTTTTTTCTGCCCACAGTGTCGCGGTGTGTGCTCTTGTGCGCAACTCGGTTCCTTTCTTTTTGGGGGGCCACGGGGGTCCTGGGGTCACACCCAGGCCCTCAAGCACACTAGCACGTGCTCTGCCACCAAGCCTCACTCTCCACCCTTTACCTACCTCCGTTTTTTGTTTTCAGTGTTTATTTGTGTTTTCTTTTAGCTTCTTTTTTCCTCCTTTTTTGCAGTGCTTGGGGAAGGAACCCAGGACCTCGCACATCCTAGGCAAGCCCGCTACCACTGAGCCGCCCCCAGCCCTCAGTATCTTAAATTTTATTCTTTGCTATTGTTTTTATTGTGTTTGCAGTGTTGGGGGTCAAACCCAGGGCCTCATGTATGCTCGGCAAGAACTCTACATGAGTTCATTTTTTTATATATATATATTTATTTATTTGCTTTAGTTGTACACAGTGCGTTTATTTGTACGTGGTGCTGAGGATCGAACCCGGGCCGTGCACGCGCTAGGTGAGCGCTCTACCGCTGAGCCACAACCCCAGCCCCCCAGTTCATTTTTTAATAGACAAAAACTGTGTGTGTCATGACTGGGCTCAGTGGCACATTATCCCTGGGACTTGGGAGGCTGAGGTAGGAGGATCGAAAGTTGGAGGCCAGCCTCAGCAATTTAGCAAAACCCTGTCTCAAAATTTTAAAAAAGTGTGTGTTTGGGGGGGGGGGGAATGTAGCTCAGTGGAAAAGCACCCCTGGGTTAAAAACCCCAGTCCAAAAAGAAGCATGTATATATTAGTGGCATGCAACATGTTTTGAAATCAGTATCCATTGTGCAATGGCTACATTAAAGCACTTAGGCATCATGTCACAGCATACCTTTTTGTGTGTGCTGAGAACACTTAAAGTCCACTCCAAGCAATTTTCAAATATATAATACACTGTTACCATGGTTACCATGCTGTACCAGAGATCCCTTGAGCTTACTCCTAACTGAAATTTTGTATTCTTTAACCGACACCCTCCCACCCCTCCAGCCCCTTCCCCATCTGGCTCCTTTCCTGAGACTTCAGCTCTGGCCCTGCTTCACCCACATTTCTCTGCAATCAGACAGTCCATAGCAGCCCTTTGGGGTTGGTTTTTTTTTGGTACCAGGGATTGAATTCAGGGGCACTCGACCCCTGGGCCACATCCCCAGCCCTTTTTTGTATTTTATTAGAGACAGGGTCTCACTGAGTTGCCAAGTGCCTCGCCATTGCTGAGGCTGGCTTTGAACTCGCGATCCTCCTGCCTCAGCCTCCCAAGTGCTGGGATGACAGGCGTGCGCCACCGCGCCCAGCCCCTTTGGAGTTCTAGAAGCCACCCCTTGCATGGCAACGACACCCCTAGACTTCCATCTCAACACCAAGGACAACAGCACCCTCACTGCCACTGAAGGAAGTGACAGACATCACAGCCAAGCCAGCAAGCAGGTTAGCAGTTGCTGCAGATAAAAGTGAAGCCCGGCCGGCGCGCGGTGGCGCACGCCTGTAATCCCAGCACTTGGGAGGCTGAGGCAGAAGGATCACGAGTTCAAAGCCAGCCTCAGCCATGGCGAGGCACTCAGCAACTCAGTGAGACCCTGTCTCTAATAAAATACAAAAAAGGGCTGGGGGTGTGGCCCAGGGGTCGAGAGCCCCTGAGTTCAATCCCCGGTACCAAAAAAAAAAAAAAAAAAAAGTGAAGCCCACGGCTACTGTGCCACCCAGCCCTGCTCTCCCGGGGCACTGCCCGCGGGGAATGGGGAACGAACACATCTACCCAAGCAGGACGCATGCAGACATGCTCACGGCAACTTTGCACCTAATTGCCCAGAGCTGGAAGCAACCCAGATGTCCATCAGCAAATGCTAATGAGCCAACTCTGGCTCATCCGGACAGGGCACAGAAATCACCAGCAAGGAGTCACCCACGAGGCAGGCACAGCAGCCCGGAGGAGTCCAAGAGCATGCAAGACACCAGACACAGCGAGTGCAGTCATTCATGTTCCCGTCCAGAACTGACGACACTAATCTGTGATGACCAAGATGAAAACTATGGGACAGAAGTTAACTTTGGACAACAGAGGTGGAGGTTGGCCAGGAAGGGACGTGGGAGAACTTTCTGGAAAGAATGTTTGTAGGAGGAGACTGGGTTACCCAGGTGCATAGATGGGTCCACACTGAGCAACTGTCACCGTGAGATGCGTGCATTCACCCCAGTAAGTTCTACCTTGAAAGAAAGACGAAGGGAAGCAAATGTTGAGTCCGAGTTAATGATCTGCACGCCGAGAGGTTTCGGTGGTGTGGTTTGAGGTCGGCTGCTTACTTTGAAATGCATCCAGGAAAATGAGGGGAACTGATGGACGGGGTCGATGGGATGGATGAGCAGGTACGTGATGGAGCAAGCAGAACAGAATGTGCAGGAGGAGCGAGTGGGGGCTCACAGGCGTTCGCCGCAAAATTCTCCCAACTCTTCTGCTGGTCTGAATTTTTTTATTATAAAATGTTGAGGAAATAATCCAAATCTTCCCTGTGGCCTCTGTTCCTTGCACGCCCTGCCCCCCTCACCTCTTCCCTTTGTTCCCCTCAATCACTCTACTCCAGCCACATGGGCCTCCTTACTAGTCCTCCAGCCCGAGTTCCACCATGCCTCAGGGCCTTTGCACCTGCTGCTAATGTTCTGAAAAGCTCCTTCCCCAGGTCCCGTTCCTTTTCTGCACAACCCTCTTTCATCACCCTCTTTCTCGGCTCTTTAGAGGGGCCCTGCCTGCTCACTGCCTTCACAATCACCAGCTCTGTTTTCTCTCAGGCTCCATCACACTCTGGTATCTGGGTTTTTTTGTTTGTTTGTTTGTTTTGTTTTTGTTTGTTTTTGTTTTGGTACCAGGGATTGAACTCAGGGGCACTCGACCACTGGGCCACATCCCCAGCCCTTTTTTGTGTTTTATTAGAGACAGGGTCTCCCTGAGTTGCTGAGGCTGGCTTTGAACTCTCCATCCTCCTGCCTCAGCCTCCCAAGTGCTGGGATGACAGGCGTGCGCCACGGCTGGTATCTGGTCTTTATGACTCTGTTTACTCCTGTCTTGGCTGCCTTCCTGCAGGGCTTTACGTTCCACAGGGACAAAAATGTGTCTCTTCCCCACCCACCCCCGCCCCCACTGCGTCTCTAATGCCCAACCCCAACTTGGCGTGTGCCGGACAAGCCGGACCGAGAGCAGCTGTTGCCTGAGTGCGACGGTGGGTGGGTGGGCAGAGGCGTGGACTGGTGCACAGAGAGACGGAAGGACGGTCGATGATGGCTGGATGGGTGGACAGATGATTCGTGGACAGACGGACGGACGGATGAGTGAACAGAGACTTGCCATCGGGTGACGGGCGCTGTCGGCTCTTGGCTCAAGACCTTGGAGGGAGACGCTGCTTGGGTTCCTCCAGCAGGTGGGACCCCCCGAGGGGGGCTGCTCACCGGCTGTTGCTGCGGAAAAGCTGCCCCCACCTCCAGTTGTCACTCCTCATCCCGCGAGCTCGGGCGTGGAGTGGGCTCTGTCCCGCTGAAGCCCAGCCTCTGGTGAGGATGGCCACGGCCATTCCTGCAGGGAGTCACCTTCCTAAGAGGGCCTGGGAGGGACGCTGGGTCCCCTTCAGTCCTCTGTCTTCAGGGTGTATTGGAGCAGCTTCCTGCAAGAGGGGCGTCTTCCTCGGGTTTTTGGTGTTTTTTTTTTTTTTTTTTTTTTTTTTTTTTTTCTTTTTTTTTGGTACCGGGGATTGAACTCAGGGGCACTCGACCCCTGGGCCACATCCCCAGCCCTTTTTTTGTATTTTATTAGAGACAGGGTCTCACTGAGTTGCTAAGGGCCTCGCCATGGCTGAGGCTGGCTTTGAACTCGCGATCCTCCTGCCTCAGCCTCCCGAGTGCTGGGATGACAGGCGTGCGCCACCGCGCCTGCTTCTTCCTGGCATTTGAGGACTCGGGCTCATGACCACTCCCTTGACTTCTGGCCACTATTTTGGCATCTGAGTGGTGCAGAATAATGACTGTCCGATGAGCCGGCTGGTGAGGGTCAGTGGGCCAAGCCCTCGTATGCGGGGCAGGCTGGGCGAGAGGTGGGTGTGAGCAGCTCTGTTTTAGGAATGCACCTGAGGTGTGCAGGGGAGGTCACCTGCCTGAGGAGGACGCACGGTCAGTGTCTGCCCTGAACCCTGGCCATGATCCACTATTGGCGGGAAACGGGGGTGTGGTGGACAGGAGCCCAGGAGCCCACCTTACCGACGGAGGGCGGCCCCAGCGAGCCGGGGGAGGCGGCCCCGCCCGCCCCCGTGCAGACCCTTCCTAAGCGGCGCCACCTGTGTCCCCAGGATGTTGGCCAGCCTGAACGAGTGGCTGTGGCAGGAAAGGCTCTGGCTCCCGCCCAACCGCTCGTGGGAGCTGCTGGAGGACCGCGATGGCCTGGCCTTCGCCCCACCCGCACCACATGCTGGCCGCCCTGCCCCTGGCGCTCGTCCTGGTGGCCGTGCGTGTCGTCTTCGAGAGGTGAGTGTCCGCGGGAGCTGCTGCCGTCGACCCTGTGGTCCCCTGTGTGTCTGCGCGGAGGCCCCATCTTAACGCGTCCTGGGCGGGGCCTGGCCTGCGCCACCTCCTCCTGACCCCCAGTGGCTGTTTATTCTGGGGTGCCACCACCTTCATGGAACAGGGGTGGGGACCCTGGAGGACGTATGTCTGATTGCTCAACGCTGGCCTGCAGAGGCGAGGAGGGGGACACCTGCTGGCTCCCTCCCGCCCGGGGTCCGACAGCTCCTCCCAGGGCTGCGACAAGCCCGCCCCTGCCCCGCCCCTCGCTCCTCCCCTCACTCTGGCCCCGCCCTTCATGCCCCCCACTCACCCCCAACCTCTTGCCCTCTGACACCTGTTCACCTAGTACGTGCCACCTGCCCAGATTCCCAGGGACCTGGCTGCCAAAACCCATGGCCATTTCCTGGGTGACCCAGGGCTGCCGGGAGCCAGGCCTCTGGGGGGATTCTTGGCGCCTACAGCCTCCCTGCTCTGCTGGGGCCCACAGGGACCCCTGCTGCGCTGCGGTCAAGGTCAAGGTCACGCAGACCCCTCCCGCCAGCCCCTCCCCCGCCCTGACCCTGCCTGGCTCCCACCTCCCAGCGGCTCCCCCAAGCCCGCACCCAGCGCCTCCCCGCCGCCGCCTCCACTCCTCACGCCTGGTTTCACTCTTGGCACCTTCTGGGTGACCTCCCGGCCTCGTCCTTGTTCCTCTCCTGTTCCTCTAAGGCTTTGTCCTTGTCCCTCCCTGGAGCCAGACCCTTAGCCCTTCCTCGGGGAACCCCCCTGAGGTCCCTCCCTCCGCCCCACCCCTGACCCCCGGCACAGGGTGTCCTGCATCTTGCTCTGCGGCTCCTGCTCACGAGGGCCTTCCTGAGCCCTGGGCCCCTCGGCCTCCACAGAGTGGTCTTGACTCGGCTCGGGGCCTTCTGAGGCCTGCAGCCTGCCCCAGACAGCTCCCAGCCGCTCCCAGCCGTAGGGGTCCTAACTCGCCCAGTCCGATGTGGCTGCAGGGGGTGGCCCATTTTACAAGAGCAAATGGACGCAGAGGTCTAGGGCCCTGCCAAGGTCACACAGCAGGACCCAGGTCTGGAGTTTGCCTGAGGGACTTGGCCAGCCCCATCCAGCTGGGCCTTGAAGGGAGGGGGCCTCTGCCCTCCCAGGGGGATGGGGGAGGGTGGGGAGGGTGCTGTGGGCTGGCCCTGGGCCCAGGTCCACTACTGGAGCCCAGCAGGGGAACTGCATTTAAATAATGGCCTTGCCTGAGTCTCTGTGAAGGGCCGTGGGGTGGGGGAAGCAGAGGTATTAGCTGTTAAGAAATTGAATCTTGGGCTGGGGTTGTGGCTCAGCGGCAGAGCGCTTGCCTTGCACATGCGCGGCCCTGGGTTCGATCCTCAGCACCACGTACAAATAAACGCATTGTGTACAACTAAAGCACATAAATAAATATTAAAAAAAAAAAAAAAAGAAATTGAATCTTGGGCTCAAACTTGAGGTCTGTCCCCCCCACCCCCCCACCCAGCCATTGTGCCACCTTGGGTACATCTCAGGCCTTTGTCCAGTTTGCCCATCAGGACAACTGAGCCAGTGATAGGACTCGGTCCTACACTTGGCAGATAGTAAGTGCTCAGTAAAACCATCCCCCTTTCTTCCCCATCACAGTTGCGTCTGAGGCGAGTGCCTCGCTAGGCTGCTCTGGGCCTCAGTTGCTCCGAACGAGGACCAAGGACCAATGTTAGGACACTGATGAAATTCCGTCCCCCTCCAGGGCCTTGGGGGCCCCCTTGTGGACAATGCGGTGATTGCCCAGGGTCCTCACTAATCCTAGTGCCCTAACCTGGAGTAGTACCGGATGCTGGAGGTGGGGGACTTTAAAGGAGGCCCTGCCCCTGCCCTGCCCTTGGGAATCAGGGCCCCGGTGTCTGGGAGACAGGCAGCAAGGGACTCCCAACCCTGTTTGGGGACGGGCGAAGGTACCTGGGTACCCTATGAGTTGGCCCCTAGCCCCCCATCCTGAGAACAGGCTGGCTCCTCCCACCCGGCCCCCAGGCCGTCCGGTACAATGCAAGCTCCGGGCCCAGGGTGGGAGGCAAGAGTGCAGTCAGTTCTGACCCTGCCCCACGGGTTGTTGTTGTTTGTTTGTTTGTTTGTTTGTTTGACCAGGGATTGAACTCAGGGGCACTTGACCAATGGGTCACATCCCCAGCCCTTTTTTGTATTTGATTAGAGACAGGGTCTCACTGATTTGCTAAGTGCCTCGCCATTGCTGAGGCTGGCTTTGACCTCGCGATCCTCCTGCCTCAGCCTCCCAGATGCTGGGATTACAGGCGTGCACCATCGTGCCCAGCTCTTAAATATATTTTTAGTTGTTGATAAACCTTTATTTTATTTATTTATATGTGGTGTTGAGACTCGAACCCAGTGCCTCACACATGCCAGCCCCAGCCCCCCCACAGTTCTCTTGACTCTGGGCCTGTAAACCCGCCTCTTAGAGGAAGAAGAAAGACCCCAAGCCGTGTGCCCACCCCACCCCTTGGGCTCATACTAAGCCCCTCCAAACCTCGATTTCCCCACCTGAAACATGGTCCCCCGCTACCCTCCCCCACACTCACCCCTTCTCGCTTGGGCGCTAATGGGCTCCGTCTCTCCGGCACCCAGATTCGTAGCCCTGCCCCTGGGCCGGTGGCTGGGGGTGCGGGATCGGGTCAGGAAGCCGGCGAAGCCCAACGCCACGCTGGAGAAGCACTTCCTGGAGACGGGGCGGAGACCCAAGGAGGTGAGTGCCCACCGCCACTGCCACCCTGCTGCCCCGTGGACGGGGCCTGGCAGTGGTATGTGGCCACTTGTTGGGGGCCAGGGAAGCTAAGGTGGCCTCTGGCACCCCAACAAATGCCCCAGCCTGCACGCCACCTGGGTCCCCTGCTCACCTGGGAAGCGAAGCCTCATCCCTCCTAGCCTCCCTGGGGATGCGGCCCCGCCCCCTCGGGCTGGGGCGGGGCAAAGAAGCCCCGCCCATCCCCTCCTCCCCGGAGGTGGGCCCCGCCCCCCTATCCTGGGCATCAGCAAAACCCAGCTGCCCAACGGACAGATTCTGGGCTGGGATGAGAGGAGGAATTCTGTCCCTCTCTTGGGGAGGAATGGAAGTGTGGGTGTTCCTGGGGGTGGTGACAGGCAGCCCTGTGACCGACCCTCCGTTCCCATCCATGGTGTGGACTGCTTGGTGGACCGGGTCGGGCTGTGTGGGTCCCAGGGGGAAGGGGACTGTTTACCCTGGCGAGGACAGGCCAACCGCTGAAGGGAAGAGAGAGCTTCATGATTCCCTCCCCTGTCACTGTCCTCTGCAGGATGACAGGCAAGACCTCAACTGCCTGCACGGGGTGGGTGACACTAGGTGCTCCCCAGTGGGTGCAGGAAAGCCTCCGGGGGCGCTGTCCCCAGCCTCAGCCCTAGTCCCCTTCTCCATAGTGTTCTGCCTACCTAGGGACAGGTCTTGGTCCCCTCAACCCCAAGTGTTAGGGGGCACACCCCACCTCAGCAGTAGACAGGGCTATCTCCCAGGCAAGACCTGGCGCTGCAGGAAAGGGCAGCAGAGCCAGGGACAAGGGAAGGAAGCCACCATCAGGCCTCTGTGGCCTTGACTCCTGACCCCCTCTTCAGCCCCAGATGGCCCTCTTGGCCGCCCAGTGTGGCCTCACGCTGCGGCAGACTCAGCGCTGGTTCCGGAGACGCCGGAACCAGGATCGGCCCTGCCTCTCCAAGAAGTTCTGTGAGGCCAGGTAACAGCGCCGGAGGGCCCGGGAGGCCGGGGAGGGTCGTGCCCCGCAGCTGCTCATGGGCTTCCTCCTGTCCGCAGCTGGAGGTTTGTCTTCTACCTGTGTACCTTCGTCGGTGGCCTCTCGGTCCTGTACAACGTGAGTACCCCGGCTGCTCACCTGTCCCACAAGCACCTGCGGGGCCTGCTGAAGACCTACTGTGTGCCAGGAGTTCTACAGTGAATGGACCACCAGTGGGGAGTGAGGGGCAGAGGTGGAACTAGCCAGGGAAAAGTGGGCTGAGAAAGGGGGCTACATGGGAACCCCAGGGAGCCTTAGCCCCGGGCGGAAGCTGGCGTTTGACCTTCAGGAGCTTGAGACACCTGTCTCTTTGCAGGAGTCATGGCTGTGGACTCCAGCAATGTGCTGGGAAAATTACCCGAACCAGGTGAGTGGCAAGGGGTGGGCAGAGGCTCCGAGACTCCTACATCACACCGGAAATTCTCCCGGGTCCTGTGCTCTGCCTGTTTTGTTTTTGTTTGTTTGTTTGTTTTGGTACCGGGGATTGAACTCAGGGGCATGCGACCACTGGGCCACATCTCCAGCCTTTTTTTGCATTTTATTTAGAGACAGGGTCTCACTGAGTTGCTAAGTGCCTCGCCATTGCTGAGGCTGGCTTTGAACTCGCGATCCTCCTGCCTCAGCCTCCCGAGTGCTGGGGTGACAGGCGTGCGCCACCGCGCCCGGCTGCTCTGGCTGTTTTTACTCCCGTATGATATAGAGAGGGGCCAGGAGTGAGGAAAGTCCACAGAACCACTGGCCTTGGTCACCTCCAGAGATGGCAAGCGCACGCCTCCTCACTCATTGGCATTCAGCTGTCCTGGTTTTAAGCAAATGGGGAGGGTCCTGAGCCCCGCACCTGCCAGGTAGGCGCCTCCAGTGCCCACAGCTACCCTTGCCGTCCTGTCACAGGTCCTGAAGCCAACGCTGTACTGGTGGTACCTCCTGGAACTGAGCTTCTACATCTCGCTGCTAATCACGCTGCCCTTTGACATCAAGCGCAAGGTGAGGCCACGGGAGTGGACGCCATGGGGGAGGACTCGACCCTGTCTCTGGCCGGGAGCTGGGGTGGAGGTAGGCGCGGCACCTGCATCACCGGGAGGCCTGGGCTCCAGAGGTCACACCATCTCCTGAGAGGGCCTGCCCCCAGGCCCTAGGGTGGGGTCCCTCCGGGCACCAAGGCTTGTCTGGTGACCCACCGTCTCCGCAGGACTTCAAGGAACAGGTGGCGCATCACTTCGTGACCATCGCCCTGATCACCTTCTCCTACAGCGCCAACCTGCTGCGCATTGGCTCTCTGGTCCTGCTGCTGCACGACTCTGCAGACTACCTGCTGGAGGTGGGCTGACCCCCCGCAGCGCCCTGCCTGCTAGCCCTGGTGCCCCTGGAGATGAGGCCCCGCCCCCTCACCTCCCTGAGGTTGAGGCCCCGCCCCTGTGGAGCAACCTGGGGCCCGAGGCCCCGCCCCTCCAAGTCTTCCTGAGCAGTAAGACCCCGCCTCCCTGGGACCCTAGGCCCCGCCCCTCAGGCTTCCCAGGAGGCAACGCCCTCGGGCTCCCTGATTGGTGGGACCTCTCCCACCTTGCTAGGGTAGGTCTGGAGATGAGGCCTCGCCCGTGCACTTGCCCCTACCACGTAGCACCTTTTCCCATGAGAGGAGGCGCTGCCTGCGCCCCTGCCCCTGCCTCTCGCCCGGGGTCCTGAGCGGCGCTCTCTCCCAGGCCTGCAAGATGTTCAACTACACGCGCTTCACCACAGTGTGCGACGCGCTCTTCGTCGTCTTCTCCTTTGTCTTCTTCGTCACCCGCCTCATACTCTACCCCACCCAGTGAGTCGGCCCTCCCTCCCGTGGGGGGCTGGAGGGAGGGCACCTCTGGAACCCCCAGGCCCGCCTCGCCCTTGGCGCCCCGCCCCCGGGAAGAGCTGGAGGTATTGGCAGGGATTTTTCCAGGAGGAGGCAGGGAAGAGTGTGCCTGGCACAGGGCACAGCATATGCAAAAGCTCAGAGGTAAGAGAGGGAACCGGGCTCAGTCTTTATCCAGCGCACCCCGGGACATGAAGTGGGAGGCGGCGGCCAGGGCGCAGCTTGCTGGAGTCCTCTAGTCCATGTTTGTAGAGCCCCTCCAAGGTGCCAGGCGGTGGGGACAGGGCAGAGGCAGCAGTACAAAGCCGCCTGCCCTCTGGGTGCTGGCGATGTGGGTGGACCCGGGCAGAGGAGGCGAACGAGCAAAATCTGGAGAAGGGGAAGGAGGGACAGCGCTGAGGAAGAGGCGGTGACGTTGCGAAGCGCTGAAGCGGGCAGCTGCGAGTCCGCGGAGTGACCCGGACACCTCGCTGCCAGCGCTTGCACAGAAGGAAGGGAGGGAGGGAGGTGAGGGAAGGACCACGCCGATCCCAGGAAGCTTCTGGAGGGAGGGGAGGCCGCGCAGAGCCCGGAGGAGAGCTGCAGGGAGCCCGTGGAGGGGAGAGGTCGGGGCGGCTCCGAGCGCCCTCTGGTGGCCACGGGGAACAGCCGGTGGGAAACCTCAGGGGCAGCGAGGTACAGTGAGGTGAGGGGCGTGTGCGGACTCGGGGGCCACCAGGGTCCTGGCTGGGAACAGGCCCCGGAGGAGCTGCCGGGGCTCGGCTGGGCCTGAGGGACCTGTGGGGAGCCATGGAGGAGGCGGGCCGATGCAGGCGTCCCCATCTGCGGTCGGTATCCGGAGACACCAGCCTGGATGGAGGCTGCTGGGGCGCAGGTGGAGACAGTGAGGCCGAGTCCCTGCTGGTCTCAGGCGGAGGGGGTCTCGAGAGACCCGGGAGCGTCAGCCCAGGAGGCAAACAGTCCCTGTAGCCACTTCGGAAAGGGGGTCACCAGAGGGACAGAGAAGGGTCGAGAGAGGGTGTGTGGCTTTTCCCTGTATGTGAAGTCACGGCGGGCTTGGCGCTGGTGGCACAGAGCCAGCAAGGAGTCAGGCATGGGAGAACAGGAAAAGAGAGTGACCACAGTGGTCAAGGGCAGAGGGCGGGGCACTCGGGAACTTTCTCTCAGGTTGCTTCCTGAGGGGAGAGGGGCTGGGGGCCTGAGGAGACGCAAGAAGATGGGAAAGAGCCGGGCGCGGTGGCCACGCCTGTCATCCCAGCACTTGGGAGGCTGAGGCACGAGGATCGCGAGTTCAAAGCCAGCCTCAGCAATGGCGAAGCCCTTAGCGGCTCAGTGAGACCCTGTCCCTAATGAAATACAAAAAAGGGCTGGGGACGTGACCCAGTGGTCGAGTGCCCCCGAGTTCAATCCCTGGTACCAAAAAGAAGAAGAAGAAGAGGAGGAGAAAGGGCCACCTAGGAGCGCAGTGGGGTCTTAAGCATCCCCTTGGGGTTCAAGGTTGGGAAAGGTCAGTTGATGAGCTGCTGACCTAGTCTAACAGGGAGCAGAGGCCAAGCACCCAGCTGTAGTGTCATGAGACAGGGACAGCACTGGGGAGCCACAGAAGGTTCCAGAACAAGGAAGACTATGCAAGCTAGCTGTTGCTAGGACCAGGGTCTACCGCAGCTGGTGAGACCCCTTCCTCCTCCCTCCTCCCGCTGCAGGGTCATCTACACCACCTATTTTGAGTCCATCTTGGACTCGGGTCCCTTCTTTGCCTACTACTTCTTCAACACGCTTCTGATGATGCTGCAGTTGCTGCACGTGTACTGGTTTGGCCTCATCCTGCGCATGCTCTTCAACTTCCTGAAGAAGGGGCAGGTACGTCTGGGCAAGGGGAGCCTGAGTGTGCCTCTGGGAGCCCCCAGCCCGGCCCGGCCCCACGCTCCTCCATGCTCTGAGCTCCCACCCCCTCTATTCCCCAGATGGCAAAGGACATTCGCAGTGACGTGGAAGAGTCCGACTCCAGCGACGACGGGTTGGCTCCAGAAGGTTCGCAGCTGAAGAACGGGGTGACTCACGGGCCCCAGGCAGCCCCAGCCGACGGCCTTAGAAGCCGGGCAGCCGGACGGCTGGCCAATGGGCACGTGCCAGCCACATAGCCAGCCGAGAACTGGCAATGAGGGGCTGCTCCCAGCACCTTGGCTACGTGGGGGGTGGCTGGACTGGCAGCCCCTGAGCCAGCTCTGCAGACAGGGAAGCCCAGGCCCAGATGGGCAGGAGGGCTGATGATCTGTCTCCGGCCCCTCCCTCCCTCCCTCCCTCTGGGCAACTAGACAGAGCCAGAAGGCAGCAGCAGGACACTGCAGCCAGCCAGAGCCACATCCAGGCTGCAGCCTGGTGGCCGTGGGGAGCCCTGGATGAAAGAGGTCCAATAAAACCCGAACAAGCTCAATTCCCTGCCTGAGAACTGGGGTCTGGCACAGCTCCCTCTCCTTCCCTGAGATCCAAGAAGGCCACCCCCAACCAGACACTCACTGCCACCCTAAACATGCCACCAGGGGTCCCAGGGACATAGAGGTGCAGCTACCCCCAGGGCAAAGCCCTTCCGCTTAGCCACCACCTTAAACAAGCCACCCCCTTCCACCCTGGGCAGCGCCCAGCCAGCCGCTCACACCTGGCTTACACACTAGGCACACTCAGCTCAGGAAGCCCCGGACTTCTGCGCAAGGTCAGGGTCCAAGCAGGAGGGGGAGGGGAGCTGTGCCCGCAGCCCTGCTTAAGGCCACTTGGAGACCCCCTCGGGCCAGTCGAGGAGGTCCAGGAGGGGGGGGTGTCGATTCCCATAGGCGTCCCGAGGTTCAGCCTAGGTGAGGTCACTGTCCCTTCAGGAGCTACCCAGGAACAAGGTGCCTCTCAGGAGAGGCTGGAGGACCAGCATCCACACCCCGGCGACAGCCACAGAACCCCCGCGTGGTCAGCCCGCCGCCCCCAGGGACGCCCCCGAGCGCAGCTCAGTTATGACGCAGAAGCCAGGGGTGCTGGGGCCAGAGAGGCACTGCGGGGGGCGCTAGAGAAGAAGCTGGTGAGGGACAGAGGACAGGTCACCGAGAGAGAAGGGAAAATCAAGGGACAAGATCCAAGAGAGGAGAAATAGCTGGGTGAAGCGAAGGAGGGTCAAGGCTGGGTGGAGGCAGAAAGCCAGGCTCTCCTGTGTGGAAGCTGGAGGGGGGACGCGGGGACCCCATGAAGACAAGAGAGACAGTGGAGGATGGGGAGGGAGAGGCGCGTCCTGGGCAACGAAAGTGACCAAGTTAGGTTATGTGCTTGTACGACTGTCCCGAGACCCACTCCTGTGCGATTATGATGCAGCCAGAAAGAGAGGCTGGCCGGGCGCCATGGCGCACGCCGGTCATCCCAGCACTTGGGAGGCTGAGGCAGGAGGATCGCGAGTTCAAAGCCAGCCTCAGCAATGGCAAGGCACTTAGCAACTCAGTGAGACCCTGTCTCTAATAAAATACAAAAAAGGGCTGGGGATGTGGCCAGGGGTCGAGTGCCCCTGAGTTCAACCCCCGGTAGAAAAAAAAGAAAAACAGAGGCTGCGGGGCACAGTGAGGAGGGATGGAGCCCTTATCTTTGGTGCTTCTCAGCAAATAGCAGAGAGGAGAGGGCTCCCCATCTCCACTGAGGGGGGCAACAGATGGTAACGAGATCAGATGGTGAGAGATGTAGGAAGACGGTGCAGGAGTGAGAAAGCAGGCAGGGTCAGAGGGAGCCTTAGAGGGGGTGGAGGAAGAGGGGCACCAGGGAGAAAGCGAGATGGAGGTGGGGGGGTGAGAGGAGAGCAGAAGGAAGAGGAAGGGGTGATCACATCGGACAGGAAACAGCAGATCACTGAGAAGGGATAAAGGGCTGGGGTGTGGCTCAGTGGGGGAGCACTTGGCCAGCGCAGGCAAAGCCCTTGGTTCTGTCCTTGGCACAGAGAGGGGGGAAAGCTGGAATGAAAAGATAACTGATGGACCCCAGGGGACACAGCAGACGACCTGGACACGAAGGACGCTCAGCCTTACACAACAAAAAGCAAAGTGTGAGTCACAGTGACAGTGAAATACTGGCCAGAGGAAAAAGAGAGATAATAAAGGTTGAGTGTCCTTTTATCCAGAATTCCAAATGCTCCAAAATCTTTGAGCACCAAAGTGATGGCACAAATGGAAAATTCCACACCTGACCTCGTGGGACGGGTCACAGTCAAAACGTGGGCTCACTGAAAATATTGTATAAAATGACCTTCAAAGCCGGGCGCGGTGGCGCACGCCTGTCATCCCAGCACTTGGGAGGCTGAGGCAGGAGGATCTCAAGTTCAAAGCCAGCCTCAGCAATGGCGAGGCGCTTAGCGACTCAGTGAGACCCTGTCTCTAATAAAATACAAAACAGGGCTGGGGATGCAGCCCAGTGGTCGAGTGTCCCTGAGTTCAATCCCCAGTACCCAAAAAAAAAAAAAAAAAAAAAAAAAAAAAAAGGTGACCTTCAGTCGTGTGTATACGGGGTATGTGAAACAAATGAATTTCATATTTAGACATGTATCTAATCTCCAAGGTATCTTAGCATGTATCTGCAGATAGTCCCCAACCCAAAAATATCCAAAATCAAACATGTTTGGATGCAGGTATTTCGTATTATGAACGTGCAACCAGTACTGGCAAAATGCAGGGTGATGGCGCCCTCTGTTGGTGAGACCTGTAGGAACGTAGAGCCGCCGAATGGCACGCCCCCTAGAGGGGGACTTGGAAATAACTAACAACACTACTAACATGTTTCCTCTTCTCCCTAAAGATACACCTAGATACTAATGTAGGGACTGTGTTTGTAAGGTATTAGTGTTTCTCATACTCCTGAAACTCACCAAGAACAGGACAACCAACCTTAAAAAACGTGGACAGAATACATGATGAACACGTATAGAAGGGAAATCTCATAAACTTATAAATAACACACTAAACCTCACAAATAACGAAGGAAATGGAATGCAAGACCAGGAGATGGCATTTTACATCCACTCAGTTGGCAACAAATAAATCAGACAGGCTGCAGCATACATCTGAACTCCTCTGAACCTGGAAGGTTGAGGCCAGAGCATCACAAGTTCAAGACCAGCTTGGGCAACTTAGCAAGATCCTGTCTCAAAACATAAAAAGGGCTGCAGAGGTAGCCCAGTGGTAGAGTATCTCTGGGTTCAATTCCCAGTACTAACCCCCACCCTCCCAAAAAAGTCAAGTGTTGGAAAGAATGAGGTCAAAAGAAATTACACATCCGCTACTGGGAGGAGCTTAAATGGGGACCACCACTTTATAAAAGTGACCTTTTATAAGGGTCACTTTGTGGATCTTCTGTAAAGTTCAAAAGCAACCCAAAAATGTTATACGGGGCTGGGGGTGTGTAGCTCAGTGGTAGAGTGCTTGCTTAGCACTTGCAAAGCCCTGAGTTCAATCCCTAGCACCACAAAAATTTTAAAAAGACAAAGAACTTGAATAGAGATCATCCACAAAATACAAATACATATACACACACACAGCCAACAAACACATGACAAGATATTCAACATCACGAGAGAGATATTAGGAAAATGCAGATCAAAATCTCTGAAGGGCTGGGGTTGTGGCTCAGCGGTAGAGCACTCACCTAGCACATGCGCAGCCCGGGTTCAATCCTCAGCACCACGTAAAAATAAACGCATTGTGTACAACTAAAGCAAATAAATAAATATTTAAAAAAAAAATCAGTGAGCTGGCACAGTGGCACACACCTATCATCCCATTGACTTGGGAGACTCAGGCAAGCAGATCACGATAGCAAGATCCTGTCTCAAAATAAAAAGAGCTGGGCCTGCAATTCAGTGGTAAAGGACCCCTGAGCTCAATCCCAGTAACACCCCCCACAAAACACAAAACCCTTAAAATTGCAATGAGATACTACTTCATAACCACTGAATGAGTATAATTAAAAAGAAAAGTGTTGTTGAGAATGTGGGAAAAAACAAAATAATCCATGTTCACTGCTGGTGGGAATATAAAAAGGATTAATCTCTGTGAAACAGTTTGGTGGTTTCTCAAAAAGTCAAACACAGAATGACCACATGATCCAGCAATTTCCCTCCTAGGTATATAACCAGAGACACTGAAAGCAGGGATTCAAATAAATACTTGTACATGAATGCTCATAGCAGCACCATTCACAATAACCAAAAGTTGGAAACAGCCCAAATGTCCATCGATGGGTGAATGATAAAACAAACTGTGGTATATCCATACAGTGGAATATTATTCAACTATGAAAAGGAAGGAGGACTAATATGTGTGAAACATGAATGAGCCTCAAAAATATTCAGTGATAGGAGCCAGGTACAAAAATTCCCACAGTTTTATGACTCCATATATGAAACATCCAGAAGAGGTAAACATGTATAAATAAAATTTAGATTTATAGATACCAGCTTCTGGGCAGTGAGGGGGTAGGGAATAACTGTTTAAAAGATACAGAGCTTTGTGTTTTTGTTTTGCAAGAAATATTACATTTTATTTAATTCAAATGCTATTCTGAGCCTTATTCCCTCTTTCTTGTGTATTTCTTTACATATATAGTTTTAGTTGTAGATGGAGACAATACCTTTATTTTATTTTATTTTTATGTGGTGCTGAGGATCAAACCCAGTGCCTCACACATACCAGGCAAGCGCTCTACCACTCAGCCCCAGCCCCAGCCCCTCTTGTGTATTTCTTAAGATGAGCTTTTTATATTTTTAAAATTATAACTATTAGCACATATTAATTATACAAAATAATGGGTTTCACTTGATATTTTCATAGCACATATAATATACTTTGATTATATCCATCCCAGTTCCTTCTGTTACCACCCCTCCCCAGCCCCTGGAGATGGTTTTTATTTTATTTATTTATTTATTTTTGGTTGGTTGGTTTTAATAATGGAAATGTTTGGGAACTAAAATTGTGATTCTATAACATAATGAATATAGTAAATACTACTGAATTGTTTGCTTTAAAATGATTAGTTTTATGTTATATGAATGTCACCTTAATAAAAATGCATGAAAGGGGAGTTTGCATGAACCAATAATTAACAGGGTCTTGTGAAATGAAGATCGTTCCAATTCCATACACCTGGTGTCCCCCACCCAATTGCCCCCACTCCCTGTTCACCACAAAATACACAAACAAAAACTCTCCAGGGTCAAAAAAGGAAACCATGGTGGATATTAGAAAATACACGTGATCAGATGAATAACAAAAATATTCCTCACCAGCTGGGCATGGTGGCCCACGCCTGTAATCCCAGCACTTGGAAGGCTGAGGCAGGAGGATCTCGAGTTCAAAGCCAGCCTCAGCAATGTTGAGGCACTTAGCAACTCAGTGAGGCCCTGTCTCTAATAAAATACAAAAAAAGGGCTGTGGATGTGGCCCAGTGGTGAGTTCCCTGAGTTCAATCCCTGGTACCAAAAAGAAAAAAATAAAAAATTCCTCACCTGTATTTGTGGGATGTAGTTTAACCATCCTAAGGTGAATTTATAACCTCACGTGCTTGCATTAGAAAAAAAGAAAAAAAAATCTAAACAACCAATTTAAGAACAGTAGAATACACTTAATAAAGGAAAAATAAAAGAACATATAAATAAATGCACAAGTTAGAATGGACAGGCAACCCTAAACACTGGTTTGGTGAAAGACTAACAAAATAGACAAACCTGGCAAGATTAATAAAGAAAAATAAAGCAGTCATGCTGGGGATGTGGCTCAGTGGCAGAGTGTTTGCCTAGCATGCAGGAGGCCCTGGGTTCCATCCTCAGCACCACAATAAAAAATTTAAAATGAAGCCAAGTGTGGGGGTGCAGGCTTATAATCCCAGCTACTTGGGAGGCTGAGGTAGGAGGATTGCATGTTCAAGGCCAGACTCAGCAACTTTGCAAGAGCCTGTCTCAAAACAAAATAAAAAGGACTGGGGAATACAGTTCAGTGGTAGCATGTGTGCGGCCTTTGATTCAATTCCCAGTACCATGAAATAAATAAAGCTGTCCATTATTTTCCTAAGACATCATATCTGTGTCAAAAGCCCAGACCAGGGCTGGGCATGTAGGAGTGTATGCTAGCAGGCACCAAGCCTGGGGTTCAGTGCACAGCGGAGGCCCGGGCCACGCCCACATGCGCGTGCACAGAGTGTATGCAGTTAGGTTAATAAGAGTTTAAAAGTTTGCTTAATCTAAAATCTGTATAGAAGAAGCATTTTAATCACTATATAATATAATTTTTTTATTACTTAGCAACAATGATTTTAGAAAAGATGCCATTTATAACAGAAAAAGACTAGCCACGTAGAAGTGAATCTACGTAAGATTTATCGATCTGTACAGGTTAAGTTCTAGAGGAGGGCACTCTTGCCAGGGGTGGTGCAATCCCAGCAACTCCAGAGGCTGAGACAGGAGGATGGCAAGTTTGAGGTCAACTTGGCAATTTAGAGGCCCTCTCTCAAAATTAAAAAAAGAAGAGGAGGAGGAGGAGGAGGACTGAGGATGCAGCTCAGTGGTCGGGGCCCCTTGAGCACCGCTGGATTCAATCCTCAGCATGGAGAAAGGGTTCCCCCAAAACGACCCATTTTGCAGGATACAACAGGCTGACACTAGAATGTATGAGAATTCAAGGAGCCACACATGGCCAACGTTCTCGAAGAGCACACTGTGGAGGGTAAATAAGAAATCTACACAAGCCGGGCATGGTGGCGCACGCCTGTAATCCCAGCACTTTGGGAGGCTGAGGCAGGAGGATCGAGAGTTCAAAGCCAGCCTCAGCAATGGCGAGGCACTTAGCAACTCAGTGAGACCCTGTCTCTAAATAAAAATACAAAAAAGGGCTGGGGATGTGGCCCAGTGGTCGAGTGCCCCTGAGTTCAATCCCTGGTACCACAAACAAAAAAAAAAAAAAAAAAAAAAAAAAAAAAAAAGGGCTAGGGATGTGGCCCAGTGGTCAAGTGCCCTTGAGTTCAATCCCCGGTACAAAAAAAAAAAAAAAAAAAAAAAAAACAGAAATCCGTGGAAGAGTTTAGAGTTTGTTTTGAAGAGCAGAAAATGTAAAAAAGAGGCAGAGTCGCTATTTCTCATAGCAAGTTTTAAAAGACTGACTTCAATTCTTTACTCATCTAACTTTGATTTCAAAAGAAGAGTGCTCTCAAGTTATCAGAATAAAATATAATGAACTATCTTTATGGCATTAAGGTGGCCAACTATTTAATAAGCTCAAAATATAAAGGAAGGGGCTGGGGTTGTGGCTCAGCGGTGGAGCGCTTGCCTAGCATGTGCGAGGCGCTGCGTTTGATCCTCAGCACCACGTAAAAATAAATAAAGTAAAGGTATTGTGTCCATCTGCAACTAAAAAAAAAAAATATGAAGGAAACCCTTGACACATTGAACAATATTTAAAAAGTCAGAACAACCCAAAGATTTCTGAACCACTTAGGAATCTTCCAGTCACAAGTAACAAAAAATTAACGCGCGCGCACACACACACACTCACACTCACACCCCAAAAACCAACTTAACCCAAAAACCTAGCTCAGTTTTTGATGAGATATTAGCTTCCATGACTGTGCAGTTCTGAAATTAGGCTAGCATCAAGCATGGTTTGCTCCAGAACTTCATGACATCATCCAAGCTCTGGGTCCCTTTCTTCTGTTTTCTGGGCTCTATTTTTTTGTGATTGAAGGCAATGGTGGAACACCATGGTTTCAGACTTCACGTCTTGCCCGAAAAAAATCTCTCAGAAGGCCCAGAAAATATCTCGGAGGACCACACCCTAAATCCAATCACGTGCTGCCTATGAACCAATCAGGTAGCCCAGAGAAAAGTTGCTGACCAATGGGGAGCCCACTTCTGACTTGAGGGTGGGGCCAATCTCACCCAATCCCAGGACTGAGAAGGGTTGACAGACAAGTTCCCTAAGGAAGGTAGTCCCCTAGGATGCAGAGGAGATGACACCATCCTAATAAAGAGCTCCCAAATGGAGGAGGAGGAGGAGGAGGAGGAGAAGGAGGAGGAGGGGGAGGGGAAGGGAGAGGAGGAGGACTCCAAAGAAAGGGGACTAACAAGCATACACAGGCAAGTCACAAGAGTGAAACTTTTTTCTTTTTTCTTTTTGTACTGGGGTTGCACCCAGGGGCAATTTACCACTCAGCCACATCCCCAGCACCCACCTACCCTGCCTTTTTTTTTAAAACAGGAACTTGCTAAGTTGCTGATGCTGGCCTGGAACTTGCAATCCTCCTGCTTCAGCCTCCTTAGTGGCTGCGATTACAGGTGTGTACCACCATGCCACACTGGAACTTTTTTTTTTTTTTTTTTTTTTTTTTTTTTGGTACCGGGGATTGAACTCAGGGGCACTCAACCACTGGGCCACATCCCCAGCCCCTTTTTTTGTATTTTATTTAGAGACAGGGTCTCACTGAGTTGCTAAGTGCCTCACCATTGCTGAGGCTGGCTTTGAACTCACCATCCTCCTGCCTCAGTCTCCAAAGTGCTGGGATTACAGGCGTGCGCCACCGCTTCCAGCCCCAGTCCTGTTTTTTTTTTTTTTTTTTTTTTGTTTGTTGTTGTTGTTGTTTTAATTAGAAACGGTATTTAACTGAGCTGTTTAGCACCTCGCCTGTTGCTGAGGCCGGCTTTGAACTCACGATTTTCCTGTCTTGGCCTCCCGAACTGCTGGGATTACAGGCATGCTCTACCGTGCCTGCTTGGAACTTTTTTAAATATGGGAAAAGACAATGAAACATTAGCCTTAGAAAGAAAAGAAATTGCCACCTGCTACTACATGGACAAACTCTGATGACATGATGCCAAGTGAAATAAGGCTTACAAAAACCACTGTACAGGGCTGGGGATATGGCTCAGTGGTAGCATGCTTGCCTTGCATGTGAGGGGCACTGGGTTCAATCCTTAGCACCACGTTAGTAAATAAAATAATTAAAATAATTATTTAAAAAAAAAGCACACTTAGCCGTGGCGCATGCCTGTAATCCCAGCACTTGGGAGACTGAGGCAGGAGGATGGAGAATTCAAAGCCAGCCTCAGCAATGGCGAGGCACTTAGCAATTCAGTGAGACCCTGTCTCTAATAAAATACAAAAAAGGGCTGGGGATGTGGCCCAGGGGTCGACTGCCCCTGAGTTCAATCCCGGGTACAAAAAAAAAAAAAAAAAAAAAAAAGACAGCTGGGAAAACCACACTACAAGTCCATGCATACAAGGCACCTGGAATAATCAGATTCCCAGAACAGAATGGTGTGTGCCAGGGACAAGGGGGGTGGGAGGTAGGAGTTAGTGTTTATTGGGTACAGAAGTTCCATCTTGCAAAATGAAGAGTTCTGGAGATGGATGGTGGTGATAGTTACACAATTTGGTGTACTTAATGCCCCTGATTTATATACTTAAAAATAGTTAACATGGTAAATTTTGTGTGATGTGTATTTCACCACTATGTTTTTTTAAATACCTTTATTTTTTATATATTTTTATGTGGTGCTGAGGATCGAACCCAGTGCCTCACACATGCTAGGCAAGTGCTCTACCACTGAGCTACGATTCCAACCCCCCACTATGATTTTTAGTAGGGTAAGATGGTCAATCTCACTAACGTGCAGGAAAAAGACTACGGAAATATCTAGGAGGCAGCACAGTACGTTTGTTCACACCAGCATTATTATTATTATTATTATTATTTTTTTTTTTTTTAATTTTCAGACAGGGTCTTGCTAAAGTTGCTCAGGCCCTCCCTAAGTTGCTGAGGCTGGCTTTGAACTCGTGATCCTCCTGACTCGGCCTCCCGAGTTGCTGGGATTACAGGCGTTCCAACGCGCCCTCGGCAGACTTATAATATCTATACAATGTAAATGCTACAGGCATAGTTGCTGCTCTGTATTGTGGAGGGAATCATGACAAGAAAAAGTCTCCACAAGTTCAATACAGTTGCAGTTGTATTTCCGAACAGTTCCGATCTGCGGTTGCACACTGCCTGCAGAACTCGGGGATACTGAAGGCTCAGCCCCGCCGCCCCGTGGCTTTCCCTGCCACCCCGTCCAGCCTGCATTCCTCACCGAAACCTTCACCTCACCAAACCTCCACCAGATGGTCTGATAACGTGCCCCCACGTCATCACACCATCCGGCCTCCTTCTCGGCCTGCCGGAGCGGATCCATCGCATGTGGTGACTCGGGTGACCACTCCCTTTTATTTGACTCCTTCCCTTCTTCTGAAGGCCCCTGGTTTCCTCCCATCTTAGTGTGGGCTCCTTCTCCCTTCAGCTTCTTCCTCGCTTTCGAAACCTCTAGACCTGGCTCCAACCACTCCTCTCCTCCCGCCACAAACATCCGCCGATTTCTCCACTTCATGTCTCCGACCCAGATCCAGGGCTCAAACGCCTTCTCTAACTCCCCACCAGGCACCAGGTTTCTTTCTTTTCTTTTTTTTCTTTTTTTTTTTTTTTTTGGTACCAGGGATTGAACTCAGGGGCACTCGACCACTGGGCCACATCCCCAGCCCTTTTTTGTATTTTCTTAGAGACAGGGTCTCACTGAGTTGCTAAGTGCCTCTCCATGGCTGAGGCTGGCTTTGAACTCATGATCCTCCTGCCTCAGTCTCCCAAGTGCTGGGATGACAGGCGTTTCTTTCTCAAAAGAAACACCTTCAAAGCTGGATCCTAAGGGACCCCTTCCAGGGCCACGCCCACATAGACCACGCCCAACTGTGGCCACGCCCAGCCAGACCTCTACATTCACCCAGCCCCAGCATCTCCCTTCCCCAGACCCACAACCCACGTGGCCACCAATCCTGGTGCCCGATTAACTTTAAACAGACCCAGAATCCAACCATCTCCAGTCACCTGCACCGATTCTCCCAGGTTCCACCCCTCAGGGGCTTCCTGCCTCATCTCCCAGCTCCCACGTAGGCCCCTCCCTGCTATCCTCTGTCTTCTCCATTACAGCCAAAAATACTTCCTCCCAATTTCAAGGTCTCTTTTCTTAATGGCTGAGTACGGAGCACCTGGAACAGTGCCTTATACAGTCATATCTTTTGGGGGTTGGTTCCAGGAACCCTGCAGATACCAAAAGCTGCAGGTGCACAAGTCCCTCATAAAACGCCCTAGAGTTTGCAGTACAGTGTACAATCATCCTCCTGCATTTGTCGCCAGCCACATGACTATGTTAACACAAAATAAATACAACGCAAACAGCTATAATACTGTATTGTTCAGAGAATGACAAGCAAAAAAGACTGTACATTTTTTAAAAAATATTTATTTATTTACTTTAGTTGTACACAATGCAATGCATTTATGTTTACGTGGTGCTGAGGATCGAACCCGGGCCGCACACGTGCGAGGCGAGCGCTCTGCCGCTGAGCCACAACCCCAGCCCTGTAAATTTTTTTATATTTATTTTTTAGTTGTGGTTGAACACAATACCTTTATTTTACTTATTTATTTTTATGTAGTGCTGCAGATCCAACCCAGGGCCATGCACGTGCTAGGCAAGCACTCTACCGCTAAGCCACAACCCCAGGCCAAGACTGTAAATGTTTAAGACACATTTGTTCTTTTCTTTCTTTCCATTCCTTTCATTTTTTCAGTGCTGAGGATGGAACCCAGAGCCTCACACATGCTAGGCAAATGCTCTGCTATGGACCTACACCCCCAGCCCTAATCAGCTTTTTAAATTTTTATTGGTACATTCTTTAATCACCTCTTAAAAGGTCAAATTTGCAAATATAATCACATCCTGAAGGGGTTAAGAGTTCAACACAGAAATTCATGTCTCTACTTTTTGTCCCTATGGACTATTCTGGAAATGTGACACAGATAGGGAGACAGTATGGCTGAGACAGGGCTGTGACTCCAGGAGGCGACCACAGTGTTGAAGGTAATGGGACAAGGGGGCTGCAATGGTGATGGGGAAGAGCAACAGACTAAGCATGGTGGCAGGGGACAATAGGGTGACAATAGGTACCAAGGGAGGACAGAGTTGCCAGAAGTCAGAATATAAGGCGTTAGCTGAAATTTCAGGCTCAGCACCAAGGAGCTAGCGCCTTACATTCCAGGTCACCCCCCACACACACTGCCAGGCTGAGCCCCACCCTCGGCACAAGCTGGCTCCCAAACCTGGGCAGAAGCAGCAGGCAGCCAGCCCAGCCTCCAGACGCCCAGTGGAAGGCCGCGCCTGGTCTAACCAGGACCTCACATGGCGAAGGACCACTGTGTCTCCACTGACCACTACCCAAGGACGGGGACCTGGCACGGAGCAGCCCAGGTGCACTGTGGGTCTGTGGGGCTCCACTCTTTTGACCTTGGGGAGGGTGAGAGGACAGCTGGGCACCACAGTCCAGAGTGCCCTGCCCTGGTTCAAATCTCAGCTCAGATGCTACAGGACCTTGAGCTCACATACCTCAACTTTCCACCCCTCCCACCCCTCCCACCCCTCCACCCCTCCACCCCCGTGTCTTGAGCACAGCCAGTGGAAACAGCCCGAGAGCCTTGCGGGGATGACCAGTCGGACACAAGCTGAGGCTGCCCTGCGGTGGAAAGGAGCAAGGTGCTAGCACTGCAGCTCGAGGGAGTCCTGAGAACCCGCCGAGTGGGGGGCCAGCGCAGATCAGGAGGAACCACCCCGTGCACGTGAAGCGTCTGGAACAGCAAAGGCACAGGCCAAAGCACTCAGAGGTTACGGGGGCTGGGGAGAGCGGATGTGCCGTGACTGCTACTGGGCATGGGTTTCCGTTTGGGATGATGAAAATCTCCTGGAACCAGACAGAGGTGACGGTTGCACAATGCTGTCAGCGGCCCAGGCGCCACTGGGCTGTACACTCCAAAATGGTTAATGGTTAATTTAGGCTATGTGGCTTTTCCTCCATAACAAAAAGGGGTGGGGGAGGACCGGGCCAGGGTACACACAGCTTCCGCCCCTCCCCGCCTCCCACCCGCCCCCAGCCCACCCCCTCCTGGCCACCGTCAGCCCATTTGGAATTGGCCAAGCACTCAGTGCCGGACCACGTCTGCCCCCCCACCCCCAGGCAAGCTCAGAGGTCCAGCCACAGGCCGTGACGTGGCCTGACCCAGTTCAGCCTGAGATGGGGCCACCCCTGCCCCCTCGGCGTGAGCAATCAGAATGGGGGACAGAGAGAAAAAGGGCAGCACACTTAGGGTTCAGCTCCAAGACAAGGATCCAGGTGGCACAGAGAGGATGTGACTGGACGTTTGGGGCTCCTCGTTGAGGAGGAGAAGGAAGGGCTGGGGACATAGCTCAGTGGGTAGCGTGCTTGACCCGCATGCACAAGGCCCATGTTCAATCCCCAGCACCACAAAAAAAAAAAAAAAAAAAAAAAGCAGGGAAGGAAAGGGCCCATTGAGCTGTGGCTGAGGGTGGGGCACTTGTCCCCAGTCCTGGCTGCAGGCTGAGTCTTGGGGTGGGGAGAGCAGGATGCCTGCAGGTCTGAGCTCTCAGGGCACTAAGATTCCCAAGTGCTGAGCTGGGGTGGTGGCCTAGTGGTAGAGCACCTGCCTAGTATGTGTGAGGCACTGGGTTTGATTCTCAGCACCACATATGAATATGTGAATAAAATAAAGGTCCATCAAAAAATATTAAATAAAGGTTCATTCAAAAAAATATTTTTTTTTAAAAAAAAGAGTCCCACACGCGAGGACTCTCAGGTACCCCCCAGCCTCACACCCTTTTCCACCTGGATTTCCTGGAAATGACTCCCGGGGCCAGTTCTTAGGACAGGATCAGCAGCTGCCAGCACAGAGTGCTGAAACCGCAGGTGCTCACGGGAGCTTCCCCTCCAGCCTGCCCCGCTCCCAGCCCACTCGTGCCCTCTGCCCGACTTGTGGCCGTTGGTAAAGAGGGCCCTGACAAACAGGGCCTGCAGCTGTGCGTACCTTTACGTGGCACACACACACAGGCCATGGCATTAGTGCTGCTGGCCCAGCAACTTCTGCTTTGCACCTTGGAAGCCCCAATTTCCCAAGGACCAAGGACAGAGTGCAGCCAGCCCGTTCAGAAGCCCACAGAGAGGACCCCAGCACTGCCCTGAGGACAGGAGACATTCCACGACCTCTCTCAAGAGCGTGCAATCCACCATCGCCTGGCACAGAACCACCAGCGAGCCCAGGAACCGGAGCTGTGTCAGAGCACACAGTCAGGCCTCTGAGATCCCCTGACCCGGCAAGGGACAGTCCCTCCCAGCGCTAGCGAATTCCTGAAGATAGTAAGCAACCTGCCAACCCGGGAGTCCGACTCCTTTCACGAGGCTCTGGGACTCTCGGACACCAGGCCCCAGCCCAGAGCCAAGAACCAGACACCTCCAAGCGGTCCCCAGCATGCCGGCGCTGGCACACACGAACCGAACCCTCCCAAAATGAATGGAACTAGCCAGTCCTGGGCTGCCTGTCCGGCCTCACCCACTGCTCCCCACAGAAGCCACCAGAAGGGCTTTTGCCTCAGGTTTCCAGCCTTCCCTGCCTCCTGCTCAGGGACGTCGCTCACTGGAAGCTTCTTCCCTGTGTGACTCTGCGTAGCCTGACAGGTGCCTGGGACCCACCCCCACTGTGAGAATCTGCGAGTTATATCTTCTCTCTTCTTTTTTTATTTTGGTACTGGGGATTGAACCCAGGGAGGCTCTACCACTGAGACACATTCCCAGCCCTTTTTTTTTTTTTTTTTTTGGTACCAGGGATTGAACTCAGCAGCACTAGACCACTGGGCCACATCCCCAGCCCTTTTTTGTATTTTATTAGAGACAGGGTCTCCCTGAGTCGCTAAGTGCCTCGCCATTGCTGAGGCTAGCTTTGAACTCGTGATCCTCCTGCCTCAGCCTCCCAAGAGCTGGGATTACAGGTATGCACCAATGCACCCGGCTCATCCCCAGCCCTTTTTGAAACTGGGTCTTGCTAACTTGCCATCCCCCTGCCTCAGCTGCCCCAATTCTGGGATCACAGGCGTGTGCCACCCTGTCCACTGAGTATGACCTTCTCAGTGGCAGTCCTTCTTGATCTGGTGACCTCCCAGGCCTGATAATAAAAACCTACATTTTAAAGCAGGTGGAGTTGAGGCCAGCGCAGCACGTGCAGCCTCTTCTCACGAGAGAGGCCCGACAGACTGACGGGAGGATGGAAGGGAGGACTGCAACTCGAGACCACGAGGCGCTGCCTGAGCTCGGCTCTTCCTCCAGGAACTGCAGCCCGGCCTCCCCTGCTCTCAGGCAAGGGCGGGGGAGTGGCTGATGGGGTGCAGAGAATGAGGTCCTGCACCCCGTCCTCTCTGGAGCCTCACAGAAGTGGGGTAGAACAAAGACCCCCGGCTGCCCAGACAAGGAGACAGGCCCAGAGGCAGGCAGAGGATGTAAAAGAACTTTAATGGCCACCCTAACAAGGGTGGCAGGAGTGTCTAGGTGCAGGGCCGTCCCCTGCCCTGGGAGGGGCCTGCGGCCAGCCCCTCGTTGCTGGCCGTGGTGCGTTCTCCATCCAACTCTTCCTGTGCACAGGGAGTGTCCCAGCCTCCGGGCCACGTCTGCAGGAGCTCAGGTGCAAGGTTCTCGGCGGCCAGGAGCACCCGAGTCTCTGAGGGCTGGGCCCCAGCAGCTGCCTGCGTGTCCCCGTGCGGCCAGTCCTCGTCTGGCTGCACTCAGGGCAGGGTGACAGGCGGGAGGGCTCGTCCTCAGAGCAGTGAGGTCTTCCGTTCCGACAGCGGCAGGGACTCCTTCACTGCCCCCAGCAGCCCCAGTGCAGGCAGATGCCCCTGGGCCCGGAGCCACAGCACGACCAGGAGGATGGCGGCAGCCAGGCTGGCACTCAGCACTGCTGTGGGACAGAGACGGACAGGGGGTAGTGGGGGAAGGCACAAGCTGTCACAGCTGCTGAGCTCCCGATATGTGAGCCTGTCCCCGCTCAGACCCAGTTCCCCGGGACAAGCCTAGGGCGCGGGGAGGCCTGTGCGTCTTACCAGCAGCAGCAACGACCCCATAGACACTTGGGTTTCTGTTCTGGTGCCCAGCAGAGAAGTCTGTGGCATTCCTGAGAGAGGTGACACTCTCCGGGGTCACTGGGGTCACCATGGTTGTGGCATTCTCTCCCTGGAAAGTCTCACTGGTTTCTGCAATAAAAGCAGGCACTCACAGGTAGAGGGGTGCACCCAGGGCATGCGAGGGAGTTCCAGCTGCCCAGGGCAGCTCTCGATCCAAGATTGGGTGAGCTACTCCTAACGATGCCACACAGCCCCACAGGGAGGAGGCCGGAGAGTGCGGCGTCCACGGCCCCGCCGGGGACAAACCCCCTAGCCGAGGTCAGGGGCTCTTCACCAGCCCCAGCCCGCCCACTCCACAGGTGCCCCAAGGCCCGGGGGACGCACCGCAGCCAAGCTCATCGCTGGAGTCCGCGCAGTCTGGATGGCCATCGCAGCGCCACGAGCGCGGGATGCAGGCATCTCCCTGTGCGCAGCGCAGCTGGCCCGCGGGGCAGGGCTGGCCACTGCAGTTCCAAAGGCGCTTGTCGGTGCCACCAGAGCAACCACTGATGCTGTCACAGGAGCAGGGGAGGCTAGCAGGTGGAGGGCACTGCCCATTCGGGGCACACGGCTCGATCCCTGGGGCACAGTCAGGTCTCAAACGCCCATGCGAGAAAGCCCCGCATTGCCCCAGGGCTCCCCGTTAGTCCCGCCTTGCCTTCTGAGAACAGCTGCATAAGACCCCCGGCCCCCCCCACCCTAAGGCTCTGCCCTCCGCTCGCCAGCTCCGCCTCCCAAGGCCCTGCCTCCCTGCCAGCTCCTCCCTCAAGACCCCACTGGCTCCACTTACCATAAGCCTACCTCAGATGAACCCGGGGCCTTGAGCATGCTAGAAAGGGCTTTGTCATGAAGTTTCACCCAGCCCAGACCCCACCTGTTTTCTTTTTTCGGTATTGGAGGTTGAACACAGGGGTGCTTTACCACTGAGCTGCATCCCCAGCACTTTTTATTTTTTGAGATGGGGTCTCACTGAATTCTGAAGCTGGCCTCAAACTTGCGATCCTCCTACCTCAGCCTCCCAGTTGCTGGGATTACAGGTATGCGCCACCCTGGTGGAGCCCAGCAACCCAGCTCTTCTTAAATCCAAGACCCATACTCGACTCTAGCAGGTTTTGCAAGCCCTGCCTATCCCCTTGACCCTGGGCCCCTGTGTTTTAACAAGCTTCAAGCCCTCCTCTCCTCCCTCCCCATCTTGGCCCAGGAGTACAACTTTGCACTCCCAGGCCCCACCCCTGAAAGCCCCACCCCAGGATGGGGGCACTTACTGCACTCCTCCTCGTCACTACCGTCTGTGCAGTCCGGGTCGCCATCGCAGCGCCAGGTGAGGGGCACACAGTAGCCGCTGCTGCGGCACTGGAAGTCGGTGGGCTGGCACGAGCCTGCACCGGGGCCTGTGAGATATGCACAAGTGACACCTGGGAGGCCCTCGTCTGAATCCTCTCCATGATGGCCAGGGGTCACAGGCTGCAACCACTGGGACAAGCCAGTCCCAGGGTGCAGGAACTACACAGGTGGCCACCCTTGGCTAAGCGCTCCCTCGCTGTGTGGGGGGTTTGGAGTCCTGCTAGGCGGGCACTGCTATGATGCCTAGTCTACAGAGGACACTAAGAAGCCACAAAGCTAGAGGCAGGGTCAGAATTTGAACCCAGGTCTCACAGTTCCTGACTCCAAATGGCCAGTCTACCCTAGAGATCTCTAATCTCCATGGCTCAACAGACTAGGGGAGAAGCCATCCCCCACACGTGCCAGGTAAGACTCATGGTCAAGGTCATCAGGTCACCACCTGCTTAGCAAAAAGGGAAATGAAGCCGTAGGTAGAGAACTGGCTCAGTTAGCAAGAAATGGGGCCTCACCTCCTAAATCCTTCCCTGACCTGAATGCATCATCCCCTCACTGAACCCCCTGGCTCCAATCTCCACTAGGAAAGGACCAGAGACCACTCAGAGTCACATCATTCTGTCACCCACACTCCCCTGGCTCCTAGACCCTCACTGCCAAACCCAGCTCCTCCCACACTGTTCCTCTTTATCAAGCCCCTCGTTCTGGCCTCCTAGAGGCTGGGCTAGGGGGCCTGGCTCTTTTACTCTGCAGTCTTTGTTCAAGCCTTTCCCTGGCCCAGAAGCACCCTCACCCCTTCATCTGCACCTCTGATTTCTCCCACAGCCTTCAGATCTCAGCTTACTTCCGGGAAGGGGTCTCTTGTCCCCCTGAGAAACCCACCAAGCTCTGTATAACAACAGTCCTTACACCAGTAACACCTACCCTCCCACAGACCACAGTCAGCAGAGGTCACGGCTGTGACCTCATGACCCAGGCCAGGGAAGTCCCTGACAATGCATGGGCAACAGGTCACAAGAGGGTCCAAGTTGAGTACCAATGAGACTTGAGCCTTCCTGGACTCTGAACAGGGAGGCTAGGGCTGTTTGCCAATCTGGAGGGACACAGGGTGGCCTGAGACCTGCTGCTCTAGCAGGAGGGAGCCTGAGAAACAAAGACAGGAGGTGGCCCTTAAGGCTTCCTCCCAGGGGTAGCAAGGAGAGGTAAAAATACCCTACCACGGCTTGGCCTTGCTCCATGGGCTCTGCCTGGTTCTATTGTCTTTTCCACCTACATTCCTAGGGGTGAGTCTCCGACCCCCACTCCCTGGGCCTCCAGGCCCAACCGTACCTGCAAGCCACAGTCCCTGAGCTCTGTGGAGCTAGGGACAACCAGAAGCTCCCCTGCCCACGGGAATCTGGCAGACTCCAGGTGCCGCTTCCTCCCCAGGCCTAGCCACCAACAGCTCTGAGGCCTCTGACCTCCCTTGGCTGGCCTACTGGACTGTGTCTCTCTGTAACGTGGGCAGCAGAGTAGGGTAGCCCCACAGCACAGGACAGTGGATCAAAGAGGAGTGGGACAGGCCAGTGATTTACCCTCCCAGCCTCAGTCAGGGAACTAACAAAAAGGGTAGGCTAAAGACCCTGCCTGCCTCCCACTGTAACCATGGTCTTTAATAGGGTCACAGCGGGCCTCCCATAGACTGGACACTTAGTGGAGATCAGGGCAATATGTCAGAGAAGGGAGTTCCTACCGCAGCATCCTGAGAAAAGGAGCTATTTGTGGGTAAAGAGTTCTTGCGCTTGGTTAAAATGAACCCAACTTCATTGAAAGAACCAGGAACATTTAGCTTGAAAAGCAGGGACTTTGGGGTAAGAGAAGACCGCATGGAGGAGTGGAGGGTATAAGCCTGTGCTCTCAGCTTAAAGTTAGGGATCCTGTAAGCACGGGGAGGCCACTCCCACCCTCCCAGCTGCCTCTGAGATCTCAGATTGCTCCCCTGTCTCTGGACACCCAGAATCACGTGGGCCAGGGCGAACATGCCCAACCACTTGTGAAGTTGGGGTCACAAGTGAAACGTGCTTAATCGCCTGGAGTAGCCCAGAGAGGGTGACCTTTCATTCCCGAAGGCAGGAAACCAAGGAGGAGAGAATGGGAAAGTGAGGCTGGTTGTCCAGGAAACAGCCACGAGGTCTCGGGACGAAGGTTTTTGGAAAGCACAGCTGCTGCAGAGGCAGCAGGTGACCTGGCCTGTGCAGTTAAGAGGAAAACCTGTGCCTGCTTCGAGTCTCCCCGACCATGCTGGACCGAAGGGCGACTCAGAGGTGACAATGGGGGCGTAACACAGCACAAGAGGCCATGGGGGAAAGGCAGTGGTGCCTAGGGCAGTTAGAGGCAGGCGGAGGCGCCCAGGTGGAAGGCCCCCCATTCAGGCTCTCAAAGGACCAGCGCCCGCTCCCCGCACATTACTAAGTCCAAACCCATGTGCTGGGGGAGTGTCCACGACGGACAGGCGGCGCAGCCAATGGAGAAGCGCTGCGGTGTGCGCGGAGGCGGGGCGCAGGACCAGGAGGGGCGGGGGCGTGCGCTGTGGGGGCTCGCTTACCCGGAGCCTGGGCCGGGGTCCGGATCGGGGCGGCCTCCAGGCCCAGGCCGAAGCCGAGCAGTAACCGCAGCGCCAGGCCCAGGGCCGCTGTCCGCCGTGCTCCGCCCCGCGTCATCCAGCCGCTACTCGCGCCTCCCCAGCCGCCAGGCCCGCCACACGCCGTCCGGGCCGGCTTCTTATCCCCGCGCACGCGCACGCGCGGGCCGGGGCGGGGCCTGCGCCCCTCACTCCCGCGGCGGCGGCGGCTACGCGTACCGTAAATGTCAGAATACGAGGGGCCCCTTGAATTGAAGCTCTTCCCCGCTTTTCCACTGGCCAAGTCCATCGAAAGTTATAGAGCCTATTTGAGGTTAGGTAAATGTTTTTGTGTTTTTTTTTTTTTTAATAGGTACAACTTTTTTTATGCCTTCATTTTATTTATTCATTTTTTATGTGGTGCCGAGGATCGAACCCAGTGCCTCGCACATGCTAGGCAAGCACTATAACACAGAGCCACAACCCCAGCCCAGGTAAATGGTTTTGTGTGTGTGTGTGTGTGTGTGTGTGTGTGTTTGGTACCAGGGATTGAACCCAGGTGCCCTTTACCACTGAGCCACATCCCTAGACCTTTTACATATTTTTTTTTTTTTTTTTTTAATTTTTTTATTATTTATTTACTTATTCATCATGCACAAGTATAGTATCTTTTTACATACAACTGCTTGTATACAAAGTATATAAGTACCATTCAGATCTTCAATCATGCATTTAGGATAATGATATCCATCTCATTCATACATATTTTCTTTAAAGGCAGGGTCTCGCTGAGTTGCTTAGGGCCTCGCTAAATTGCTGAGGCTGGCTTTCAACTCGGGATCCTCCTGCCTCAGCCTCCCGAGCCGCTGGGATTACAGGCGTGAACCATAGCTCCGGCTCCAAAGCTTTGCAAATGTTATGGGCTTCTACTTAAACTACTTTGCGTTCCACGTGCATACTGCCACTAATGCTATTGCCCGATGATCTTATTTAATATGACAGCAACTCTCCTCGGGCACTCCCCATCCCCTCCTTCCTCCTGCCTCTTTGGTGCCGCCGACAGATTTTATATTGTATTTACTTATTTTGGTTTATTGTCCTATTCCCCACTAGAATGCCAGCTCCAGCAGGGCAGGGATGCTATGTTGTACTGCTGTATCCTCAATGCCTGACACACAGTAGACTCTTTTTTAAAAAAATATATTTATTTATTTACTTTAGTTGTACACAATGCATTTTTATTTTTACATGGATGCTGTGCTAGGCGAGTGCTCTACCGCTTGAGCCACAACCCCAGCCCCACAGTAGACTCTTTTTTTTTTTTGTGGTACCAGGGATTGAACTCAGGGGCACTCGACCACTGGGCCACATCCCCAGCCCTTTTTTTGTATTTTATTTAGAGACAGGGTCTCGCTGAGTTGCTAAGTGCCTCTCCATGGCTGAGGCTGGCTTTGAACTCACCATCCTCCTGCCTCAGCCTCCCAAGTGCTGGGATTACAGGCGTGCGCCACCGCGCCCGGCGCCCCACAGTAGACTCTTAATAGATATTTGGTGACTAAATGGGTCCTCTGTCGCTCTCACCTGGATGCGACCACTTATCCTCACTGCCTTATTTAGTTCTCACAGACCCCAGGGAGCTGTGCCTTATTTTGGCATCCTCCTCTTTCATCAAAGATAGCTATGCAGGCTTTGGGTTTTCTCTTCCCGCTAGCACACAGTAGGTGCATGTCTTTCATTCCAATCTGACTATAATATTTTCTTGAAAATAAGTCATTTGCAGCTCTGCCTTCAGAAGATGCAGTGACTCCAACTCCCAGTAGAGCCCCAAACAAATCATTGCCCCTCAAAGCTGACACATGGCCACCTCCAGCCCTAAGTTTCCTGTAAGGCTGCAGTCTCCCACATTTCCACAGAAAGGTTTTTGTTTGTTTATTTTCCACAGGGATTGAAGCCAGGGGCACTTTACCAATGAGCTACATCCTCAGCCCTTTTTTATTTTGAGACAGGGTCTCACTAAGTTGCTTATGGTCTCCCTTAAATTGCTGAGGCTGGCTTTGAACTTGCAATCCTCCTACCTCAGTCGAGGGGATCACAACCATGGGCCACCACACCCAGCCAGAAAAGGTTTTATTTACAGGTTAATGGCATGCTTTCCAATTTGAAAATGTTAAGGTTATATATCTTCTTTTGGAATGCTTTTTTTAAATTTTCATAATAGTCTTCCTGATTACCACGGGAAAAGGAAAGGCGATGTCATTCAAATATAATCACAGAGGGAAAGGTTAGTAGGGTAAATAATTCTGCCAGGGAGGGAGAGGAGTGCCTTGCCTTTCAAAGGATCAGGATCTTGGTGAGGGAGGCGTCTGGGGATCCAGGCATAGAAGCAGAAAAGGAGCCCTGGGATTGCATGGAGCAGATTCATTAGCTGTTCAGAGCCAGTGAATAGCTAATTAGCTGTTCAGTGAGTCTGAGCAAGTTCTTGGGTCTCTCTGAGGCGACCTGACAGCATTGCTTCAGGAACAAGGCAAAATCGTGGATATAAAGAGCTTAGGATAGCACCAGGCCTCCTGCCCACTGCACTCCCATGCCAAATTTCTTTCTTTTCTTTTCTTTTTTTTTTGTACCAGAGATTGAACTCAGGGGCACCTGACCACTGGGCCACATCCCCATCCCTTTTTTGTATTTTTATTAGAGACAGGGTCTCACTGAGTTGCTAAGTGCCTCACCATTGCTGAGGCTGGCTTTGAACTCTCGATCCTCCTGCCTCAGCCTCCCAAGTGCTGGGATTACAGGCGTGTGCCACTGCACTGGGCTTCCCATGCCAAATTTCAAGTCAGGGTCATAAGACTTTATTTAGAAACCCTATGTCACATCTTGCCTGCAGCTTCAAAAAGCCTTCCCAGGTTGTCTTCTGCACATCCTGCCCAACCTTCCTCTCCCTGTTGACCTTCCTGAATTTTCATCCTTTTTCCCAACTGAATCCCACCCCCTCCAGGAAGCCTGCAGCTTTGGGCATTTGTAACACCCACTCTGGGACTGTCATCTTTCTCCCCTGCCTCTAAGCTTCCAGAAGCCAAGAGTGTCAATAGTGTCTTCTGCACCTACTGGAGGGTTCCAGGTCCTCCCGTAGGGCAGCCCCAGCACTCCCCCTGCTACAGGCCGCTGTTCAGGCCTGCAACCAGACATGGCCCACCCCCTCTGCAGCCTTCGCTCTTCTGCTTATTGCCCCGCAGGGACCAGCCACCTTCCTTCCCAGCCTAAGGATGCCTCAGCCCTCAGGTGGTGGCATGATGGTTCCCGGCTCAGGAAGGCTCTTCTGAACCCACTCCAGCTGAGACTTTTTTGTGAACTGCTCTTGCTGCTCTCTGCTTTCCCCACTGAGCTGCAGGTGGCCAAGACCAACTGCAGGCCTCAGTGGGAAGGTGCCAGTGAACTTCCTCTCCCATGAGCAATGGTGGGGGTAGTTCTCAAATGAGCATCTGTTTAGGCTTCTGAGTACAACTCCCCCCTACAGGCCTTGGTAGTCAATGCTCCCCAAATACCCAGAGATCCTGGAACCCAGTCACCAAGAAGGAGCCACCCCATTCTCCATTCCCACCACTCTTGGGAGCAGAGCCAGCTCCTGCACCACATCATGAGCTCTGAATGCAGGGACAGCACAGCACCCTGGAGCCCAGGAAACACCATCCCTTTCCCACCTCTGAAGCACTGACATGAATTAAACTGGCACCAGCTTCACCCCCAAATCCAAGTAAGCTGGGGCCACTTAAAAAGCAAAAATGGCCGGGTGCGGTGGCGCATGCCTGTAATCCCAGCACTTGGGAGGCTGAGGCAGGAGGATCGCGAGTTCAAAGCCAGCCTCAGCCATGGCGAGGCACTTAGCAACTCAGTGAGACCCTGTCTCTAATAAAATACAAAAAAGGGCTGGGGGTGTGGCCCAGTGGTCGAGTGCCCCTGAGTTCAATCCCCGGTACCAAAAAAAAAAAAAAAAAAAAAGCAAAAATGCCAGGCTTGGTGGTGCATGTCTATTGTCCCAGGTACTTGGGAGGCTGAGGCAGGAACCTCACCTGAGACCAGGAGTTCAAGGTCAGCCTGGGCAACAGAGAAAGGCCCTGTACCTTATTTAAAAAAGAAGAAAGTAAAAACGGAAGTGATATGGAACTCTATGTATTTTTCATAAATTAGGTCACAGTCTCCCCAGAGGGAATCCAAGAAGGAAAAGCAGTCAGGTGGCCCTGGGGACATGGCCAAGTAGCCTATGGGCATGCGGGCACAGTGTCACAGATAAGGCTCATCTGTGGACAGCTCCCACCTCTTCATGGGAGGAGCAGGCGTCACTGCTTTCTTCTCAGCGGCTGCCACGGCTGAGCTGGAAGAGGAACACAGACTTTAGTCAGGGCCAGGTCTCCGGAGAAGAGTGCAGAAGGGTCTAAAAGGAGACCACACCCATCCTGGTACAGACAGCTGGTTCTGGAGACAGAAGGCAGGTGTTTCAGAAGACCCAAACCCCTTCAATGAGGGTAAACTTCCTTGCTGCCCCAGCCCCCTGCAATCCCCAGTGGGCCCGCCCTGGTTCCTGGACCCAGAACCCAGCAGCAAACAGCTGGGTTCCTCCCTTCCCACTTGTAGCCGCCTGGTGTGGACAAGACACCCAACCATTCCTGCTGCCCCCAAACAGGCTGCTGGCAAAAGGACCTAGCAATCAGATGACGGTGTCCACTGGTTGTCCTCAAGAGCTGCACGTGGGCACAGTGCTAATAAGAGAAGGTCCTGTGCTCCGGGATTCCTTAGGCTGGTGGGGCTAAAAGTTAATATGCAGTTGAAAAAAAATGCTGTTTATCCAGGTGCAACGGTGCACACCTGTCATCCCAGCTACTCCGGAGGCTGAGGCAGAAGGATGCAAATTCAAAGCCAGTACAAGCAACTTAGTAAGACCCTGTCTCAAAGCAAAAAAATAAAAAGAGCTGGAGGAGTCACTTAGTGGTAAAGCAATTGCCAAGCATTGGTGAGGTCTTCAGTACAATCCCATTACTGAAAAGAAAAAGAAAGAGGAGAGAAAGAGAGAGAAGAGAGAGAGAGAGAGAGAGAGAGAGAGAGAGACTGTATGGAGCCAGTGCAGTGGCTCACACCTATAATAGCAATGACTTGGGAGGCACAGTTCAGTGGTAGATCACTTGCCTAGCATGCATGAGGCCCTGAGTTCAATTCCTGGCACCACCACCAAAAAGAAAAATATATAAAATAAAAGTAGTAATGTCCAGGCTTCTTCTAGGACCCTTGAAGGGACACCAGACTTCATCTGAAAACATGCACCCCCAAATGAGGTACTAAGCCTAAACCCTACCATGGGTTAGGGCTGAACTAAATGAGCTCTGGAATGAAAAACCGTTAGTAGCACAATTCTTAATTCAATTGACGCTGGGGATTGAACCCACTGCCTCGTGTATGTTAGCTGATTGCTTTACCGCCAAGCTACACCCTCAGCCAGACAAACAGAATCTAGAAAAGCACCTTTCAGCAGGGGAGGGAGGCCCAGTAGCAGGAGGGACCACTGTGAGGCTCTGGGCAAGTGGTGCTCAAGGTCCTCACCTCTCTGCTGTCTTGCCTGACACCAGTGCCTTCTGTGAGGACATGATGATTGACGGGGGCACAGCTTCCCGGCGACCGTCACGCGTGCAGTAGTAATTATTGGAGAGCTTGTGGCTGGGGCCCACAGGGAGCTTGGGAGGAGGCTGAGTCCTGAGGAGAAAGAACATGGGCACTGAATGAAGCAAACCCACAGTCTCTCCCACGTCGTCCCACTGTGGCCCAATCGAGTCAGTCACAAAACTCAGGGTCTGCAGCCATGGAAGTGGGCTGCAAGCCCCAGGTGTCCCTGGGCAGTTATGCACGCATGCCTCGGGAGGGGCCCAGAGCCCAGAAGCAGGTAGTAGACACTGCTTTGGCTGTGAAGGTGCTACAAGGTCAGGTCAAGGTCTGCCTTACTTCAGGTTCCCCTGTTGTCATGAATATGGTAGGTATGGAGGACCCTTGGTGAGATTCCCAGAAGGGGAGCCCATATCTACATACAGCTGGGTTTGGCAGCTGGCCTCACCTCTACCTGCAGGAGCTCAGGAAACTGAAAAGGCAGAGAGCCAGGCTACCACCTGTCCAGCGATTGTGAACACTTGGACAGCAGCGCTAGGTTTTGCCGGCATTGAGTAGCTTTTTCCCAAAAGGCCAAGCTATGGAACCCCTGAGTTTCCTGTCATCTCAGGAACTCTTTGAAGAACCCTGCCGGGATCAAAGCTTATTCCTCAAAGAACACCTTGCCCTTGGACCCTGTCCAGACCTCTGTATTTCCTGCCACTGTGTGGTATGACGCCAAGACTCTTAGGCTAAACCCTGGACTAAATTTACCAAGAATTCTGAGTCCTTAAAAGGAAATGCTGAGCTCTAAACAAAAGAGGTGCTTCCCAGAGGGAAAGTGGGAAAGAGGGAGAGGGCAGAGAAGACAGGGAGAAAAACCACAAAGATCTGGTTTTGCCTGGTGCAGTGGTGCATACCTGTAATCCCAGTGACTTGGGAGGCTGAGGCAGGAGGACTGTAAGTTTGAGGCCAGCCTCAGCAACTTAGGGAGGCCCTAAGCAATTTAACGAGAACTTGTCTCAAAAAATAAAAAGGGGGGCTGGGGTTGTGGCTCAGCGGTAGAGCGCTTGCCTAGCACGTGCATGGCCCAGGTTCGATCCTCAGCACCACGTAAAAATAAACGCATTGTGTAGAACTAAAGTAAATAAATAAATATTTTTTAAAAAATAAAAAATAAAATAAAAAAAGCTGGGGATGTTGCTCAGTGGTTAAGGGCCCCTGGGTTAAATACCCACTACCCCCACCCCGCCCCCCCAAAAATAAGAAAATGTGGTTTTTATTTAGCAACATTGTTGAATAATATTTTTGTCTAGTAACTGTTGTGCCACAATTTAAATGTTTCTTAGAACAAGTGATAGTACTTATATTTTTAAAATAACAAATACAGATATAAGGTAAACATTTTAAAACATGACAAGCAATATATTATGTGACAGAATTTTCCTACTGAATGCAAAGATGACCCTCTATACTACAGACCTTAGGTTTCTGCATCATTGCACAGAAAGGCAAGAACAGTTGCCCAGTGAAAGGGCCCAAATTAATCACTAGAGGGCACCACTATCCTAAAGAAGTTGAAAATTTCATAAAATCATTTTCTCAATCGGCCCACAGGCCCACTGACTACCCTAATAGAAAAGCAATTCAAGCTGGGCGCAGTGGCCAGGCCTGTTAATTCCTGAGGCAGGAGGTTCAAAAGTTCAAGGCCAGCCTCTGTAATTTAGAGAGACCCTGTCTCAAAATAAAAAGGGCTGGGGATGTGGCTTAGTGATAGAGCACCCATGGATTCAATACCCAGCAAGCAATTCAATATTTTGGGATATTTGGAACTAATCACAACACGCAGCATTCACATAAATTTGATTATTTTAATGCTATTTTACTTTCATTCATGATAACCCTTAGTGAGTTGGGTGGTATGCATGCCTAGCATGCATGAGGCCCTGAATTCAATCCCAACATCCTTCCCCTGGATGTATCCCCACCATACTAGCTTCCTTCCTACTTAAGACTCTGTCCAACCTCACAACTTTGGTACTTGCTGGTTCCTCTGCCAGCAGCAATATGCCTTTTCAATAGTTATTCTTTGGTTCCTTCCCATCATTTGGATGACTCAACTGTAAATCCTGAAAAGAGACCTTTCCCAACCATCTGACCTCAGATAGCCACCCTCCAGCTTATTCGCATTCAGTGTTTTATCTTGAAAACATTTCAGAACAATGAGTACTTGCTGTGTTTATTTCCCTACTGTTTCTCGTTAGGAGGTGAACACCACCAAAGAAACGTGGATAAGAACTTCTCTTGTTCATAGGGTATCCCCAAAGTTGAGAACACGGCAAGGGCTTGTATATATATCAACTACATAAATGAGTTTGAAATCGGGACACTTTGGGGTTCAACCCCCAGCTGTCACATTCTAGTTTCTAAATGATGGTAGGCAAATGATTTAGCCTCCCCAGGTCTATTGTTTTTTTAATCTGTAGCTTGGGGATTAAACAGTAACGACGGGGCCACACCGAAAACTGAAAATCTACTCAAAATCCCAAACCAGAATACACGCCCAGACTCGCTATTACAAAGAAGCCGGCTCCACGGAGAGTTCAGCAAAGTTAAAGGCATAGTTTTATTTCTGCCTCCATAGCCTCGCAGGCGGTGGAGGCAGGATCCCGTGCCCAGCGCTCCAGGGTTCTAACAGCACACGGATTTTGTTTTGGGAGGAGGAAAGACCGGACTGGAGGCTGGGCAGCGTGCGGGGCCGGCTCACCGCTTGGCGATCTCCTGGTAGCGCAGCTGCAGCTTCGCCTGCAGGTCTTGCTGTGGGAGGAGAAGGGAGCTGTCACAGGCTGCAGGCATCCCAGGGGAGACGAGGGCGAGCGAACAGGGACAGCCCGTGAACGAAAAAAGTGAAGGGCAGGCAGGGGGTGAACAGCCACGATGAGTCTATGGGCCATGCTGGTGAAGAGGAAAGCTAGCGCCCCGGGATCCACAGGTAAGGTGGGGAGCGAGGGAAATCCCAGGCTCGAGTGAGACCCAAATTCCGGGCTAACAGGGTCAGGAGCTGGCGAATCTGGGAGACATCCTCCACCGAGCGAGGGCCCGGCTTAGGAGGGAAGTGAGTAGTGGATCTGGGGCGCACATCCTCGTCCCCAACCCCTCCCCTCCGGCGCGACCCTGCCCATCCCGCGCACCCCAGATGCCCAGTTCCGCAGCTTCTGAATGTAGCGGGTAGCGGACGCCATCTTCCGTCCGCGCTGAAGGACGCCGATGACGTCTCTACCGCGAAGGATGCTGGGAAGCGCGTGCCGTCGTATCGCGAGAGCAGGAGTGGGCGTGGCTATGGTGTCGTATAAAAGCTGTCCCGGAGACACGTGATTCCTCTCCACCGACAGCCGCGGCGCCGCCATCATGGACACGAGCCGTGTGCAGCCCATCAAGCTGGCCAGGGTGAGGCGGGGGCCCGACTTGGGGTGCACAGGAGTTGAGGGAGTGGGCAGAAGAGCCGGGAAGTCCAGGTCTGATTGTGTCGCTTCTTTCCGCCAGGTCACCAAGGTGCTGGGCCGGACCGGCTCGCAGGGACAGTGCACGCAGGTGAGCGGGTGGGGGCGCCCGGACGACTTGCGCCGATCTGAGCCCTGCTGAAAACCCTGTCCCTGCTCCAGGCCCTACCTAATGGGATCTGAAAACCGACATTCCCTTTATCCCGGGGCTCTGAGCCCCGGCCGTCTCATTCCCTCGGGCTCCGATGGTCCCCATAAGTAGCTCAGGTCCCTTCCCGGTAGGTCCTCTGAACCCATGTCAGCTCTCCACCCCAGGGAGACTCTCACTGGCCCACCCTTACTCCTGTCCTCCGGTGGGCCTGTAGGTGCGCGTGGAATTTATGGACGACACAAGCCGCTCCATCATCCGCAATGTGAAAGGCCCCGTCCGTGAGGGCGATGTGCTAACTTTATTGGAATCGGAGCGAGAGGCTCGGAGGCTGCGCTGATCTTGCTGCTGGTAGGTACAGAGGCAGCTGCCCCTGTTGGATCGTTGGCTAAGCCCATAGGTGGAAGGGTTTCAGGACGTGGAAAGGATCTGTAGATACTGGCAAGGGTGTAGAGAATTTTGCTAGTTGCTGAGGGCTCTGCCTGCGTCTCATACTCTGGTCTGTTTACAGGGTCCTGGATCTGTACTACTTGGCCCACAGGATGATCTACATTTGTTAAATAATAAAGAGTTTGTATTGTATATGAACTCCAGTTTTTGTCTGGGTTGTTAACTAAGTTTTCTTTTGGCCCTTTGCTGTGTGACCCCAAGTGGTCATCAACCTTCTGCAATCTGGAAACCCTTTAAAGAGGGGGTGTGGTTTTTCCCAAGGGGAACCATGCATGGGTGTCCACACACACACACACACACACACACACACACACACTCCTGTGGGCAGAACACAAGCTTAGTAGAAGTGTTTTATTGGGAAAGGAGTTTTGGGGAGTGGGTGGACCAGGAAGTATATTGCTCCCCAGGTCTCACCTCACCTTGGTGGGTTTAGCATAAGTCCTCCCTCATGCAGCACCATCCTAGCTGAAGCAGCTTTTCTGTCACGCTAGGGCGGGCATCTGTACAGAGGACCCTGACCCTGTTCTGATCCAGAGGCTAGTGTGCTGGGCAGCTCATTGAGGCTGGGATTCCCCTTCATTGTCACTGCCTTCTCCAGGTGTAGCTGTTGTGGAGTCGGGGGGCAACTGGCTCTAGAGACAGAAAGGAAAGGGGTCCTGCTGCAGAGTCCTGCAGAAGTCTGGTGGTTTTAGCCCCAGGCTTTAGGATATTTGACCAAGTGGAGCCCTTTGTGGTCATTCCTAAGGAGGAACTTCACCCTTTACTGTGGACTCGGCCTGCCTGGTTTGAGTCCTGGCTGCCCCTGACTTGAAAGATATACTTGACTTCCATTCCCACATCTCTAGTGGGGCGAGTGGAGGATGGGTGGCTGGGTTGGATGAGTTGAGTAAAGTCCTGAGAACAGCCAGGCACTTGCTGTCTGGTATAAGCCTCTACCCCTAGACCCTTCCTCCACCTGCTTCTCACGTAAGGGCTCCTTTGACTTCAGTATGAGGATCCTTGGGGCAGGTAGCAGGAGCCCACCAACACACCTTCTTCTCTTTGGGACTTTAGTCGTATGACCTGGCCCTGTGTCTCAGGTCAGTGTTTTGCAGGTTAAATATCAAATCATAGCCACGGAGGAAAACCCAGACACAGATCCCCCGCCCCTGGTGCTCTCCAGGAAGGGGAGTCTGGGCCTGGCTTCGTATTCTCCTCACACCTGATCTGCAGCTGGGAGGCTGTGCTCACCTGGGAACCAGGCTGGCCGGAGCTCAGGTGGGCGTGCAGCAGAGCAGCCACCTCATCTTGCTCAGCCTCCAGAGCGATGGCCAGGGCACTGGTGCCCTCCTGAGGAGAGTTTAGATGTCAGGCCCACAACATGGGCGTACCACACACCCTCCCATTCGGCACCATGGTAGTGGCTCACGTTGTCAAGGATGGCAGGGTCACAGCCTGGCTGGGCCAGCAGCAACCGAACAGTGTCCAGTCGCCCGTACTCGCTGGCGCACATCAGCGCTGTGGCCCCATCTGCATCCTGTGCGTTCACATCAGCCCCACACTCCAGCAGGGCTGCCACCATGTCCTGGCGGCCATGGCTGATGGCCAGCATGAGGGCTGTCTGTCCTGTCTGGGGAACAAGGAAGAAGTGGGAAGGGGGGGTCAGAAGCTGCACTTGACTCTCAAGATAGAAGCGACCCCAGCCCCTACACTCCGCCAGAGTGGGGGTGTCCACACACCTGGCTGGCTTTGGCATTCACGTCACCCGTGCTGAAGAGTCTGTGGACCACTGCCATGTCCTCCGCTCCCACGGAGGTGAGTGCAGCCAACATGAGTGCAGAGTAGCCAGCTCGGTTCTGGCGGTTGACCTCACAGACCCCTGCGGGGGACAGGGGCTGGTCAGGTGGCAGGCCCATAGCAACAACCCGGCCTCGTCCACACCTCCCTCCCGACCCTAAGTTCTTTTTCTGCCTAGCAATGGTCACCTTTGTGTCCCCCCCAATAACCACATGGCTCTTCCCCCAGGGTTTCTCATCTCACCTCAATAAAGCCTTCCCCAGCTCCCTATTTCAACCTGGCCAGGTTTGGTTGGCTGCTGTATCCCCTCAGTGCTTTGAACAATACCTGACACATAGTAGATGCTCAATAAACATTTGTTGGCAGAGTGAATGGATGTCTATTTTCGCGGCTAACATCCACCAGGTCATTATTGCTCCCCTAGAGAATGACCAGCCACCATCCTGGTCTCAGCCCACTGCGTTTTCCATGCAGCAGCCAGAAACAGCATTTGGAAAGCTTGTTAGCCCAGTCACCTGCCTATTAAAATCCCCTTCTGGAATGCAGGCCCTGGCCCACCATGACTTAGGAGATTATTAAATAGCTTCTAATCTTTGCCGGGGGTGTTTTGTTTTCTGGGATGCAACTGGTGCTAAGCAAGTGCTCTAACATAGCTGTATGCCCATCCCTGATCTTTTCTCAGGAATCCTCAGCACCCTCCACCCCAGCCTGTGTTATGGGTTGAATTATGTCCCATAAAAAGATATGTTGAAGCTGGGCGCGGTGGCACACACCTGTAATCCCAGCACTTGGGAGGCTGAGGCAGGAGGATCGTGAGTTCAAAGCCAGCCTCAGCAACAGCGAGGCACTGAGGCACTTAGCAACTCAGTGAGACCCTGTCTCTAATAAAATACAAAAAAAGGCTGGGGATGTGGCCCAGTGGTCGAGTGCCCCTGAGTTCAATCCCTGGTACCAAAAAAAAAAAAAAAAAAAAAAAAGATGTTGAAGCCAGGCGCAGTGGCTCATGCCTGTAATCCCAGCACTTGGGAGGCTGAGGCAGGAGGATCGCGAGTTCAAAGCCAGCCTCAGCAACGGCGAGGCACTTAGCAACTCAGTGAGACCCTGTCTCTAATAAAATACAAAAAAGGGCTGGGGATGTTGCCCAGTGGTTGAGTGCCCCTGAGTTCAATCCCTGGTACAAAAAAAAAAAAAAGATGTTGAAGCCAGGCGCAGTGGCTCATGCCTGTAATCCCAGCACTCAGGAGGCTGAGGCAGGAGGATCGCTTGTTCAAAGCCAGTCTCAGCAATGGCGAGGCACTTAGCAACTCAGTGAGACCCTGTCTCTAATAAAATACAAAAAAGGGCTGGGGATGTGGCCCAGTGGTCGAGTGCCGCTGAGTTCAATCCCTGGTACCAACAAAAGAAGAAGATATGTTGAAGTTCTACCCCACCCCCAGTACTTAAGAATGTTGACTTATTTGGAAATGGCCTGTGCAGATGTCACCAAGATAAGCTGAGGTCATTGTGGTACGCCCTGATCCACTATGATTGATGTCCTTATCAAGGAGGAGAACCAGACAATGCCACATGATGGAGACCCAAATTGAAGGTAAGCTACCACAAGCCAAGGAACGTTAAGATTGCCAGTGAGCACCAGGAGCTAGGAAAGGCTGGGAACAGATTCTTCCTCCAATCCCCAAGCAGGAAGCAACCCTGCTAACACGACCTTGGTTTCAGATTCCTGAACTAAAAGCAAATAGGTTTGTTGTAGTAAGCTCACATGTGGTACTCGATGGCAGTCCCAAAGCCTGACTGATGCTGTTAACCCTCAGAATTAAACACAGTAGCTCGGGTTCCTTGGTCAGTTCTGTTGCCATCCAGGCCCTCTTGATTGGGACCACATGCACTGGAGTGGTTTTTGTTTGGTGTGTGTTGGGGGGGGGGGTGTTTGGCATTGGGGATTGGACCCAGAGGCACTTGAACACTGAGCTACATCCCCAGTTTTTTTTTTTTTTTTTTTTTTTTTTTTTTGAGACAGGGTATCAATTACAAAGCTGGCTTCCAACTTGGGACCCTCCTGCCCCAGCCTCTCAAGTGGCTGAAGTGACAGCTGGAGTGGCTGTTGTTATGCCTGTCTCCCCAACATTCTGAAAGCTCCGTGAAGATAGAGATGGTTTGGGGAGATGTGTGGGTGGGAGGAACATAGTGGGGGGTCTGGAGTAAGGAGCTGGATCAGGGACGTTTAAGGATGCTCTAGTAAAGAGGGACTCTGAAGCTATGGACTGGGGAGTAAAAGGGTTAAGTCAAGGTGAACTCAAAAGGGGAAACCTGAGGGTGTAGCTCAGCAGCAGAACACTTGCCTAGCGCACACAAAGCCCTGGGTTTGGTCCTCAGCACCACAAAACATTAAAAATTGGATGTGCCATGTGGACATTGTTTTTTCCATAGGTTTCTATGGCAACAGTGGAGAATGTCAGATGGAAAGAGGGACACAAAACTATGCAGAGTGGTGCCTTCCTCTGCAGGCTAGCCAGGGGACCAACCCATGTTAACCTCCTTCCCTTCCCTTCCCAGTTGCCCCTGAGACTTTTCCTGAAGGATCACCCTTTTTTATTTTTTGTTTTCCTTTGAGACACTTTTTTTTTGTCCCACTAAGTTGCTAGGGCTTATTAAGAGGCTGAGGCTGGCTTTGAACTTGAGATTCTCCTGCCCCAGTGTCCCAAGCTGCTGTGACTGTAGTGTGTGCCCCTAGGCCCAGCCTGCTTTTGTGGGTGTGTGTGGTGCTGGGGATTGGACCTCACGATTCCAGGCAAGTGGACTAGCACCGAGTTACACCCAAGGATCACCCCATTTCTAGATTTCATCCCTTGGTTGTGTGTTGTCATGGCCATTGTCCCTATCTGAAATTATTTGAGAATTGCCCAGCATGCAGAGTGAGGTGAGAGGTACGAGGGAAGGAGTTCGTGACAGGCCAAAGCCGGAAGACCAAGGAGGCAAGGAAATAAGGGGCGGGCTAACAAAATGGGGTATAAGCATTTGGGTGTTTTTAGTGGGGAGAGCACAGATGATTGAACCTGGGGGCACTTAGGACGTGGGCCACATCCCCAGCCCTTTTTATTTTTTGTATTTTGAGATAGAGTCTCACTCAATTGCTGAGGGCCAAAGTTGCTGAGGCTGGTTTTTAACTTTCAATCCTCCTTCTCAACCTCCCAAGTTACTGGGTGTGCACCACTGTGCCTTGCAAGTATTTGTTAATTGTCCCCATTAAGAACCAGGGATTGAGCCGGGCGTGGTGGCGCATGCCTGTAATCCTAGCACTTGGGAGGCTGAGGCAGGAGGATCGAGAGTTCAAAGCCAGCCTCAGCAATGGCGAGGCACTTAGCAACTCAGTGAGACCCTGTCTCTAATAAAATACAAAAAAGGGCTGGGGATGTGGCCCAGTGGTCCAGTGCCCCTGAGTTCAATCCCCGGTACAAAAAAAAAAAAAAAAAAAGGACCAGGGATTGGGCTGGGGTTGTGGCTCAGCAGTAGAGTGCTTGCCTAGCACGTGCATGGCCCAGGTTCGATCCTCAGCACCACATAAAAACAAAGGCGTTGTGTACAACTAAAAACAAACAAATAGACATTAAAAAAAAAAAAAAGAAACCAAGGATTGTTGGGGTTTGGGACCAGAGACAGTGAGCTGAGAAGTTGAGATGTGAGAGTCAGGAGGAGGGGTCATGGGTGAGACTGGAGGGGACACAGTTACTGATATCAAGGTCAAGGCAGAGGAACAGGCCAAGGCACTGGGAAGCCAGGAGGTTTGAGGAATCAGGAGGATAATGAAACTGGAAGTGCAGACAGTGGCTAGTGTGGGCCACCATCACATCTGGGCTTGGTCTCACTCATACCCATTAGGCTCAAGTAAATGTGCACTCGGTATCCAGGGGTGTGCATCTCTGCAGAAGATGAGGCCCGGATGAGCAAGCAGGCGGCAGATGCCCTGAGTAGTAAGTACCTGCCCTAGAGGCTGGGCGTTGGGAGTCAAGAACTCAGGGAATGCCAGGGCTAGAGATGGAGGGACAGAAGGCATGGTGGCCAAATACTGACTGCTGCTACATGCTCAGGACCTTTTACATGTCTCATTACAGCTGCCCCCCCCTGGGGGGGGCATTGCCATCCCCATTTCACAGATGAGCATGCTTGATAAGGCTGGTGAGAATAAGTCCTAAATTGAGGTCTGTCTAATCCGAAAGCTGGGAGGGTCAGGGCAGCGCTGAGGGTTATGGTGGAATCAGAAGGACCTTGGCAATCGGTCCATCTGTGATTCAGGAGGGGCCAGTGGTGCTCTCTGCCGGCCATCCCTTTCCTACAGTTTTCCTCCCCTGCCCTCCGTTGGCCTCCCAGGCCCTGGTCTCCCGCAGCCCTTCCTTGACTCTGACCCGTATCCAGCAGCAGGCTCGAGATGGCCAGGTTCCCGTGGGACACGCTGTAGTGCAGCGCGGTGTTCCCGTTCCCGTCCGCCAGGTTCACCACCTGTGCCAGCAGCTCGCCTCCCAGGTGCGCCACCCCTTGTAACACCCCAGCCACGGTCTCAGCCTGGGAGCGCCGCTGACTGGACACTCGAAACCACTCCTGGGCCACAAAGCGCGCCGCATTCTGCCATGACAGGGACAAAGATGTCAATGACGCTCCAGGACAGGTTGGCAGAGGGAAGGTGTGGGGACGGGGCTGGCAAGGACAGATCGCTGCTTGTGGAGCAGAAGGGAAATGGGCACCCGGATGGAGGGTTGGGGGCACACCCCTTTCAGAGAAGTGCAGTCAGTGGTGTTCCCAGGCTCAAGGGGACCCGGTTCCTACTCTTCTGGGGAAGAAGCTGTGGGCGAACTTGGAGTGGGGGAAGGCGCTAAGCCCTGGCCCTTGACTCCGGGCGTGGGGCTGCTCCTTTGGGAAACAAAAAAGGGTTCTAAGGTTTGAGATGCCTTCCGAGAGCGCTGGGAGGCCCCTGGCGGGAGGGGACCATCTTGGGACTCTCATTTTAGGAAACTGCTTACCTAAGAGGGCGGCAGGGGAAGTCACTGGCGGGGCGCGCGGCCCCCCCGGAATGGTTTCCCTTTACTCACGCCATCGCGGGCAGCTCCGCGGGGTCGGCCCAGCTGCCGCAGCAGCGCCGCGCACGCCTCTCTTAAACGTGGGCTCAGCTCGCACCTGCGGAGGAGGCGAGGGAGGCGCGGCTCAGCCGCCCCGCGAGGCCGCAGCCACCGCCTCCACTGAGACCTCTGGCGCCTCTCACCTCCCCTGTGTCCCTAGCTGAGGTACTGCCTCCGCCTCAGGCTCTGGGTCCAGGAAGTCCCCGCCGCTGGGAGGACCAGGGGAGCCGGAGTCGGATCCTCCGCCGCTGTCCTCCCCGGAACCCGAAGAGCCATTCCTCCGAGGCTCCGTGGCTCCCTCTTCGCTGTCGCTGTCGCTGTCATCCTCGCTGGAGGAGCTCTCATACCTGGGGGCGGGGTGGGAGGCGTCGCTGAACCTCCCCTGTGGGCTCATTCTGGAGTGCTGAGAGGTGGCAGTAGCTGTCCCCATTCTACAGGTGAAGGAACTGAGGACTGCTAAAACCACGCCGCGAGCAGAGGGGCAGACAGGGATTCACACCCCTTCCAGGTCCCCGCAGCCACTGCCACGCGAAAGGGGGGGGAAAGCGCTCACTCTCCGTTGAGGACCCCAACGAACTGGAGGCTCTTGGGTCCGGGGCTGGGTTGAGCGCCAGGTGTGCCATCTCTCTTCTTCATGATGGATTTGAGGATACCTGGCAGGGATCAGACGAGGGCATTAAGTTTGGGTTCAGAGCCGGGCAGGTCAGGGCTCAGCAAGGGGTTGGGACTTACCCGCGGGGGCCACGGCCTTGTCTCCAACCGTGGGTCCAGGCGGGTTTTCCTGAGTCGGGGAGGTGGCCTCCGCTGGGGGCTCCGTCTGTGTGGCCTTCTCGGCACAACCCCATGGAGTTTGGGTGGCAGCTTCGCATGGCTGGGACGTGGCCGCCGCCGCCGCCACAGCAGCAGCCTCGCGGGCATTCTCCAGCTCCTGCAGCCGGCCGCGCAAAAGCTCGCTCACCCCGCGCTGGTGCTCCAGGCTGGCGCGTAGCAGCTCCAGCTCGCGCTCAGCAACCTCAGGGAGCCCCAGAAGCGCATCGGTCACCCACGCGTCCGCCTCAACGGTCTGGGGAGCCGCCTCCACGCCGGCCTCCCGGGTCTCCGGAACTGCCTGGGCACCCGCCTCTTGGATCTCAGGCACCGCCTCGGTGCCGGCTTCCCGGGTCTGGGGTGCTCCATCAGGAGTCCCGGCGGGCCCGTCAAAGAGCTGGAGCGCGCCCTCGCTGTTCTTCACAGCCAAACCGTCGAAGTCGTCAGCCCGGGAGCTGGCTTTAGATCGGACGCCGCGCTCGGAGGTGGCCAGGCGCTCGGTGAGCCGCCGCAACTGGGCGAGCTTGTCCGGGCGCGCCTCGACCTCCCTATCGGGTTCGGATTGCGCGCGCCCCGCCAGCAGACGCGCCTTCTCGGCGCGCAGCGCGCGCACCTGCTCCTGCAGCTCGGGCAGCGCGCGCGCCTGATCCTCGAGCTCGCGCAGGCGCCGCAGCGCCGCGGCCATCTGCTCGCGCACCAGCTGCAGTTTGCGCGGGGCCGGGTGAGGCGGGGGTGGGTTTGTGGGCAGGGCTGGGGCTGCTGCGGCCAGACCCCCGCGGGCTAAGCGGGACCGCGCGGGAAGGGCTGAGAGCGCGCTCGTGCGCCTGTGCCATCTCCAGCCGCCGGCTCGTCTCCAGCAACGTGTGCTCGACGCGCGGGTTGCGCACGAGTAAGCGGGGCGAAAGCGGCGGCAACTGGAGCCCCAGGGGCGCCCGGGGGAGAGTGCGCCGGAAGCTACACCGTCATCACTGGCCAGGGACTCACTGGATGTCCAGGCGCCTGGACTTCGTGCGCCCGCGAGGCCAGACCGGGGCGCGCGAGGACGGCGCGTGGTCGGGGGGGTCCCGGGGTTCGGCGTGTGGTGGGGCCGCGCTCCAGCTCCTCCACGTACTTGAGGAAGTCCAGGTCCAGGTGGAAGCCATAAGGCGTCTCCACAGAGTAGGGCGAGCTCGGGCTGCGGGCACCCCCGGTGGGCCCAGGGAACAGACAGGGGCCTCCAAGGTCTGCGGGAATGACAGGAGCGTGGTGGTCAGGCCAAGGAAACCCCGGAGAGAAGAGGCAAAAGTAGGCATCCCCCTCGGCTCGACCAGGCTTCTGCACACTTGCCATTGCGCATACCCCCACCCCAGGCTGGCACGCCCATCTGCACCCAAATAGTCACGCAACCATGAGTCTATTGAGTGACTACGGGTGGGGTGCCGAGCACTTTTCTAGACCCTGGGGATATAGCCTCCGAGCCCTCTGGTCGGGAAGAGATAAATAAACACAGTCGGGGCTGGGATTGTGGCTCAGCGGCAGAGCGCTCGCCTCGCACGTGCGCGGCCCGGGTTCGATCCTCAGCACCACGTAAACATAAACATAAACATTGTGCACAACTAAAGTAAATAAATATTTAAAAAAATAAACACAGTCATTCCATATGGTGAGAAGGGCAATAGCAATAAGGGTGCCACGGGTGGGTTTTAGGCAGGGTCACAGGGTTGTTCAGTGGGCCTGTGGCAAGGGCCCTGCTTTAAAGGAAGGAACCGCAGCGTCCACACACACGGGCACCAGGTGTGGATCTCTGCATATCATATGTTCCATTTTGCACACTCACCAGGCAGGTTCTGATTCAGGGCAAACTTGGCCATGTTTCCTGGAGTAGCTGCCAGACACACCCTGCAAAAGGCCCCCAGAGAGGTGAGGGTGAGGCCCCAGTCCTGTCCTGCTAGCTTGAGCCTCTGAGGCATAAACCTACCCACGGGCTTTTCTCCAACCACCCATCCACTCATCTCACACACAGGCTCTCTCCTTCCTCCTCCCTCAAAAGACCTTGAAACGGTGGATTAAATGAATGCAGGGATCCCCACGTCCCAGGCCTGGGCAAGGAGGAGGCAGGAAAGGCATAAGATGAGAAATTTATGCTCAAGGCTGTATGGGCTCTTGGGGCTGGGGCTGTCTGCAGTCATGGCAAGAGTGCTTGCCTAGCATGTGTGAGGCACTGGGTTTGATCCTCAGAACCAAGTAAAAATAAATAAAATGAAGGCAATCTGTCCATCCACAACTACAAAAACATTAAAAGAAGAAGAAGAGTGTGTGGGCTGCAAGCCTTTAGAAAAGAAAGGGGAAGCCGAGCGCAGTGGCGCACGCCTGTAATCCCAGTACTTGGGAGGCTGAGGCAGGAGGATCACGAGTTCAAAGCCAGCCTCAGCCATGGTGAGGCACTTAGCAACTCAGTGAGACCCTGTCTCTAATAAAATACAAAAAAGGGCTGGGGATGTGCAGTGGTCGAGTGCCCCTGAGTTCAATCCCCGGTACAAAAAAAAAAAAAAAAAAAAAAAAAAAAAAGATTTCTTGGGGCTTCACAAATGCTCAGTGGTAGAGCATTTGTGTAAGGCCCTGGGTTTGATCCCTAGCACCAAAAAAAAAAAAACAAAAAACAAAAACAAAAACAAAAAAAAAACTCAAGAAAAGTATTTTTTGATTTTTTTTCCTCAGAGAAATGTAAACAAGATATAAATGTGCATCTGGATTTTTACCCAGGTCACACAGAGACCCTTCTAGGAATGATGGAGAATTGAGGGCTGGCTGCACCAAGGTTGCAACCAGTGAATACCTCTCCCTCTCCCTCCTCCCTCTCTCTCTCTCTCTGGAATGTCTCTAGTGGAACACCACAGGGGCTCTGTCCTAGGCTTGTGAGAGTATGTAATGGAACCAAAAGGACCTAGATGATCAAAGCTGTAGCTATACGTGGGGAATGGGAGGAGGGTGACACTTTAGGTGACACGATGAAGTGAAGGAGATTGAATCACATCTAATAATGTGACATTTAATGAACACAAATATTGAGCCCACAACTGTGGTTCAAAAAACACAGGATGAGCCAGGTGCAGTGGTGCATGCCTGTAATCCCAGCACTTGGGAGGCTGAGGCAGGAGGATCATGAGTTCAAAGCCAGCCTCAGCATCGGGGAGGCACTTGGCAACTCAGTGAGACCCTGATTCTAAATAAAATATAAAAAAGGGCTGGGGATGTGGCCCAGTGGTTGAGTGCCCCCGAGTTCAATCCCTGGTACAAAAAAATAACAAAAACAAAAACAGGATGGCTAGGTGCAGTGGCATGTGCCTGTAATTCCAGCTACTTGGATGGCAAGTTGGAGACCAGCCTGTCTCGAACTTCGTAAGACCCTGTCTCAAAGATTAAAAAGGGGGCTGGGTGCGGTGGCGCACGCCTGTAATCCCAGCACTTTGGGAGGCTGAGGCAGGAGGATGGCAAGTTCAAAGCCAGCCTCAGCAATGGCAAGGCACTTAGCAACTCAGTGAGACCCTGTCTCTAATAAAATACAAAAAAGGGCTGGGGATGTGGCCCAGTGGTCAAGTGTCCTGAGTCAATCCCCGGTCTAAAAAAAAAAAAAAAAAAAAAAAAAAAAAAAAAAAAAAGGGGGCTGGAGGCTGGGGTTGTGGCTCAGCGGCAGAGCACCGCCTCGCACGTGCGCGGCCCGGGTTATCCTCAGCACCACGTAAACACACACAACTAAAGTAATAAAAAAATATTAAAAAAAAAAAAAAAAAAGGGGGCTGGAGATGTAGCTCAGTTGATAAAGTGCTTGCCTCGAATGCACAAGGCCCTGGGTTCTAATCACCAGCCCCACATTAAAAAAAAAAAATAAAGTAAAATCTGCCCCTGTGGTGGAGTCAGCAACACACTGAAGGCAATAAATGAAAAAAAAATTTTTTTTAATTAAAAAGGGCTGGAGATGTAGCTCAGAGATAAAGCACCCCCTGGGTTCAATTCCTAGTATCCCACACAAAGCACAGAATGGGGCTGGCATGGTGGCACACTCCTGTAATCCCAGTTACTCTGGAGGCTAAGGCAGGAGGATGGCAAGATCTAGGCCAGCCTGGGCAAATTAGTCAGACCCTGTCTCAAAATGAAAAATAAAAAGATAAAAGGGCTGGTGGTATAGCTCAGTGATAGAGCACCCTTGGTTAAATCCTAGTTGAGGGAGCTGGGGATATAGCTCAGTTGGTGGAGTGCTTGCCTTCGCATGCACAAGGCCCCAGCATCACAAAAAAAAAAAAAAAAAAAAAAAAAAAAAAATCCCTAGTTGAGGGGAAAAGAAAAGGGGGGGAAACGGGAGGAGGAGGAGGAGGAGGAGGAGGAGAAGGAGGAGGAGGCGTTGTCATTGAAGAAAAAAAGGGTGGAGGTGTAGCTCAGTAGTAAAATGCTTGCCTGGCATGCTTGAGGCCCTGGGTTTGGTCCCTAGCAACACACACACACACAGAGAGAGAGAGAGAGAGAGAGAGAGAGAGAGAGAGAGAGAGAGAGAGAGATGCGCACATAAAAGCCCAGAATAGGAAAGATGGGGTTTTGGAGAGCCCACATAGAAAACCCTCAGGTGGAAGAAGATGCCTACTGTATGCCCTTCCTGATTAAGTGTAACGCCTGATTAAATGTAACTGCAAGGTAGATGTTATCAGTTCCATTTTACAGATGGGAAAACTGAGGCATAGAGCAGTTAAGTCCATCGACTGTGAGAAAACTCATATTGGGCTCTCCCACTTTCTAGAGACCCCTTGCCAGCAGAACCCAGCACAGCTTCTCACTACCCCTTGCCTGTCCAGCTCTCCACTGGGACCAGCCAGACCCAATCCATCCTCTCTCTGGCCCACTGCACATCTGCTCTAACCACCTGGCAACCCTCCTAGCCACCCCTTCCAGCCTTCTGCACTCCTGATGGCTACTATGTCCCTAACACCACCAGCCACTTGGCACCCATCTGCCTGCCAGACTCATCACCCTGATCTACTGCAGAGGGACCCCCTTCCACTCCCCACCTGTGTCCAGCCTTGGTCCCTGACGTCTCCCTCCCACTCCAAGACCAGGAAGGGCTCCTTCCAGTCCCCAGGCAGCTGTTTCCTGTCCCCTCACACCGGCACAAGGGGCGGGCCAGCAGGGCAGCAGGTCATCACTGAGGACAGCCAGTACCTCTCTCACAACTTGTTTTCAGGAAATTGCTAGGGAAGAAACGGGTTTTGGAAAGAGCCTGGATTGGGGTCTGGACCTGCCTCTCACACAGCTGGCGCATGACTGAATGGGGTCAGCCCCCTCCTCCAGTGACCTGGTCACACCCAATCTGAGGCTCTGCGATGGAGAACACAGCTGTGGTCATCCCTAAGACCTAAACCAGCTGGAGAGCAGCGGGACCCAGAAGCTGAACTGAGTCATGGGTGGATGGCCCCAGGACGGCAAATAACAATAACAACACTTTTTCATCTATTATGGGCCAAATTCTTACTGTAAGGAACTTATGGGTCTTAATTTTTTTTTCTTTCTTTTTTTTTTTTTTTTTTTTTTCCTGGTACTGGGGATGGAACCAAGGGCCAGGCAGGTAGCTAGGCAAGTGCCCTACCACTAAGCTACATCCCCAGCCCTTTACTTATCTGAGACAGAGTCTTGCTAATTTGCTCAGGCTGGCCTTGGACTTGGCATCCTCCTGCCTCAGCTTCCCCAGATACTGAGATTACAGGGTCGCGCCTCTGCTCCTCATAGGCCACTGTGGTTGCCTGCCTTCTAGAAGGAACTCCTTCCCGTCCCCAGAGCTGGGACCCTTCCCGCCTGCACCGGTCAGTCCCTGCCTGTGTCCCTGACTGGGGTCGCGGGGGCGGTGGAGGGACAGACCGACAGCCAGGCTGCCCTAGAGCCCCAGACTCGCTGGAGTGGAGCGCGGAGTCTCCCTCCCCTCTCCTCCGCTCCCTGCCCGGGCTGTCACAGCTAGATCCGGATCCTCCGCCCGAGACCCCTTATTAGGCCGTCAGAGCTGACGCCACACGCCCCCATTCCCGCCCCGGAGACTATTTCAAGATGCGGAGCTGTGATCACGAAACCTGAGGGACAGCGGACGCGGCAGGCAATGCGGGTCCTGGTCCAGTTCTCCCGGACTGAGGCCCCCGTGGTGGCACCTCTAAGGTGGTGGCGGGACTCTCAGACCTCCGAGGTGGGGGTGGGGGCTGATGACGCGGGAGAGGAGGGTGCTCGGGTCAGCTGGCCCACCACTACCACCCGCAGGTCAGGTCGGCCTTGCAGAGACAGGGCAGTTTCCTACAGGAAACGCCGCCGGGCGGTCCCATCCGCTGCCCATTGTCTGTGGGCCCCGGGGCCGTCGGTCCCTCCCCCCAACACCGTTTCCGCATCCCCCCTAACCCCACCCCGCCGCCACCCGCACCCAGCGCCGAGCCAGAGGCTGGTCTAGGTCCCCAAGCCGTCCGGGAGCGACTCGGGAAGAGCCCGTAGTCGCCTGGGGCGCGAAGAGGCGAACCCGCCCCGCAGTCGGCTCTGGAAGAACAAGAGGGGACAAGGTCCTGAATCCAGAGCCCCTCCACCCGCTCGGCTCTCTGCCCACCGGGGGCTCCCCTTGTCCGAGGAGTCCCCGTCGGAGGACACAGTGCCCACCCCGTCGCAGCACGCCGAGCCTGCGAGGGACTGGAAGTGCTGCCCCTGCCCTTCCCGGTGCGTCCCCTGATCCCCTCCAGGACCCCAAGGGTGTCCCCGCAAGCTGGCGCTTTACCTGGAGCGACAGCCCTGGCCTCGCCCGCACCCGAGCCCGCCCCCTCGAAGCTCGGGGACGGGTTATCAAGGCCTTGACCCTAACTGACGGCCACACCAGCCAACCAGCTCCCACGGCTTCCCAGCTGTCCAATGGTGAGGCGGGGTGGGCCGTGTGGGCAGGGCTGGGGCTGTGGGGCGCGGCGGGGGTGGGTTCTGCAGGGACTGCGGGAGGCTGGGGGAGGCCGCGGCAGTTGTGCCCTAAAGCCGGCTAATTCCGCCCAGCCCTGGACCAAGAAGCATGGATTGGATCCACAGGACACTAGGGCGAGCCACAGGAAGACTCTCCCCAGAAAATAAACCGGTGTGATTTGTGTGCCTGGTGCTCAATTCCCAGTGTCTCTAGGAGGTACCCCATCCTTCCCACTGCACCTTGGAACATTCTTCCTTGCACATGTTCTCGCGGCCACCTTTCCCTGTTTTTGAGGACTCAGCCTGTGTGTTTCTGTCATGCTCGCTAAAGGCTTAAATTGCCCCTCCCCAATCTCTCTCTCTCTCTCCCCCTCTTTTCCTCCGCCACCCTTCTCTCTCTCTTTCTGGTAGTAGGGATTGAACCCAGGCGCACTCTACCTCTGAACTACATCCCCAGTCCTTTATTTATTTTATTTTATTTTTAAAATGTTCAGACAAGGACTCCCTAAGTTGCTGTGGCTGGACTTGAACTTGCGATCCTCCTGCCTCAGCCTCCCGAGTAGCTGGGATGAGTAGCTGGCATTACAGATGTGCACCACCACACCTGGCTCTCGTAGCTATTTCCACTATATGAAAAACAAAAGTCTATGATTTGTTTGTTTGCTTGCCGTCGGTCTCCTCCACTAAAGTATCAACATCAAGTAGCACAGATATGGGGGAACTGATTGGTTTTGGTCACTGCTTTATTCAGTGTACACATAGTAGGTGCTCCATAAATGCTTGTTGAAATAACTATCTAAAATTACATTTGACTTTTTAAACCCTTGGGAGTATATGATGATCTAAAATGACTATATTGATTTCTTTTTCCATTGATTTAACATTTGTCGTGTACCTACTGTGTGTCAGGCACTGTGCAGGTTTCTGAGGGGATACAATTACTGCTATGCTGTACCTTTCAAGCTAAGGTTCATGTTAAACTAAGATTTATGTTAAGGAGTGTCAGTGGGTAGTCTGTAGGAGAGACAAACTGGAGGCAAGGTCCTGACCTGGGCTGAGAAGGAGGACATAGAACTTGGGGAGAAGGTTCTAGAAGGCAGCCTGCAGAGAGACACTTGAGGAAGGTTACTCTAGGGGAAACTGCACAAGCAAAGGAAAAGAAGGATGAAGTTGACATATCGGGACCTTTGAGTCAGTGTCGATGGGAGCAGGGCAGCTATAAAGTGACTCAGACTTTAATAAATTAAGGCTCACCTGGAGGCAGGTGTTCATGTTCCCAAGATGCTTCTGTGAGTCCCAGTACCCCTCATGTTAAGTGCAGGTACTGTAGTAAAACCACAGTAGTATGTCAACATATATTTCCATATCTGGGTCTGCTCTTTTTACAGAATTCCTGGGCTATTTTCATTATTGAATAAACCAGAAAATTCTGTCACATTTCCCCCATGAAAATTCCACTGGAATTTAGGAAATATTCTTATTGCAAAATAGAGCACTTGCTTAGCATATGTGAGGCCCTGGGTTCAGTCACTCCTCAACACCAAAAAAATAATAATATGTTATTATTATTATTATTATTTGGTACCAGGGATTGAACTCAGGGGTACTCGACCACAGGGCCACATCCCAGCCCTTTTTTGTATTTTTATTTAGAGACAGGGTCTCACTGAGTTGCTAAGTGCCTCGCCATTGCTGAGGCTGGCTTTGAACTCACCATCCTCCTGCCTCAGCCTCCCAAAGTGCTGGGATTACAGGTGTGCGCCACCGCACCCAGCAAAAAATAAAAATTTTGAAATAAAATGAACACATGTGAACACACACAGAGCCAGATCTGTGAAACCAGATAAATCTAAAGATGAGTTCTCAACAGGGGTGGTTTTTCCCTTAAGGGACATTTAGGAACATCTAGAGTGTTAATTGTTTGTTTGGTTTTGGTTTTATGTGGTCCCCCCAGCCCTGGGATGCTGGGGATGGACCCTAGGTCCTCACCCCTGTCAGATACTCTCACTGAACCACACCCCCAGCTCTAGAGGCAGTTTTGATTGTCATGACTGGGGAAGGGGATAGAACCCAGGGATGCAACCAGACATTGCACAATGCACAGGGCAGCTCCCCAACCAAGAATTATCTGGCCCAAATGTGGCTAAGTTTGAGTTTATAAGGTAAACTGTATAGCCGGGCGTGGTGGCGCACACCTGTTATCCCAGCACTTGGGAGGCTGAGGCAGGAGGATGGAGAGTTCAAAGCCAGCCTCATCAATGGTGAGGCACTTAGCAACTCAGTGAGACCCTGTCTCTAATAAAATACAAAAAAGGGCTGGGGGGCTGGGATTGTGGCTCAGCGGTAGAGCGCTCTCCTAGCACGTGCATGCCCGGGCTGGATCCTCAGCACCACTTAAGAATAAAAGCATGTGTACAATTAAAACAAATAAATAAATATTTTAAAATGGGGAGGGGTTGCTGGGGATGTGGCCCAGTGGTTGAGTGCCCCTGAGTTCAATCTCCAGTACCAAAAGAAAAGGTAAACTGTACATTCGGCAGGAGGCTCTGGATGTTTGACTCTTTTTCTTGAAGCTAGCAGCCACTGAGGATCAACTCATTGGCCTCTTCTGCATTTCTACCTCACTTCCAAGCATGAGTTCTTTCTTTTTTTCTCTCTCTCTTTTTCTTTTTTTGGTACCGGGGATTGAACTCAGGGGCACTCAACCACTGGGCCACATCCCCAGCCCTTTTTTTTTTTTTTTTTTTTTTTTTTTTTTTTTTTTTTTTTTTTTTATTTTATTAGAGATAGAGTCTCACTGAGTTGCTAAGTGCCTCGCCATTGCTGAGGCTGGCTTTGAACTTGTGATCCTCCTGCCTCAGCCTCCCAAGTGCTAGGATTACAGGCGTGCGCCACCGTGCCTGGCTATGAGTTCTTTCTTTACAATATGATTCCCTTATGTACTATTTGGTAACTCCATGGTAGCTTCATAGTGGAAAGCTAAGAGTTTGATTCTTTCCCTTTTTATACTCATTTTCAAAACATTATAGTCCATCCCCCCTTTATCCAGGGGCTTAATTTCCATAGCTTTGGTTAGCTATAATCAACCACAATCCAAAAACATTAAAAGGAAAATTCCAGAAGTAAATGATTTATAAAGTTTAAATTGTGTGCTGTTCTGAGTAGCATGATGAAATCTCATGCCATCCCACTCTGTTCTGCTTGAGACAGGATCATCTAATAGTGTCCAGTGTATCCACGCTGTATACACTACCTTCCCATTTGTCACTTTGTAGCTGCCAAGGTTATCAGATTGATTTTTGTGGTACTGCAGAACTTCTGTCCAAATAATTCTTATTTTAGTAAATAAGGACACCAAACTGCAAGAGTAGGGAGGCTTGCAATTTTTATAGTATATTATTATAATTGTTCTATTATTAGTTAATGTTGTTAATCTCTTACCATGCCTAATTTATAAACTGAACTTTGTCAGAAGTATGTATGTATGTATGTATAAGAAAAAAAAACATAACATAAAGCGGGTTTGGCACGATCTTCAGTTTCAGGCATCTACAGGGTTCTTGGAACATAGTCCCCTCAGATAAAGGGAAACTATAGTACTGAATGGATCCCCCATCCTCCTCTGAAGGTAGTGGATTAGGTGGTTTTGTTTTGTTTTGTTTTTCAGTTCTGGGGATGGAACTCAAGGGTACTCAATCACTGAGATACACCTTCAGCCCATATTTTTAAAAATTTTTCTTTGTTGTAGTTGGACACAATACCTTTATTTTATTTATTTATTTTTATGTGGTGCTGAGGATTGAACCCAGGGCCTCACACGTGCTAGGTGAGCCCTCTGCTGCTGAGCCACAACCCCAGCCCCCATTTTTTATTCATTTTGAGACAGAGTTCACTAAATTGCCCAGGCTGACCTTGACCTCACCATCCTCTGCCTCAACCTCCCAAGTCACTGGGATTACTGGTCTGCATCACCTAGCCTGGCTGAATTAGTTTATTGTTTTTTCTATAAAAATTTTTTTTTTGGTACCAGGGATTGAATTCAGGGGCATCTAACATCTGAGCCACATCCCCGACCCTTTTTATTTTTTTATTTTGAGACACAGCCTTACTAAATTGCTGAGGCTGGCTTTGAACTTGCAATCCTCCTGCATCAGTCTCCCAAGCCACTGGGATTACAGGTGTGTTTGGTTGTTTTGTTTGTTTGTTTGTTTGTTTGTATTTGTGGTGCTGGGGACTGAACCCAAGATTCTGTGCATGCAAGGCAAGCACTCTACCAACTGAGCTATATCCCCAGCCCTGTTTGGTTGCTTTTTTTCTTTTTCTTTTTCTTTTTTTTTTTTTTTTTTTTTTTTTTTTGTGTGTGTGTGTGTGTGTGTGTGGTACCAGGGATTGAACTCAGGGGCACTCGACCACTGGGTCACATCCCCAGACCTTTTTTATATTTTATTTAGAAGCAGGGTCTCACTGAGTTGCTAAGTGCCTCGCCATTGCTGAGGCTGGCTTTGAACTCGCCATCCTCCTGCCTCAGCCTCCCAAAGTGCTGGGATTACAGGCATGCGCCATCGTGCCCGGCTTGGTTGCTTTTTAATCATTATGAACTTATGGATTTAAACACACTGTGCCTCACTTCATTAGAGTCGCGCTTGCTGATGCCCCTCATCAAGCCAACAGGGATGCTCTTCAGGTTGGTACCTATTGAAGCCACTCTAATAATCTTGGGAAAGTTTTCTTTGCTCTAAGGCACCACCGGAGAGCAAAACAAAACCCTTGTTGCCTCCTTAGCATGGGCAAGGACACTTGAATTCCCAGCACTAAAAAACAAAAGAAAAACCTGTTCACTGAGTAAGATGAATCCAAGGTGAATCTGAGCTCTCTGCAGATCAGGGATTTCTTTTTTCTTTCTTTCTTTCTTTCTTTTTTTTTTTTCCCCCTTTTGGTACCAGGGATTGAACTCAGGGGCACTCGACCACCGGGCCACATCCCCAGCCCCTTTTTGTATTTGATTAGAGACAGGGTCTCACTGAGTTGCTAAGTGCCTCGCCATTGCTGAGGCTGGCTTTGAACTCATGATCCTCTTTCTTTTTTTTTTTTTTTTTTTTTTTTTTTTTTTTTGTGTGTGTGTGTGTGTGTGGTACCAGGGATTGAACTCAGGGGCACTCGACCACTGGGTCACATCCCCAGACCTTTTTTATATTTTATTTAGAGGCAGGGTCTCACTGAGTTGCTAAGTGCCTCGCCATTGCTGAGGCTGGCTTTGAACTCGCGATCCTCCTGCCTCAGCCTCCCAAAGTGCTGGATTACAGGCATGCGCCATCGTGCCCGGCTTGGTTGCTTTTTAATCATTATGAACTTATGGATTTAAACACACTGTGCCTCACTTCATTAGAGTCGCGCTTGCTGATGCCCTCATCAAGCCAACAGGGATGCTCTTCAGGTTGGTACCTATTGAAGCCACTCTAATAATCTTGGAAAGTTTTCTTTGCTCTAAGGCACCACCGGAGAGCAAAACAAAACCCTTGTTGCCTCCTTAGCATGGGCAAGGACACTTGAATTCCCAGCACTAAAAAACAAAAGAAAAAACCTGTTCACTGAGTAAGATGAATCCAAGGTGAATCTGAGCTCTCTGCAGATCAGGGATTTCTTTTTTCTTTCTTTCTTTCTTTCTTTTTTTTTTTTTTCCCCCTTTTGGTACCAGGGATTGAACTCAGGGGCACTCGACCACCGGGCCACATCCCCAGCCCCTTTTTGTATTTGATTAGAGACAGGGTCTCACTGAGTTGCTAAGTGCCTCGCCATTGCTGAGGCTGGCTTTGAACTCATGATCCTCCTGCCTCAACCTCCCAAGTGCTGAGATGACTGGTGTGCGCCACCGTGCCCTGCTCAGACCAGGGATTTCGGATAGGCCCTGTGAGGCTGTGCCAACCTGTGTTTGGAGATACAGACATGTGACAGGGAGAAGGGATCTTACCTGGGTGAAGAGAAGAGGTGTGATGATCTTAGGCCTCTTTAATTATGTCTTTTTTCCCCCTACTGGATTCTTAACGCCCTTCGTGTTCATGGTAGAAAATGAGACCCTTCTCTGTCCCACCATATCCCAGGCTGAGGCTTGAGTCAGAAGAGAAAGGAGGGAGGAGAGGTTGCTGGCTACTCCAGACTGTGAAGCCCTTGGAAGCCACTTTCAGCCCTTTACCATTTCAAGGACCTCCTGTGAAACTCCAGAGCACCCCCACCCACGTCTGGAATGCCCAGCTGCCCCAGAGAGGCCGTACCTGCCTCTCCAAGTGCACGAACCCAGCCTGAGGCTGATGTTCCAGGTTGGTGCTTCAAAGGGCATTTTTTTTTTTTTCTTTTGGTACTGGAGATTGAACTCAGGGGCACTCGACCACTGGGCCACATCCCCAGCACTTTTTGTATTTTATTAGAGACAGGGTCTCACTGAGTTGCTAAGTGCCTCGCCATTGCTGAGGCTGGCTTTGAACTCGCAATCCTCCTGCCTCAGCCTCCCAAGTGCTGGGATTACAGGCGTATGCCACTGCTCGGTGCATGTATTGTTTTTTCTACACAGTAACTGCGTCCACTCCATTAGGGTAAAGACCTTTGTCTACGGGTGCTTGGAACAGGGCCTGGTGGCACAGGGAAGGTGCTTCATCAGTATTAGATGAATGAATGAATGAATGAATGAATGAATGAATTGCTGTTAAAAAAAAAAAAAGTTAGCCTGAAAGAAGGAAAATATGGGGGTTTGGAGAAAGAACTTGCCAATCATTGTTTCCATCCCCCCTTGCCTCAGACTCTCTGGACTCACAGATTCATCTTCCTCAAGGCTGTCTCAGGTGGATCTGCCCCCTTCAGGAGCCTCAGGTAGCGCCTGTCCTCCCTGTAGCCTGGAAACAGCGCACGGGGGACCTCCAGAGCTGTCGTCGGATTTGCCACCAGGGGGCGCCTCTGTCCCTGCTAGATCCCGGGACCCGCGGACCATATGAATGCATGTAGGAAGAATTTTCCTTCAGGGAAAAAAAGAGCAAAAAGTCATATCTCGCTTTTTCTTATTGTCATACAAATAACTTCTAAATTTCTAACCAGAATAGCATTCATTATATAAAATTAGGAAATTCTGAAGAAATTAAAAATCCCTGCACTAAGAACCTAATCACTCCTAGAAACTCAGCATTACCTCTACCAAGATTTTACTTTGCTCGTTGTCATTTGCATAGCAAAACTTTTATTTTGAAGAATTTTTAACAACAAAAAGTAGAGAAATGTGCTTATTGCTACCAAGCAGTCACTTAAAAATGCTTAAATGCTCAATTTTATATTATGTATATTTTGCCACAATGAAAAACGAGAGTAAGGAGATTTTTAAAATGAACACCAGGGCTGAGGCTGTGGCTCAGTGGCAGAGCACTTGCCTCACACATGTGAGGTACTGGGTTGGATCCTCAGCACCACATAAAAAAAATAAATAAAAAGATAGCCGGGCGTGGTGGCGCACGCCTGTAATCCCAGCACTTTGGGAGGCTGAGGCAGGAGGATCGCGAGTTCAAAGCCAGCCTCAGCAATGGCGAGGCACTTAGTAACTCAGTGAGACCCTGTCTCTAAAAAAAATACAAAAAAGGGCTGGGGATGTGGCCCAGTGGTTGAGTGCCCCTGAGTTCAATCCCCGGTACCAAAAAAAAAAAAAAAAAAATAAAATAAATAAAGATATTGTGTCCAGCCGGGCGCCGTGGCGCACACCTGTAATCCCAGCACTTGGGAGGCTGAGGCAGGAGGATCGAGAGTTCAAAGCCAGCCTCAGCAATGACAAGGCACTTAGCAACTCAGTGAGACCCTGTCTCTAATAAAATACAAAAGGGGCTGGGGATGTGGCCCAGTGGTTGAATGTCCCTGAGTTCAATCCCCAGTACCAATATATATATATATATATATAGTGTGTGTGTCCATCTACAACTAAAAAAAAATTTTTTTTAAATGAACATCATAGGGCTGGGCATTAGCTCAGTTGGTAGAGTGCTTGCCTTGCATGAACAAGGCCATGGGTTCAACCCCCAGGACCACAAAAAAAAAAAAAAAAAAAAAAAAAAAACATCATGTGCCTATTTAATAGTTTTAACAATAACCAACTCAATTTTGTGCCAGGAGTGTTGGCCAGTTTAGTAAGACTCTGTCTCAAAATAAAAATAGAAAAGGGTAGGGGTGTGGCTCAGTGGTAAAGCACCCCTGGTCTAAATCCTCAGTACCACTTAAATAAATAGATAAAAATAACTGGAGATGTGGCTCAGGATTGGAGTGCACCCTGGGTCCAATCCCCAGTGGCATGCACAAAAAGGCACTCATAATAGCATAATATATTTATCTTAAACAGTATATATTCAGTAAATGTCCACATTTTCAACTGTCTCATCGCTGTTAGAATTTACTTTGTTATTGTGTCCGTCTGCTTGGGCTGTCATGATAACACACCACAGACTGTGTGGCTTAAGTAACAGAAATTAATTCTTTCATAGTTCTGGGAATTCTAAGAGCAGCAGGTTCCCTTCTGATGAGCGCTGGGTCTCAGTGTGCAGTGCCACATCCTCACTGTGTCTCCACGTGGCCTTTCTGGGTGCTGGCTCAGAGAGAGAAAGAATTTTGTTCTGGTGTTGTTTTTTTTTTTTGTTTTGTTTTGTTTTTTGGTGGGGGTCAAACCCAGGGCTTCATGCACACTAGGCAAAGGCTCTACCCCTGAGCTGCCTCACCAGCCCTGCTGTCTTTTCTTATAAGGTCACCAATCCTATCAGATTAGGGATTCCACTCTCCTGGGGGACTAGTTCCAGGACCCCTGTCCCCCCGCTTTGATATCAAAATCCTCAGATGCTCAGGTCCCTTACATAAAATGGCATAGTATGTGCATAGAGCCTACGCAAGCCTCTGTAGACTTTTATTATTATTATTATTTATTATTATTATTATTATTATTATTATTATTATTATTATTTTGGTACCAGGGATTGAACTCAGGGGCACTCGACCACTGGGCCACATCCCCAGCCTTTTTTTGTATTTTATTTAGAGACAGGGTCTCACTGAGTTGCTAAGTGACTCACCATTGCTGAGGCTGGCTTTGAACTTACGATCCTCCTGCCTCAGCCTCCCAAGTGCTGGGATTATAGGCGTGCGCCACTATGCCCGGCTCTCTGTAGACTTTAAATCACCTCCAGATGAGTTATAATGCCTGATACAATGTCACTGCTATGGAAATAGTTGTTACACTGTGTTGTTCAGGGAATGACCAGGAAAGGTCTATACAAGTTCACTACGGACCCATGGTTTTCCCTGAATACTTTGAAAGTTGGTGAATTCACGGGTGCAGAACCCCCAATATGGAGGGCTTGTGTACAACCAACATTGGGGGCAGGGGCTTCAACATGTGGATTTGAGGGGAATAGAGGCATCTAATGCATAACACTGTTTTGTTTCATTATTTTGGAGATCGTCTGACTCAGAATCACAAGGTATCTCTCCATGGCACTTAGTTGAAATGCCTCTTAAATCTCTTCTGACCTATAAATTCTCTCCTCACTTTTTTCCCCAATATATTGGTTAATGAAATCAGGGTTGGGTGTTGAGCGAGAGGCAGCCTCTGTGGGGGCTGTGTTCCTAGATCCAGTTCCACAAGACCACCACCTTCAGGGACTGTGCAGGCGCTGGCATCACAGTCCGGGGCCCTCCAGTGGCAGGGGCGGGACAAGGACCACTGGGCAAGTGTGGCTTCAACAGCCAGACAGCAGGGTCACAGCCTCAGGGGGCTGGCCTTCCAGCACGTGACGCTGTGGGGACCCTGCCCGAGGAGCCCTTCTGTAGCCATCAGGATTTCCAGATGAGATGACACCTCGGGACCCCAGGGCAGGACCAATGAGCAAGCCAGGACCCTTCCCAGAGGTCCTTGCCCCCCAGTTAAAGGGATTTGGGTATCGAAAAAGTCAGCTCTGTCCTGTAGCATCTCTCAGTCTGGATGTAGCTGGCTGCATCCCTGTGGTGTCCCCTTGATAGGGGACAGACAAACGTTGAAAGGTTAAGTGAATAATTATATAAAATGGGCCCAGTGTTAGCCGGGCACGGTGGCGCACGCCTGTAATCCCAGCACTTTGGGAGGCTGAGGCAGGAGGATTGCGAGTTCAAAGCCAGCCTCAGCAATGGCGAGGCATTTAGTAACTCAGTAAGACCCTGTCTCTAAATAAAATACAAAAAAAGGGCTGGGGATGTGACTCAGTGGTCAAGTGCCCCTGAGTTCAATCCCCGGTACCACAAAAAAAAAAAAAAAAAAAAAAAAAAAAAAAAAAAATGGGCCCAGTGTGCTGACCCCTACATACCTTTTCTTATAAAAAGCGATTTACCTGCCTGGCTTAAGTCCATAGGATATGTTACATCCCTCAGCAAACTACCTGCTATCTGCAGAGGAACTGCAGGCCTGAAATTCTGATGATCAGATGAATACAAGTTGCCCTGAAGGGGTGTGTGTGTGTGTGTGTGTGTGTGTGTGTGTGTGTGATACTTACAAAGACCAGATCTTGAGCCAGGCATGTGTTATCCCACACACCTGTAATCCCAGCACCTGGGAGGCTGAGGCAGGAGGATCTCGAGTTCAAAGACAGCCTCAGCAATGGCGAGGCACTTAGCAACTCAGTGAGACCCTGTCTCTAAATAAAATACAAAAAAAGGCTGGGGGTGTGGCCCAATGGTCCAGTGCCCCTGAGTTCAATCCCCAGTACCACAAAAAAAAAAAAAAAAAAAAAAAAAAAATCTGTAAGAACGGGTTCCAGTTAGAACCAGTCAGATGGGGGGCTACCACCATGATAGAACAGCAAAAGCAGGGGGCCCCGAGTTGCCCTGGTTCCAGTCAAGGGGCAGCGGCGTGAGGTACTGTTGGGAGCAGCAGGGTCGGCCCGGAGCCTGGGCCTGGCAGCCACAGGGGACTCAGGGAGCTTTGCTGCAAGAGGGACCTCCAAGATGCTCCTCCCTCCAAGCCCCAATCATGCCGCTCTCAGGACGTGAAGGAGGAGTGTGTGTACTGCTGCAAGTTTCCCCCAGGCGGATCCACCTGAGATCTGCAGGATCTGACCGACTGATGCTGTTGCAGATGTCTGCGGTGACCGTGAGAACCACGCGGCATCGTGAGGACGCAGTGGAGCCCTGGTGGGACTGCACTACAGCACAGACGGCGTCTGCTCTGCTCGGCACCCACACATAAAACTGTGGCGGTATGGGACCGTGACACAGGAGAGAGGGTTAAAAGGCTGAAGGGACAGGCTTCCTTTGTGAATTCCTGTTACCCAGCCAGGAGGGGCCCCCAGCTTGTCTGCACTGGCAGTGCTGATGGTACCGTAAAGCTTTGGGACATCCGGAAAAAAGCAGGATCTAGCCATTTCAGAACACTTATCAGATGTCAGCTGTAACCTTCAATGACCCAAGTGATCAGCGATAGCAGGGTCTGGGACCTACGCCCAAACAAGCTGACCTACACCCTGAGAGGCCCTGCAGACTCTGTGACTGGCCTGAGCTGAGGTTCTGAAGGCTCTTACCTCTTGTCCAATGCAAGGGACAATACAGTGCGGGTCTGGGATGTCCGGCCATTTGCCCCCAAAGAGAGGTGTGTGAAGATATTTCAAGGAAATGTGCACAACTTTGAAACGAATCTCCTGAGATGTTCTTGGTCACCTGACGGAAGCGAAATAGCAGCTGGCTCAGCCGACAGGTTTGTGTATGTGTGGGATACCACAAGCAGGAGAATTCTGTATAAGCTGCCTGGCCGTGCTGGCTTCATCAATGAAGTGGCTTTCCATCCGGGTGAGACCATCATTCTTTCAGCATCCGGTGACAAGAGACTGTATATGGAATGGAAGACCCCAGGGCTGCTTGACCTGGAGACCTCAGACTGCATAATTGGCGTCATCTGGTGCCCAGGCTGACCTCCTCCCTTCAGATGACACAGAGGAGCTGGTGTCTGTATTCCAACCACCACTGGGACTCCATGTGCCAGGATGATTGAGGCAAGCTCCCAGTAGCCTCTAACACCACCTTCCAGATTTCAGGGACTGTTTTCTCCTTCTTCACCTTTATTTTATTTTATTTCCTAAATAAGGTTTCTTCAAAGGGACAGACATTTCATTGGTTTGCAGTTCCCTGTTTTCTTTTTTTTTTTTTTTTTTTTTTTTTTTTTTTTTTTTTTTGTGGTGCTGGGGATTGAACCCAGGGCCTTGTGCGTATAAGGCAAGCACTCTACCAAGTGAGCTATATCCCCAGCCCCCCTGTTTTCTAATCTGGGCAGAAAGCAGGGAATATCAACTGAAATTTGTTGTATGGGCTTGGTTTTGTTTTGTTTTGTTTTGTTTTTGGTACCGGGGATTGAGCTCGGGGGCACTCAACCACTGGGCCACATCCCCAGCCCCTTTTTTTTTTTTGTATTTTATTTATTTATTTATTTATTTATTTATTTATTTATTTATTTATTTATTTTTTACTGCTCCAGTCAATGTAAGGGAAACTTTATTGAGGTCCCAAGGCCATACATGGGGCTTGGGCAGGAGGCCACCCTTTGGGGAAAGAGCCAGTGGAGGGGGCTTTATTTGACCTTCTTCTTGGGGCGGAGGTTGTTGGTGTGGCCACACTTCTTCTTGCGGCAGTTGACAGCACGGGGGTGCAGGCGGGCATAACACTTGCGACGGATCATCTTGTCACAGTTGTACTTCTGGGCAAGCTGGCGCAGGGAAGGCTCAATGATGCCACCTCGCAGGCGAAGCACCAAGTGCAGGGTGGACTCTTTCTGGATGTTGTAATCTGAGAGAGTGCGGCCATCCTCCAGCTGTTTGCCTGCAAATATCAGACGCTGCTGGTCAGATGGGATGCCCTCCTTGTCTTGAATTTTGGCTTTGACATTCTCGATGGTGTCACTGGGCTCGACCTCGAGGGTGATGGTCTTGCCCGTCAGGGTCTTCACAAAGATCTGCATCTCTGCGTCTGCCGCTCGGGAGCCTCGTTGAAGAGAAAGAGCTGTATTTTATTTAGAGACAGGGTCTCACTGAGTTGCTAAGGGCCTCGCCATTGCTGAGGCTGGCTTTGAACTCGCAATCCTCCTGCCTCAGCCTCCCAAAGTGCTGGGATTACAGGCGTGCGCCACCACGCCCAGCTTGGTTGTTTTGTTTTTAATTCAGTAACTGGCTTATATGATATTTTCTTTCTATGTTTCTGAGTCATTTTGTATTAAAAGCCAAATAGATGCCTTTTTACAAGAAGGAAAAAAAAAAAAAAAAGAAAAAAAAAGAGCCAAGCCGGGCGCGGTGGCGCATGCCTGTAATCCCAGCACTTTGGGAGGCTGAGGCAGGAGGATCACGAGTTCAAAGCCAGCCTCAGCAATGGTGAGGCACTTAGCAACTCAGTGAGACCCTGTCTCTAATAAAAACACAAAAAAGGGCTGGGGATGTGGCCCAGTGGTCAAGTGCCCCTGAGTTCAATCCCCGGTACCAAAAAAAAAAAAAAAAAAAAAAAAAAAAAAAGAGCCAGTCCCATGGACCTAAGTGACCTGAAGTTGTCATGCACAGGGGATACTCAAGTCTGATATCAGCACTTGGGAGGCTGAGGCAGGAGGATCACGAGTTCAAAGCCAGCCTCAGCAATGGTGAGGCACTCAGCAACTCAGTGAGACCCTGTCTCTAATAAAATAAAAAGGGCTGGGGATGTGGCCCAGGGTCGAGTGCCCCTGAGTTCAATCCCCGGTACCCAAAAAAAAAAAAAAAAAAAGTCTGATGTCATCCTGCTGTCAGTCAAAAGTCAAAAGGTGGGATTGAGGAAGGCACCTTGGCCCACACCTGTAATCCCAGCAGCCAGTCTCAGCAATTTAGTGAGGCCCTGAGCTACTTAGCAAAACCCTGTCTCAAAATAAAAAGGACTGGAGGTGTGCTTAGTGGTTAAGTGCCCCTGGGTTCAATCCCTGGTACAAAAAAAAAAAAAAAAAAAAAAAAAAAGAAAAAGAAAAAAAAGGGACTCTCTGAGACCCCAATAAAACTGAATGAGGAGAACCATGCTGTCTCTCTTCTGAGAGGACCCACTCTCTCCCTTGAGAGTGTCCCTTTCCCCCTTTCCTATTGGTCCTAATAAATACATGCCTGTTACTCTGAATGATGTGTATAAAATCTTTCTGACTTGATAACAAGAATCAGGACTTAAGGGGGTTGTGGCTATGGCTCAGTGGTAGAGTGCTTGCCTAACATGTGTGAGGCACTGGGTTCAATTCTCAGCACTGCATATAAATAAATGAATAAAATAAAGGTCCATCAACAAAAAAAAAAAAAAAAAGAAAGAAAAAAGAATCAGGGTTTAAGCAGGGCGCAGTGGCACATGCCCGTAATCCCAGCACTTTGGGAGGCTGAGGCAGGAGGATCGAGAGTTCAAAGCCAGCCTCAGCAATGGTGAGGCACTTAGCAACTCAGTGAGACCCTGTCTCTAATAAAATACAAAAAAGGGCTGGGGATGTGGCCCAGTGGTCGAGTGCCCCTGAGGTCAATCCCCGGTACCAAAAAAAAAAAAAAAAGGGGGGGGGGGAATTGTCATGTTATCTCAGTTTCCAGGAAGGCCCCAGACCTGTAATACCTTATCTCCTAAAATTCATACAGAAATCTAGATCAATGTCCAGTAAAAATATGATATGAGCCACAAATATAGCCATGTGTATAAAATTTTTCTAGTAGTCACTTTGATTTTAAAAGGTAAAAAGCATGAAATTTTTAAATAAATATATAAATTTTAAAAATAAATATATTTAAATAAATATTTTAAATAAATATATATTTTTATTTTTAGATGGACACTATATCTTTATTTTATTTCTATGTGGTGCTGAGGATCGAACCCAGTGCTTCATGCATGCTAGGCAAGTGCTCAACCACTGAGTCACTACCCCAGCTCCAAGCATGCAATTAATCGTAATCATTTCATTTTAATCCATCACACCCTGAATTTGATCATTTAAATATGTGATCAATATTTTTTAATTAGTCAAATAGTTTACTTTTTTGTAACAAGTTTTCCTGATCTGATAATAATGTGATATTTATTTTACATTTATGGCATATAGAAATTTGGACTGGCCACCTTCCAAGTTCTTACACAACAGCCACATTTGACCCATAGCCACAGTTACGAACATATTTTGGACTCTGGGCATTCTAAATCTTTTTAAAAAAATATTTATTTATTTGTTTTAGTTGTACACAATGCCTTTATTTTTACGTGGTACTGAGGATTGAATGAGGGCCGCATATGTGCTAGGCCAGCGGTCTACCGCTGAGCCACAACCCAGCCCCCTAAAATTTTTTTTTTTTCATATTAAGGTTTGTTTGTCAGAAAGGTAGCTTCATTACTAATGGTTTGTTTTTCATTAACAGTCATGTACTGCCTGGATGGCTGCCTCTTTTTCTGATGGATCTTTAATAAATATCGTTCTACACACCCCCCTTAAATGGAAATATAATAATTACATAAGCGGGACGCGGTGGCACATGCCTGTAATCCCAGCACTTGGCAGGCTGAGGCAGGAGGATCACAAGTTCGAAGCCAGCCTCAGCAATGGCGAGGCACTTAGCAACTCAGTGAGACCCTGTCTCTAAATAAAATACAAAAAAGGGCTGGGGATGTTGCCCACTGGTCGAGTGCCCCTGATTTAAAAAAAAAAAAAAAAAATTACACAAACTTGTTCATTAATTTAATTTAATTTTACTTTATTTTATTTTGAGACAAGGGGGTCTTGCTTATGTTGCCCATGCTGGCCTGGGCTCAAACCATCCTCCTTCCTCAGTGCTTCTTTCCATCTAACTCGGGGTGTATCCAGGAAAACAGTAGATGAGATTTTTCACCCATATGCGTCTCTCACCAGTTTCTTTCTTCATAAACATGCTTTAAAAAATTGGAATGTCAGCCGGGCACAGTGGTGCATGCCTGTAATCCCAGCACTTGGGAGGCTGAGGCAGGAGGATTGAGAGTTCAAAGCCAGCCTCAGCACTTAGCAACTCAGTGAGACCCTGTCTCTAATAAAATACAAAAAAGGGCTGGGGGGGGCTGGGATGTGGCCCAGCGGTAGAGCGGCCTGGCGCCTGGGCGACCCGGGTTCATCCTCAGCACCACGTACAAATAAAATGCATTGAATACTAAAAGCAAATAAATAAAAAATTTAAAAAAAAAAAAAAAAAAAAAAAAAAAAAAAAAAGGGGCTGGGGATGTGGCCCAGTGGTAGAGGGCCCCTGAGCTCAAGGGTACCAAAAAAATAAAGGAAAAGGGCTCAGGGAGAGGGCTCAGTGTGGAGCACTTACCCAGCTTGCAGGAGGCCCTGGGTGCCATCCTCAGCACTGCAAAAGAGGAAAATAAAAACAATAAAAATCAGACAAAAGAAGTATTAATGGCCACTAAACATTTGAAAAGGTAATCTTACACTTTGATGAAAATTAAAATGAGGCGAGATGTCATTTTCCACCTATCAGATTGGCAAGAATTCAAAAGTTTAAATAACAAAAAAGAAAGTCATGATAAAAAAAAGAATCCAAAAGTCTAAGAAAGCAATTTGTTGGCATCTGTGAGGGGAAGTCAGCCAAGACTCACATTGCTGGTGTGACGGCCAGCACCCGTGGAGGGCGATTTGGTAACATTCACCTGACTTACAGATACTTGTCCTCTTTGACCTAGTGATCCCACTTTGGGGAACTTACTGTACAGGTATAAATGTACACGTGTAAAATCACAACCTGCAAGATTAATCATTACTGCATGGTTTCTAGGAGGAAAAGTCTAGGAACAAAGCATGCGGCCCTCAACAGGGACTGGGGGAAAAAAGCATAGCACAAATACAAAATGGGTGGTGTACTGCTATCAAAAAATAAGAACCATGGGCGGGCGCAGTGGCCCAAGCCACTGCACTTGGGAGGCTGAGGCAGGAGGATCACAAGTTCAAAGCCAGCCTCAGCAATGGCAAAGCACTTAGCAACTCAGTGAGACCCTGTCCTAAATAAAATACAAAAAAGGGCTGGGGATGTGACCCAGTGCAACACACTGGGGTCAATCCCTAGCATCACAAGAAAAAAAAATAAAGAAAGAAAAATAATAACCACCAAGGACACTGTTACAGACTGATTTGAAAAGAGCTTTGATATATTTGTGAAGTGAAAAAAGATGAAAAGCAGTGCTTGTGGGACTGAGTGGCAGCTTAGTGGTTAGAGTACACAGGGTAGGCACAGGGGCCTAGGATCCATTCCCACTGCCCCAATGCAGACAGACAGACAATGAGTACACTATTCTATACTCCGTGTAAAACTGGGGCGGGGCATATTGCTGATAACTCTCTCAATAAACTCAAGGTGGATAGAGAAGGAATTTTTTTTTTTTTTTTTTGTACCCGGGATTGAACTCAGGGGCGCTCCACCACTGGGCCACATCCCCAGCCCTTTTTTGTATTTTATTAGAGACAGGGTCTCCCTGAGTTGCTAAGTGCTTTGCCATTGCTGAGGCTGGCTTTGAACTCATGATCCTCCTGCCTCAGCCTCCCAACTGCTGGGATTACAGGCGTGTGCCAACACGCCCAGCTAGGAACTTTTTGTTGTTGTTGTACTGGAGATTGGACCCAGAATGCTCTACCACTGAGCTATACTCCCAGCCCTTTTTTAAAATTTTGAGGCAGAGTCCCACTAAGTTGCCCAGGCTGGCCTCAAACTTAGATCCTCATATCTCAGTCTCCCAAGTAGCTGGGATTACAGGTGAGTGCCCCTGTGCCTGGCTGAGAAGGAATTTTTTTTTTTTTTTTTTTTTTTTTTTTGGTACCAGGGATTGAACCCAGGGGTCTGTAACCACTGAGCCACATCCCCAGATCATTTTATTTTTTTTTATTTTGAGATGGGGTTTCATTAAGTTACTTAGGGCCTCACTAAGTTACTGAGGCTGGGTTTTGAACTTGCAATCTTCCTGCTTCAGCCTCATGAAATGCTGAGATTACAAGTGTGTGCCCTGCGCCCAGTCCTTCCCACTATTTTGAAACGGAAAATGATTGCACATAGAAAACAAACAAAAGTCTTGAAAGTGATTATGAATAAAATATTCTTGGGGCTGGGGTTGTGGTTCAGCAGTAGAGTTCTTGCCTAGCACGTGTGAAGCCCTGGGCTCGATCCTCAGCGCCACATAAAAATAAATAAATAGGGCTGGGGTTGTGGCTCAGCGGTAGAGCGCTTGCCTGGCACGTGCGCGGCCTGGGTTGAGCACCACGTACAAATAAACCCATTGTGTACAGCTAAAGCAAATAGATAAAATATTATAAATAAATAAATAAGGGTATTGTGTCCAAGTACAACTAAAAAAAATTTAGAAAATTATTTTAAATAAATAAACAAAAGAAAGGCATTGTGTCCAACTACACACACACACACACACACACACACACACACACACACACATATATATATAATTGAAACAGGGCGTGATGAATCATGTCTGTAATCCCAGTGACTCAGACTCAGGAGGCTGAGGCAGGAGGATCAAAAGTTCATGGCCAGCCTCAGCAAATTTAGAGAGACCCTGTCTCAAAACAAAAAATAAAAAGGACTGGGGATGTAAGCCGGGTGCGGTGGCACACGCCTGTAATCCCAGCACTTGGGAGGCTGAGGCAGGAGGATCACGTGTTCAAAGCCAGCCTCAGCAATGGCGAGGCACTTAGCAACTCAGTGAGACCCTGTCTCTAATAAAATACAAAAAAGGGCTGGGGATGTGGCCCAGTGGTCGAGTGCCCCTGAGTTCAATCCCTAGTACCAAAAAAAAAAAAAAAAGGACTGGGGATGTAGCCAGTGCCCTTGGGTTCAATCTTCAGTATGTACACACACACTCAAACACATTTTTTTTTTTAGTTGTAGGTGGACACAATACATTTATTTTATTTATGTGGTGCTGAGGCTCGAACCCAGGGTCTTACACATGTGAGACGAGCGCTCTACTGCTAAGCCATAGCCCCAGCCCCCACACACATATTCTTGAATAATTATTTTGTGTGGACACATGATTAGGGTAAGGTGACTTCTCTTACTGTACTTCTTAGAGTTTAGGGGTTTGGAGATATGCAAATGTATTATTCATGCAAAACTGTCAATCACAAAGCAACAATAAGCTTTAAAAAGATTTGGTAGTTTGGAAGTTGGTTCAAACCTTGACCCTAAAAAACTGTGTGATTTTGGCCAAATGCCTGAACATCGCAGATGTTTACTTTCTCTTGTTCTTGTTCTTCTTTTTTAAAAATATTTATTTATTTGCTTTAGTTGTACACAATGCATTTATTTTTACGTGGTGCTGAGGATTGAACCCAGGCCACTCACGTGGTAGGCGAGTGCTCTACCGCTGAGCCACAACCCCAGCCCCTTCTCTTGTTCTTTACAAAAAGGGAAGGACCTCTCTCTTTTCCAGAGCTGACCTGAGGATGACACAAATAGATTGTGCAAGTGTCTGCTGGTGTAAACCTCACTACTATAGTTGTCATTATTTCCTTAGTGACTTAGTTCTGTTGGCCTGTGGTGTACAAGCTGCCAGGCTGGGAGGAAGTCTGGGCCCAGGCTCTGACGGGGAAGAGAGCTGAAGCTGCTCCATCCCTTTCTGAGTCCCCAGCTCAGGTTCTGAGTCATCTTTTCTGCCTTGAGTCTCTGAGCTCTCTCCCCTAGGGCTGAGCTTTCCTGGTGAGCTGGATGTGAACAGAGAGCAGCAGGAAACACCATGCTTGGTTGCCAGGGACAGTGAAGGCCATTTCCTGGGCAGAGTGTCTGAATAAATACCCCCAGTGATCTTATGGGCTCCTCTGAAAATAATTTGACATGTGCGTCAGGCCAGAGTGCAATCCCCCCACCAAACCCCCACTACTGGGGTATGAACTGTACCACTGAGCTATACCCCAGCCCTTTTTATTTTTATCTATCTATCTATCTATCTATCTATCTATCTATCTATCTATCTATCTGCTTTTGGTACCAGGATTGAATCCTGGGGCACTTACCCACTGAACCACATCCCCCGCCCTTTTATTTTTTTTGAGAGAGAGGATCCCCCTAAGTTGCGATCTTCCTGCCTCAGCCTCCCGAGCTGCTGGGATTATGGATGTGCACCATCACAGACAGGGTCTCATTCAGTTGCCAAACTGGTCTAGAACTTGAGATCTTCCTGATTCAACCACCCAATGGGATTACAGGCATGGGCCACCATTCCTGGCCAGAGTATATTCTTTACACTCTTCCCTAGGCCTGGATCACCTCTTCCCTAGGTTCTTTGTCTGGACCTCTCAGGAGACCCTCAGCCTTTGGGCCCCTGCTCCAGATCCTAGAAGCCTTACCTGATGAGCTCATTTCCTCTTCTAGTGTGTTCCCCCAGGGCAGCACTGATTATCCTGGATTCAAATTATGTGGTTAAAAGGATCAAAATGAATGGTGCTAATAGGGGGAAAAGAAACATCATGTGCCTCTTGATACCAGGCACTGAGAAGGACACAATATCACGGCCAACAACGCATCATGGGAACCTGCTGCAGAACACCAGACAAATGCTCAGTGACGGGTACCCTACAACTAGCCGGTGTGCACATTTTAGAAATGTCAGCGTCCTGAAGGGCAAAGGAGAACCCAGGGGACAAGAGAGCAAAATGCAACCTGTGATCCCTTGATGGGATCCTGAAGAGAAAAACACAGCTGTTCAAGGACACAATTGGACATGGATGAATCTGGAATATGGACTGTAGATTAGATAAGAGGACTAGGTCAGGGTTACGTTTCCTGAAGCTGCTGGCTGTACTATGGTTATGTAAGAGTGTCCCTGTTCTTAGTAAAGGGCAAAAGGCACACATTCCGTGTGCAACACACCCGCAAGTGGTTCAGAACATGATAACATGTCAGTGTGTAGTCTCTATTTCCGTGTGTGTCATATGTACATATGTATATATATGCAGGTATGTATGACGTGTATAATCTGTGCATGTGTATATTTATATATGTATGCACATTATATATATCTGTATGTTTCTCTGTATCTGACTCTGCATAAATATGTGTACATATGTCCCTATATATGTGTGATTTATACACATGTATCTATCTGCATGTATTGTGTGTCTATATATAAATGTGCTTCTGTTCATTTGTATATGTCCGCATGTATTACATATGCATGTCTCTGTGCATGTATTAATATATCTCTATATAGATGCATGTATGTCGCATATGTGTGTTTTGGTATATATAAATGTGTGACTGGCTGGGCGGGGTAGTACATATGCACAATGGAACACTGCCTAGCCTGAAAAAGGCAGAGGGAGCCCGGCGTGGTGGCATATACCTGCAATCACAACATGGAAGACAGCTTCATGGTGGGCGCACGTGTGAAAGGGAGAGGTCACAGGAGAGGCAGGAAGCCAGGGGATGCAGGGGCCAGACTTGCTCTTTCTATAACAACTTGCTCTCGTGCGAACTAACTGAGGTCCTGCAAGAACTATATGAACACTTTCTGTGGCCCGTGACCTATCCATAAGGCCCCTCCTCTTAAAGGTTCTGCTACCTCAACATCACCACATCAGGGATGAAGCTTCCTACACTGAATCTCTGAAGGAAACACTCCAACCACATCCCAACCACAGCAGTGTGTCTTGCAACCACAATTCCTTGCCTGGTGGTGAGGGTGGTGGTGGTGGGGGTGGGGTCTATGAGGGTTAAGTTTTATGTATTGGCTTGGCTGGGCTAAGGGATGCCCAGATAGCTGGTATAATTTTTTTTTTTTTTTTTTTTTTTTTTTTTGGTACCAGGGATTGAACTCAGGGGCACTCGACCACTGGGCCACATCCCCAGCCCTTTTTTTTGTATTTTTTATTAGAGACAGGGTCTCACTGAGTTGCTTAGTGCCTCGCCATTGCTGAGGCTGGCTTTGAACTCACGATCCTCCTGCCTCAGCCTCCCCAAGTGCTGGGATGACAGGCATGTGCCACCACAGCTGGTATAATTTTATTTCTGGGTATGTCTGGGAGAGTGTTTCTGGAACAGATTAGTATTTGTGAAGGAGCCCTAATTAGGAAGGGCTGTTGTAGCTAGCTGGAAGCCATGGGTTCCACCTGATATGTATGTGACGCACCTGTAGGCACCCGCAAACCTGAAGGTATATAACCGGGTGAAAGTGGTCCGAGTTAGGAGAACGGAGAATTCAGTCAGCCGGGCAGTCACTCGGTCGGTCAGAAGAATCAGAGCGGCCAGAACGTAGGCAGAGCGGTTACAGAAAAGAAACCAGATAGAAGAAGTAATGACTGGTCAGAGTAAGGCCGAGGCTCCCGAGGAAGACAGAAGACAGAAGACAGAAGAAGGAAGAAAGAAGAGAGAAGAAAGAAGCTCTAGTCTTTCTCTAAGCTAAGCTCTATCTTTCTTTACTCTACTCTAAGCTAAGAAGACTCTAAGCTAAGCTCTATCTTTCTATCTTTCTAACTAAGACTCTAAGCTAAGAAGACAAGAAGAAAAGCTCGCTTTAATCTTTCTCTCTAAAAATCTTTCTTTCCCTCTCTAAGCTCTAAGAAAGTAGAAGTAAAAGTAGCAAAAGCTTAACTCTGCCTCCGAGAATTTTCCTCCCGTGGCGGCGCCGTGGCTGGCCGTGACAGGCAGCTTACATATTTGAATCAGTAGACTGAGGAAAAGAGATCTGTCCTCACCGATGTGGGTGGGTACCATCCAACCACTGAGGGCCACAGAGAACAAAAAGATGGAGAAGGGGAAATTCTCTCTCTCTCTCCCTCTCTCAGCTGGGACACCCACGTTCTCTTGCCCTCAGTCATTAGAGCTCCTTGTTCTCAGGCCTTCAGACTTGGACTGAACTATACCACCTGCTTTCCTGACTCTGCAGCTTGCAGAGAGCAGGTTGTGGGACTTCTTCGCTCCCATCACTATATGGTCCTTTAGTTCAGGTGAGTGTTCCCCAAAGGTCTATAGATAAAGGACTGCTCCCCACGATGACGGTAATGGCAGTTCCTGTGAACCTTTAAGAGATAGAATCAGGGGACTGTGGGGGTAGCTCAGTGGTAGAGCACTTACCTGGCACGTGCAAGGTTCTAATTTCCATCCCCAGCACCCCAAACAATAATAACAACAATGGTATTTCTTATATCATAGCTTCTATGGGTCAGGGCTTTGGGACTGGCTTAGCTGAGTGGTTCTGGCTTGGGGTCTCTTGTGGCTGCCGATGGATGTCAGGTGAGACTGTGCTCATTCATAAGGCTGGTGCTGGAGGACTGCTTCCAATACTGCTCACTCACATGACTGACCAGTTGCTGGTTGTTGGGTGTGACCCTCAGTCTCCTCCTTGCATGGATCACTCCAAAGGACTGCTTGAGCGTCCTCATAACATGGTGGCTGCCTCTCCCCAGAACAAGTAACCCAAGCAAGAAAAAGGTAGAAGTCATAGGATTTTTTTTTCTGGCCTAACTTTAGAAGTCACATGTCCCAGTGGGCATGGTGGTGCATGCCTGTAGTCCCAGTGGCTCAGGCCGCTCAGGCTGGAGGATCACAAGTTCAAAGTCAGCCTCAGAAACTTACTAAACATCTTAGTGAGACTGTATCTCAAAATAAAACATGAAAAGGGCTGAAAACCTGGCTTAGGGGTTGAGTGCCCCTGGGTTCAATCCCTGGTACCAAACAAACAAAAAAAAAGTCGTACATCCCATCATTTATTTTTCTTTCTTTCTTTTTATTTTAACATCCCATCATTTCTGCAGGATCCTGGTGGTTATAATACACAAGGAACTCCATGAGGTTGCAAATATCAGGAAATGAGAACGATTTATATTATTAAAGGCAAGACAGCTTGTCTGCTAAGAATACAGCTGTCTGTCTCAGGGCTGGGATTGTGGCTCAGCGGTAGAGCGCCCGCCTAGCACGCGGGCGTCCCGGGTTCAATCCTCAGCACCACGTACAAATAAAACGCATTGTGTACAACTAAAAGCAAATAAATAAAAATCAAAAAAAAAAAAAAAAAAAGAATACAGCTGTCTGTCAGGCTGGTTTCAAATCTTACCTGTGTCTAGATAATTGTGTGGACTTGGATAAGTGTGCAACCTTTCTTTCGTCTTCTTGTTATCTATAAAATAGAGTAATTATAATACCTGCTTCAAATAGAGTTGTTACTGGGATTAAATGAATACATAATCACTTAAGAACAATACCTGGGGGCTGGGGTTGTGGCTCAGCGGTAGAGCACTCGCCTGGCATGTGCACGGCCCGGTTTGATCCTCAGCACCACGCAAAAATAAAGACACATTGTGTACAACTAAAGCAAATAAATAAAATATTTTTTATAAAAAACAATACCTGGAGGATATTAAGTGCTCAGGAGATGTTTGCTGCTGCTTTTACTCTAAGCAGCTCCTGCACTGACAGATCAGCTTCTCTCCCCCCACCCACCCACTAGAAATCCCTATGACTAGAGGTGGAAAGACACTGTTCAAAAGACCACATCCTGGGGCTGGGATTGTGGCTCAGCGGTAGAGCGCTTGCCTAGCAACGTGCGCGGCCGGGGTTCGATCCTCAGCACCACGTAAACATAAATGCATTGCATTGTGTACAACTAAAGCAAATAAATAAATATTAAAAAAAAAAAAAAAAAGACCACATCCTACCCAGGCTGAAATCTCCCAAAGGCAGTGGTTTGTCTTCTTCAGTCAGCTGTGCACAGACTGGCAACAAGAGTCACCTCCCTTGCTGGGCACCGTGGCGCACGCCTGTAATCCCAGCACTTGGGAGGCTGAGGCAGGAGGACCGCGAGTTCAAAGCCAGCCTCAGTAATGGAGAGGCACTTAGCACCTCTGTGAGACCCTGTCTCTAAATAAGATACAAAAAAGGGCTGGGGATGTGGCCCAGTGGTCGAGTGCCCCTGAGTTCAATCCCCAGTACCAAAACAAACAAACAAACAAAAAGAGCCACCTCTCTTGCTTTCTATTCTGATGACAGATTCCAGTCCCCAGTCCACCTTTCTCATGCCATTTACTTTTGAGTAGCTTGGGGTCAAGACTGGGGAGTAGGATCAAGTGTGGTGGTGCATGCCTGTAATCCCAGTAGCTTGGGAAGCTGAGGCAGGAGGATCGTGAGTTCAAAGCCAGCCTCAACGACTTAGCGAGATCCTGTCTCTAAATAAGATATTAAAAAGGGCTGAGGGGGCTGGGGTTGTGGCTCAGTGGTATATCGCTTGCCTAACACATGTAGGCACTGGGTTAGATCCCCAGCACCATATTAAACAAACAAACAAAAAACTAAAAAAGGCTGAGGAGGGGTTGGGGATTTAGCTCAGTGGCAGAGCGCTTGCCTAGCATGTGCGGGCCCTGAGTTTGCAAGGCCCTGAGTTCGGTCCTCAGGTGTGGGGGTCACTGAGAATGTGGTTCAGTGATTAAGAGTCCCTGGATTCAATCCCTGGTACCAAAAAAAAAAAAAAAAAAAAAAAGACTGGGGAGTCAAGTAGAGGACAGGGTCATGGCACCAACATAGCCCCAGCATAGTACCTGACACACATTAGGTGCTTAAGGAACAGACAGGGTGATTGTATTATGGCTGAGTCAGAGAGCACATTCCAAGCAGCAGATTTTAGGAAAAAGTCCTGGGCCAGCTCTGGTCCCCAGGAGGACCAGGGTCTTTAATACAGTTTACTCACAGCAGGTGCCGCCAATGGCCTTCTGCAAGTATGGTTTGTGCTCTCTGAAACACAGCCCTGAAGTTCCTGAGGAGCAAGCCAATCTCCAAAAGTCCATGAGGTGGGAAAGTAACTGATCATTTTCCTTGATGCAAGAAACTGGGAAAGAGGAGACTGCAGCTGGAGATGCCCGGGATAGCCATGTTCACCACTCACCACTCAGATGCTGGAAGCAGGGGGTGGACAGGCCAGATGGTGGCCAGCTGAAACTCCTCCTTGCTGGGGTTTTCCTCCCTGCCTGCCTTTCCCGTTTGTTGTCTGCCACTGCTGCTGGGATCAGCCAGGCTGGCATGTGGCCCAGCCAGGCCAAGTGCATGAGTGGTGGCCTGCACGTCAGCCCTGGGGTGTGCAGTTTCAGATTCCAGAGGCCAGAATGCTGGCTCTCAGCCATGCTGAGTCAACTCCATTCTTTTTTTTTTTTTTTTTTTTTTTCTGAGTAGTCTGCCTAGTGGTTCTTCCTGGCAGGGGTTTTTCTGTGCCAGGCTAACCTTCCTGTTGGTGGGGAACATCTGTGTGTTTTTGTTTTTTTAATATTTTATTTATTTGCTTTTAGTTGTACACAATGCGTTTTATTCAATGCGTGTTATTTGTACGTGGTGCTGAGGATCGAACCCGGGTCGCCCACGTGATAGGCGAGCGCTCTACCGCTGAGCCACAATCCCAGCCCTCTGTGTGCTTTTTGTTGAATGAAAGCTTAGCCTGTGGCATGAACAGGGTCCACGGGTTTGCGTGGGTCTTCCTCTGTGACTCCCTCAGGCTCAGAGTGTTGGGGACTCTCCTCCAGCCAGGATCGCCATATGGGGTCTGGGCTGAGCTCCTCTTTGTTGAATGAGTGAATGAATGAACAAAGAGAAAGGGTGGGAGGGAGGCCTTCCTTCCTTGTGCCCTGGGTTCCTGCTTGCCTACGGGCAAAGGCCAGGACACTGGAGGCCATGGCAGTGGAGGGTGGGCAACAGGAGAGGGGGCTCCGAGCAATACAGGCCCAAGCCCTGCCACTAGGGCGCTGGCAACTGGGGTGGGGCGGGATGTCCGGACCAAACAGCCATTTATGAATCTCGTAAACACACCCGCAATGACGAACCCTTGAGCGGGAAGGGACGTGGGAGCCCTCTGACACCCCTGGGAGCGGGGAGCCCCAGTCTGGTCTTGGAATTGGAGAGCATAGGAAGCCTCCGAGGCGAGGAGGTTTGGGGTGCCCCGGGCTCCCTGCCCACCCCGCGGAACTCAGCGCACCAGGGAGGGACCTTCCTCGCAGACAGTGCTCACTGTCCTCTTCCCCAACTCCTGCCTGGAGAGGGGTTCAGGAGTGTGTCCTAGTCCCGGCTGATGCGAGCGCCCTTTCCCCCACTGAACACGGCGGGGCGGGGTGGGGGTCGTAGGGGAAGCCCTAGTCCCGTGTCCCACGGTTCACAGGGGAGGGCCAGCCAGAGCCCGGCGCGGGGCGAGGGGAGGCGGAATTTTGCGTCCGGGGAAGCTCCCCACCCCCTATAACCACCGCACACAGGACCCCACCCTTGGCCGCTCGCCCCGCCCCCAGCTTCCCCGCGCCCCGCCCCCGAGGTTCTCCCTCCCACTCCCGCACCCGGCTTATAAAAGAGGGCGTTGGGCGCTGCGGGGTCAAGCCGAGTCTAGCGGGCCCGAGGCCGAGATCCGTTCCTTCCGCTGCCTTCTGCACCCCAGCGAGGCTCCGCCAGTTCCCCGCGTCTCCAGCCCTAGCATTTCGAGCCACTGCGTCCCTGCACCGAGTCCCTGCGTCCCCACATCCAGGCCGACCGAGAACATGCGCTGCGTTCCGACGGCAGGCGCAGCCCTGATGCTGTGCGCCGCCACCGCCGGGCTGCTGAGCGCTCAGGGCCGCCCCGCGCCGCCCGAGTCGCCTCGCTTCGCGTCCTGGGACGAGATGAACGTGCTGGCCCACGGGCTGCTGCAGCTCGGCCACGGGCTGCGAGAACACGTGGAGCGCACCCGTGGACAGCTGGGCGCGCTGGAGCAGCGCCTGGCCGCCTGCGGGGCCGCTTGCCAGGGGTCGGAGGCGCCCTCCAAGCCCTCTAAAGCCCCCGAGAGCGTGGTTCCCGGCGGCGAGGCGGTCCCCGAGACCCTCCGCAGCTTGCAGGTACGCGTGCCGCTAGTGCCGGCTCTTCGCGCTCTTGCCGACTCCCTTTCTGGTCTGGAAGTGTGGGTGGGCAGGGAGAGCGCAGCCGAGCCTCCCTGGCTACCCCTGCCGGGCCTGACGTTTGGAAGGATGGATGGGTGGATGAAAAGGGAGGCTGGAGATATGGGACGGCTCCTCACCAAGGTGTGCACCCCTCCCCAGACTCAGCTCAAGGCTCAGAACAGCAGGATCGAACAGCTGTTCCAGAAGGTGGCCCAGCAACAGCGACACCTGGAGAAGCAGCACCTGAGAATCCAGAATCTGCAGAGCCAGGTACCCTAGGCCTGACCCTGGTGGGGAGAGAGGTCAAAGCTGGACCCGAAGCTCCTGTCATGGAGCCAGGCAGGTCAGGCTGCCCAGTGAGTCAGCCCACCTGACACCCTCCCGCTCCTCCTGTCCTGCCCCAGGTTGGCCTCCTGACCCCCACACACCTTGACAATGGGGTGACCAAGCCTGCCGAAAGAAAGAGGCTACCCAAGATGGCCCAACTTGGCCTGGAGCACAACACCACCCGCCTGCACAGTGAGTGTCTGGTCCCCTGCTGCCCTCCCCAGTCTCCCCTGCCCCTCCCTCTGCCATTCCCATCCCAGCCCCTTTGTCAGATTCACCTTAATAGGAAGGGGAGAGGTTCTGGTCTTGGGTCCCAGCTCCTGAGGCTGATGGCAGCACCTCCTTCCTCAGCCCTGACCTGCCTAGGCAGGCCACTGCACCCTCTTCTCAGCAGGCCAGAGGGCTTTTCCTGACACCCTGCGGCCACCAATTGGAGCAGGGCTGGAAGAGATACCACAAGGAACTTGAGCTTCAGGGGTGCTGGGCGACTCAGGGACACCATCCTGAAGGGGAGGACTTTATGAGAAGGCATGATAGACGGGAGGTACCAGGTAGGGGTTTCTGAGGTTTGGCACCCCCAAGAACTCCTGTGGCATGAATCTAGAAAGGGAAACTGTGGCAGGGTCCCCCCAGCTCCCAGGCCACACACTGACTCCTTTTAAAAAAAAACATTTTTTTACTTGTAGATGGACACAATACCTTTATTTTATTCTTTTATGTTGTGCTAAGGCTAGAACCCAGTGCCCCACACATGGAAGGCAAGCGTTTTACCACTGAGCCACAACTCCAGCCTCCACATACTGACTCTTAATTTTTAAGTTGTACATAAACATAATACCTTTATTTTATTTGTTTTATTTTTATGTGGTGCTGGGGGTTGAATACAGTGCCCCACACATGCTAGGAGAGCGCTCTACCATTGACCCACAACCCTGGCTCGCTGACTCTTGTGTCTTATAAATCCAGGGCTCCTGGTCCCTCACACCATTTCTGTCCTCAAAGTCCCCATTGAACCTACACACACACACACACACACACACACACACCCCAGGCTTTTCCTGCCATCACAACTTTTAGGTCCTTTATTGTATATGTCCCAAGTTCCCCCCAATCTCAAATAGCAACGTGTGTGTGTGACACAGGCTCCCAGTTCCCACCCTAAGTTCACAGCCACGCTGTCACCCTGCCCAGCATCTGTGACTGTTGCGGCCAACTGGGTGAAAGTGTGGATCCCCTACTTCACACCCTCGCCTGGTTGCTGGCTTCCATCCCCGGGGTCTTGAAGGCTCCCTTGCTCCCCAGACTCCTTCCCTCTTCTCCACACGGGGCTGGCGTTTCGGCATGGTGAGGGGCCCGGCGAGCCCTCCCAATCCCTCGTCTTAGCATGAGGGGCTTCTGAGGCCAGCAGGCACAGATCCAGGCTGGGAGGCGTGGTGGAAGGGGGGGGTGCGGTGAGGGTTTAGGACTCCCAGACCCAGCCTGGCCAAGTCGGGGAAAGTTCAGAGCTTGGAGAGACAAACAGCTGGAGCTAATGGAGACCACATTGGTGGCTTGGCTTCATGCCTGTCCTGATTGGAGGAGAGGAAAGTAGGGGAAAGGGGAGCTGCCTGAGGGGCCGGGAAGTGTCCTTCCATCATTCTGGGCCTGCCCCTGGTGCTGCCGGTGTGGACACCCTGGCTGAGAGCCTGGGTCTGCCCCTCCCCCTGGCGACCTTTCCTCTACTTTCCAGGCTGAGCTGGGTTGGGCGGGGGGCTGTCCTTCCCCAGTCTCCACGGCCCAAGGCCAGGTTCCTTCTCTCCCCCTTTCTTCCTTCCTCCTTCTCTCCTCTATCCTGAGCCCTCTCCCCGGCTCATAGCTGGGATCCTGGGCAAAGCCTCTATGTCCCCAAGCCTCATCCAGTTGTGATCAGTGTTCCCTGGGGTGATCTGAGAGCCTGTTGCTCAGCTCAGCTGGGCAGTTGCTTCCCACCCCGTCAAACTCCCGCCATCATTCATTCTTCAACCGTTCACTGAATACCTGCAGCAAGCTAAGCCCAGGGGAGAGCCAGGTGCCTAAGGACAGAGCTGCTCCTTGTCCCTGGCCTCATGGAGAATGGACAGCCACCAACGGATAACCCCAGTGTGGGGGAGCTGGAAGCCTCCATGCTCAATTTGGGAGGTCTAGTCTGGTCTAGGGGTGAGGGAAGGCATTCTTCTGGAAACTGGGACCCACAGAAGGGACTGAGGGAAGAGAGTCCCAGGCAGAGGGACCAGCATGTGCGAAGTCCTTGTGGTAGGAGGATGTGTGATACAAGGAAGGTGGTGGGGAACAGGAAAGAAGCTGATTTGGCCGGGCGCGGTGGCACACGCTTGTAATCCCAGCGGCTCAGGAGGCAGAGGCAGGAGGATCGCGAGTTCAAAGCCAGCCTCAGCAAAAGCAAGGCACTTAGCAACTCAGTGAGACCCTGTCTCTAATAAAATACAAAATAGGGCTGGGAATGAGGCCCAGTGGTCGAGTGCCCTTGAGTTCAATCCCCAGGACCCACAAAAGAAAAGGAAAGGAAAGCTGATTTGGCCAGGAAGGGTGGAGGTGCCGCGTGGGAGGAAGGAGTGTGGGTTCCGCTGAGAAGACCACAGGGAGCCATGGAATGGTTTAGGCAGAAGGAGGGAAGGGTCATGAGATCAGGATGGCACCTCACCTACCCCTCACCCACTGCCAGCCCTCTTAGGAGCCTGCCCCACCCGAGGCCTCAGGGTTCTCTCCTGCCTCAACCCCTCCCTCTGTTCCGTCCTCAGGACTGCCCCGGGACTGCCAGGAGCTCTTTGAAGAGGGTGAGAGACAAAGTGGGCTGTTCCAGATCCAGCCTCAGGGGTCCCCACCGTTCCTGGTCAACTGCAAAATGACCTCAGGTAGGATGCCGCGGCCCTGGCCTCTTTCTCTGGAACGCAGCCCCGAGTAGCTCAGTGCAGAGCATGTGCTCATAAAGCCTTGGGTTCCATCTCCAGCGCCAGAAAAATCATAATGAAAACAAAGCCCTTTCCCTATTGCTGCCCATCTGAAGCTCAGAGAGAGGTTCCTGGGGTTACTCTGCAGCCTAGCAGGGCACGGCTGTAATCCCAGCTACTTGCGAGGCTGAAGCAGAAGGATCACAAGTTTGAGACCAGCCTCAGCAAATAGATGCACCTCAGCGGAGTGTCCTGAGTTCAATCCTGAGTAACGTGTGCGCGCACACGCGCACGCGCGCGCGCGCGCGCACACACACACACAATTTGCACACACCTGAGATCCAGCCCGATGCCCTTGCCTGGTGGCCAGCCCACAGTAGTCATCCCTCAGCCTCACCTTCCTCCAGTCCTCCTGGGAAGAGTGAGGGGAATGTGACTCTCCTGGGTTGGGGGTGGGTCTCAGGGTTGGCTGCGAGGGTCCCCTGTAAGGTGGGGCCTCCTGGTGACCTTGTGCCTCTCCGGGCAGATGGAGGCTGGACAGTGATTCAGCGGCGCCAGGATGGCTCTGTGGACTTCAATCAGCCCTGGGAAGCCTACAAGACGGGCTTCGGGGACCCCCAAGGTGGGTGTTTCCAGCAGGGCCAGCGGCAGGGGAGGAGGAGGGGGCCGTGGAGGTGGGCCCGCCTCACCAGGCAGCCCCTCCCGCTGTAGGCGAGTTCTGGCTGGGCCTGGAGAAGATGCACAGCATCACAGGGGACCGTGGCAGCCGCCTGGCCGTGCAGCTCAAGGACTGGGAAGGCAACGCAGAATCGCTGCAGTTCCCTGTCCACCTGGGAGGTGAGGACACGGCCTACAGCCTGCAGCTCACGGCGCCTGTGGCCAGCGAGCTGGGCGCCACCACCATCACGCCCAGTGGACTCTCCCTGCCCTTCTCCACGTGGGACCAGGACCATGACCTTCGTGGGGACCTGAACTGTGCCAAGAGCCTCTCTGGTGAGCAAGCTTTGCCCCTACCCTGACCAGCCTTCAGCCCCAAATGCATCTATTTCCTGCCCCCATTTTCTCCTTACTTTCCGTGTGTGCTTGGGCTGCTTGCTGATTTAATTTCTCCAACCTCAGTTTCCCCATCTTTAAAATGGTGCTCAGTCATAGGATTGTTAGGAAAATCCAATGAGACGTTAGTGGGAGGGTGGCTAGCATGGGTCAGAACCACCAGGACAACCCTTGCTTTGTTCTTTTGAAATCAGAGACGGAGCCTGGGTCTTGTGAAGTAAAACATGAGATTACCTTCTAGTGGGTCAAAAAAGTATGGAATGTTGATCATTTCATATGGTTCAAGCTAATACAAATTAATGCAATGTATGCTGATCATAGGAAGTAATAAATATTAGCCATGTGCCAGGAAGACACAGATAACTGGCTGTGGCCACAGACTGTGAAAGCAGATCTGCTGCGATTATGGGGAGGGGATGCCCAGGGCCCCTGAGATTGCTTTTGTCATAACCTTGGGTTCTTTGGAACACCGTTTAAGGAACACCAGACCCTTCCCATCCCATTTAAACTATGAAAAGTCTGAGGCCCAGTTTTTTTTTTTTTTTTTTTTTTTTTTGGTACCGGGGATTGAACTCAGGGGCACTTGACCACTGGGTCACATCCCAGCCCTTTCTTGTATTTTATTAGAGACAGGGTCTCACTGAGTTGCTAAGTGCCTCGCCATTGCTGAAGCTGGCTTTGAACTCTCAATCCTCCTGCCTCAGCCTCCCAAAGTGCTGGGATTATAGGCGTGTGCCACCGCGCCCGGCTGAGGCCCAGTCTTACCCGCTATCCCACCCCCACCTCCATGTGGAGACCCAAGAACTTGACCACATCCCCTTCTCCTCTGCCCCCCTTAGGTGGCTGGTGGTTTGGCACCTGTGGCCACTCCAACCTCAATGGCCAGTACTTCCGCTCCATCCCACGGCAACGGCAGCAGCGCAAGAAGGGAATCTTCTGGAAGACCTGGCGAGGCCGCTACTACCCGCTGCAGGCAACCACTATGCTGATCCAGCCCACAGAGGCTGTAGCAGCCTCCTAGCCACCTTGCAAGGGCCTGGTCCCAGGCTCTAGAGGACAGTGACTTTGGCTCTGGCCCAAGGATATGGTACTCTCTGCCCGAGCAGGAGCTCTGAGCAGGAGCCACCTGGAGCTTCTTGAACAGAGAAGAAGCCCATGACTGGAGGGGCCCCTTCCTGAGTGGGGGGCCGCACACGCTGCCCTCTGAGACTAGAGCTCAGGGCACACACAGACCCTGGACAACTGGGATAGAGGGGCATTGAGCCCCATTTCTCGCCCGCCCGAGGAGTGGGGGACACAGAGGGACCACTTGGGGCTGGCCAGGCCAGCCCTTGATGGCGGACTCAGTCATATTGACTGGTGGGGTTCAGGGCTCCCCGGGGCCCTGGATGCCTTCGTGGTGCTGTTGTGTGTGGGTGCTGTGGCACGAGCTGGCACCAGTGATGGTGTCTGGGTGGAGTCCACAGAATTCTTGGAATAAAAGCAACATTAGAACAATTTGTTCTTCTTTGTCCTTTGGTTTGTTTTAAAAAGCGGACAGTTTCAAAGTCCACATAAACATGTTCCTAGGGTGGAGAACATGCTTTTGGGTCCCCTAAGGACAGCCTTGGTTAGTCCTCCCACCTCCAACAAAGGAGCACAGCTTCTTCCACTTACTATTTCATCATGTGGATCGCCCTTGTTTTTTTTTTTTTTTTTTTTTTTTTTGTACCAGGGATTGAACTCAGGGGCACTCAGCCACTGGGCCACATCCCCATCCCCAGCCCTTTTTTGTATTTTATTAGAGACAGGGTCTCACAGAGGTGCTAAGTGCTGTAGGAGCCCTGTTTGGGGAGATGGCTTAAATTGCGGTTGACTATGGGCCATAAGGATTTGGGCATTGTCGCCTTCCGTAGTCTCACGGGACTTGTCCCGGGATCTCGCGGGACTTGGCCCGGGATCTCGAGTGACTTGGCTGAGATTGCTGATCGGGTCAGCGCCATTTTGGTGGTGTGTATGGCACGTGTTAGTCGTTGTTAGAGCCAGAGAGAAAAGTTATCAGAATAAAAAGCTGTTTGTCTCCAGTTTGCCTCTAAACTTCTTCCCGCGGCTTCGTTGCTCCAAGCGGCCATTGCTTCAGGCAACAACAAAGTGCCTCGCCATTGCTGAGGCTGGCTTTGAACTCGCAATCCTCCTGCCTCAGCCTCCCAAGTGCTGGGATTACAAGTGTGTGCAACTGTGCCTAGCTAGCAGTCATGTTTTTAAAAAGATAAAAGAGGAGCCAGGGTGGTGGCGCACGCCTGTAATCCCAGCACTTGGGAGGCTGAGGCAGGAGGATCATGAGTTCAAAGCCAGCTTCAGCAATGGCGAGGCACTTAGCACCTCTGTGAGACCCTGTCTCTAATAAGATACCAAAAAAAGGGGGGCTGGGGATGTGGTCCAGTGGTCGAGTGCCCCTGAGTTCAATCCCCGGTACAAAAAAAAAAAAAGTGAAAAGAGCTGGGCAATATGGTGCATGCTTGTAATGCCAAGGGCTCGGGAGGCTTAGGCAGGAGAATTGCCAGTTCAAAGCCAGCCTCAGCAATTTGGTGAGGCCCCGTGTAACTCAACGAGACACTGACCAAAATTAAAAAATAAAAAGAAGGGCTGGGGATGTGGGTCAGTGGTTAAGCACAGGGTTCAATCCCTGGTGCCAAAAAAAAAAAAAAAAAATATATATATATATATATATATATATATACACATATATATGTATGTATATATACACGTATATACACACATATATTTTATATTAAATATATAAATATTTGTACATAAATTTATATACATTTACTATAAATACATATATATACACATATACATACATATATATGAAGTAGAGAATGGTGGCACATACCTGTAATCCCAGTGACTTTGGACTCTGAGGAAGGAAGATTACAGGTTCAAGACTAACCTTGGTAATTTAGGCAGACCCTGTCACAGAAAAATATAAAGGGATGAGTATGTAGTTCATTGGTAAGCACCCCTGGGTTCAATTACCAGTAAAACACACACACACACACACACACACACACACACACACACAGGTTTGATCCCAGCACCACTAAGAGGACAAAAAAAAAAAAGTGAAAAATATTTTATTGAATCCGTTATATTCAAAATATTACTATTTTGACATGTAATCAAAATTAGAATTATTACTGAGATATTTGACTTTTTTGCGTGTGATAAGTTACAGAAAACTGGTTAGTGTTTTACACTTTGGGCATATCTCAGTGTGGACCAGCTGCGTTTCAATAGCTGAGCAGTCAATGGCTATGGCTGGTGGCTGCCATATTGGATAGCACAGCTGTTGTGTAAATACGAATACAGGATTTGTGGCCAATTATTCACATATCTACTGATAGATAACCTATTCTGGAATTTACTTCAAGTTTTTCTTAAATTTACTTTTTTTTTTTTTTTGGTAATACAAATTCAACCAATATTTATTATGCAACTACTACATGCCAAGCCCTATGATAGGTATCTGTGATACTCTAGTGAACAGAAAGATCTCTGCCTTCCCTGAATTGCCCTTTTCAGCCCCTCCCATTACAGATAGGGTGACCTAGAACTGATGGTCCAAACTGGGACACTTTTGAGAGTGAAACTGGTTGCTGTTAATAATTAATCTGGACAAGAGATGTCAAACAGCTCACTCCCAGACATGTCAGAATTTACCAAGCCAGTTTTTAAGAATGCAAACATATCTCTACCATGGAAAATCATCTGCCATAAATAGGTTAGTAAAACTAAGGTTGATGACAATAAACCATGCCCATTGCCTTAAAATTCCAGCTTGCAGACTGGTGTGTGGCTTGGTGGGAGACTGACTGCTGTGCATTCTTCAGACTCTGGGTTCCATCTCCAGCACCCCCAAAACAAACAAACCCTGAATTCTGAAAACAGCCACAAGTAAGTACTAAGCTCTCATTAATGACATGTATGCTGACATTTTAGACGTGAAATGGATCCATGTCTTCAATTTTCCTTTAAATGTGTCAAAAATAAGATGATGGGGTCTGGGAATGTAGAACTTAGGCTGTGTGCTTTAGCAAACTCAAGGCACTGGGTTCCATCCCCACAACACCAGTAAAAAAGAAGATGACAGAAGGGTGAGTGAAGAGGTGAGTAAGAGATGAAGCAAAATGTTAATGATGGAATCTGGGTGGTGGGAGAGATGTGGATATTCTTTGTAAAATTCTTCCCATTTTCCTGAATGTTTAAACGTTTTTCATAATAAAATGGGGGGGGGGACTGGGGTTGTGGCTCAGCGGCAGAGCGCTCACCTAGCACATGCGCCCAGGTTCGATCCTCAGCACCACGTAAAAATAAAAGCCAGTGTGTACAACTAAAACAAATAAATAAATATTTAAAAAAAATAAATAGGGGCTGGGATTGTGGCTCAGCAGCAGAGCGCTCGCCTCACAGGTGCGCAGCCCGGGTTGGATCCTCAGCACCACGTAAACATAAATGCATTGCATTGTGTACAACGAAAGTAAATAAATGAATCCTTAAAAAATAAATAAATAAATAAATAAAATAAAACGGGGGAAGGATTCTTATAACATGTTGCCCTCCCCCCCCCTTTTTTTTTTGTACTGAAGATTGAACCCAGTGACACTTTACCATGTCCCAGCTCTTTTAATTTTCATTTTGAGACAGGGTCTCACTAGGTTGCCCAGGATGACCTCAAACCTGTGATCCTCCTGCCTCAACTTTCCAAGTGGTTGGGCTGACAAGCATGAGCCAGAGTCAGGATCCCTATTGCCTTTTGAAGGCAATGCACACTAAATTAACTATGTAAGGTGATGGAGAGGTAAATTTGCTTAACTGTGGTAATAGTTTCACTACATATTAGCATATCAAAATGGCATTTTTGTACATCTTAAATATATAAAATAAAAATGAATACACACTTTAATATTAGGTCCTGATAAATCCTGTAGGGGAAAAATAAAACAGGGTAAAGTGTCAGAGAGGGAGAGGAAATTATGTTGGAAAGAGCCTGGCACCCAGTAGGGATTTATTATTCATTAACTCATTGCGGTGCTGGGGATGGAACCCAGGGCCTTGCACACTCTAAGCAAGTGCTCTACCACCGAGCTACAGCCCCAGTCCCTAAATAAATTTGCTTAACAAAGATTTTATGGCAGAAAGACGATTGATTCAGTTTGAAGGAATGATCTACAGATTCTCAAAAGATTCCATGAGGCCTTCTTCATTGTTTGCAGAGGCGGAAACCCAGGAACCGACAAGTAATGTACTAAGTCCCCAGGGTAAGGATGAAAACTGCAACCGAAAGGAGGTACCCGCCCTCCCCTGCCTAGAGGGCCCCCGGAAATGGTCATTTATGGGCTGGGGGCGGCCAAAACCGCCAGCCCTGACCTATGACGTCATCGGGACGTTAAGTAGCGTAACATCACCTGGACGTAGCCACATTTCCCTTCCCGGACAAGTCCTCTGGTGGTAGGGTAGGGTCTGATTCAAGCTTCTCATTGGCTACCCACTCCGTCAATCCGACTCATTCTTCCAGTCTTCCGTCCCACCTTTCCGAGGCTGCCTCTGATAGGCTGTTTCGGCAGTCACTTTACAAAGATCCGCATTCCTTCCGCCTTTCTCTAGGAGACCGAGGGCGAGGAGGGTGGATCCCAGGAGGCACCCACCCACGAGGTTCTACTTCCAACTCTGATTGGTTGTATTGGGTGCCGGTCGCTACTGCTTCCGCTGTTGATTGGTCATCAGACCGCCGCTCTGCGCGGCGCCGGCTCCGCCCCCGTCGGGTGTTTGTGGTGGGGCTGCGGAGTCGCCGATCCCGCCGGAAGCGCCAGGACAATGGGGACCCGGGACGACGAGTACGACTACCTATTCAAAGGTGCGGCCAGTGGGGCAAAGACGGGCGAAGGCGCAGCGGCAAGGCGGTGGGTCGGCGGATCAAGGCCGCACTCTAGGCCCCTGGGCCCAGGCTGGATCCCGGGGCTTGAGGTCTGGCGGGTCAGACCGCCAGAAAGGCTGGAGTAGGCCGGTCTCTGTCACTCTCTGGTCGGAGTGCGGGGCGGTGAGGTGCTGGAGGCCGGAGAGGCCTGGGGGCTGGGGATGCTCCGGGGGCGGGGCCGGGGCCCAGATGGGGTGGGGCCCAGGACAGTGGGAGAGGCCGTTAGGGGCGGGGCCTTCGGGGGCGGGGCGGCCTGAGGATTTGGCGGGTCGGACCGGCTTGAAACCGGGTTTCGGGCTGGGGGCGGGGCCACTAGAGGTGGGGCCTGGAAGTGTGGGCGTGACCAGGAGGTAGGTTGGACCTGGGCTGAAGGGGGCGGAGTTCTTCTCGCGGCTAAGCCTGATTGGGGATAGCGGGGGCGGAGCTCCGTAGGGGGGCGGGGCTGAGATGGGGGCGGGGAGATGGAGGGAGTGGATCCCTAGATAGGGGTGCGGATCAGAGTTAGGTAGAAGGGTGCTTGTGTGTGCAGCACCAATTCATTCCCTTAAATCTTACAACTCTTGATAGCACTGACTCAGTACCTGCACTTTTCTGAGCACTTTACATTCGTGAACTCATTTAAATCCTCACTGCCCTGTGAAGTCGATGTTACCTGGCTTTTCTTTTAAATTAATAAGGGTTGAAATAGGATAGAATCCAGGCCGGTTGTGGGCTTTACCACTTAAGTAAGGAATGAGTTTTGAGGAACTTGCAAGCTGGATCAGGGATTTGGGGTTGTCAGACCTCCTCCCCCAACACACGGTGTTGACTTAGGCCCCTGTCAACCTGCATATCTTCCCCATCTGGGGACCCAGGACTCTAGGCACATTGCATGAGGCTTAGGCAGGTCAGGCAGCCATTAGCCATTGCCTGGTGAGACTGCTTGTCACTGGAGTCCTTCATTTCTCAGCTGGACAGGTTTAGGGGTCATTGGCTTCTTGGCACCTTCTGTGCCAAGCTGGACTTTGGCCAGATCCTCTGCTGGGCTCCCTGGCTGAAAGTGGCTGCCCTTGAGAACTACCTCCTGGGTCCATAGGCACTAGCTGTGGACATCTTCCCCTTATTGGAGGAGCCCGGCCGTACCTGGGAATGTGTTCTGTTCCCAAAGGCAGCTTTGGCTTACTATGATGTCTCTGACAGCTTCCAGCATCTTGGATTTGTGGAGAATAGGACAGGTCTTCCTACCTATGGGATGTCCATGTAGTAGAAATCTGCTTGGCAGAGGGAGAGAGTGCCTCTGCAAAGATCCAGAGTCACACAAAGCACCGTGGGCTGCTAGGGGGCTGCATGCAGGCTGTGTGGTCAGCAGGTGTCTGGCCCCAGAACTCACCCCAAAGGCAGAGGGGAGCTTTGGAAGGTTTTTCAAGATTTGAACAACCCTCTGGTGACAGGTGGATCGGACTCCAGTCCTGCTGCAGCATCCCCACTGAGCCCACCCTCCGGCAGCCACTCCCAGGTCCAGGCTGCACACTGACCCACATGTGGCCTTGCTGTGGCAGGGGACTTTCCTCCTAAGTTACTCTCTCCAGATGTCTGTGGCCATTCCTCACTTGTTATTTTCGACCTTTTGCTGTTAAAAATAACTCAGCTCCGATTGTTTGCCTGAGTCCTCTTTTTGCCCTTTGGGTTAGTTCCTTGATATGTGTTCCCACAAGTATAGTTACTGGGTCAGGGGCAGCAGTGCAACAGACATGTGGTTCCCAGGACTTGTCTCCAGAGCCTGCTTCCTGGAAATACTGATCCAGCTTCTGCAGCAACTGGCACGGGGGAGTGCCCGCCTGCCCTGCTGCCCTCCCCCACTGGCCTCCTTTCCCTGAGTAGAGCAGGTGTCTTGTTGACCTTCTCAAGCCGGATGGGAGCAAAAGTCTAACTCACAAGGTCAGTGTTTCCCAAAGTGTTCATCCCAGGTCCCCCCTTCACAACTCGTATCCTGTCCAAGGACCCTCTCTGTTCTATTTCAGTTTTGTCCTCAAGTCCACTCAGATTTTTGTTCTATTAGGTAGGAAGAGGAAGGGGTCTCTGGCTCTGGGAAATTAAAAAGGAAGGAAGGAAGGCAGCCAGCATTTGCTCGAACTGTGGCAAATCCACAGAAATGCGAACGCTCTGCACCTGCTAGTCCCTTCTGATTCCCTGTGGCCTGTGGAGGCTCAGGCCTGGGTCTGTCCATCCTTTGCTAAACAAGGGCGATGGCCCAGGCTGGGAGAAGCATCTTGAATACAATGGCACTAGAAGCCCCCCCCACCTTTTTTTTTTTTTGGTACCGGGGATTGAACTCGGGCACTCGACCACTGGGCCACATCCCCAGTCCTTTTTTGTATTTTATTAGAGACAGGGTCTCACTGAGTTGCGAAGTGCCTCACCATTGCTGAGGCTGGCCTTGAACTCGCGATCCTCCTGCCTCAGCCTCCCAAGTCGCTGGGATTACATGTTCCACCATGCCCATCTTGGCACTAGAAGTCTTGACAAAGACCGACATTGTCATCTAGTGGCTTTTCAGCCCTGCTCGCTGTGGGGAGCCTTACTGGAGGCAGAGGGACGGCAGTCCCTGTCCCCCTCCTGTGGCAAACCAGCCTTCTCCTTCCATCTCCCTGCCCTGGGCTTTAGTTGCCTTCTGCTGGCTGGGCCCCTGGCATGGGGGGGGCCACATTTTTCTTGGGTCACTGGCTGCCCTCTGTCCTACCCCTACCCCCACCTTGGTTTTTGGCAGCCACATCACACGTTGGCTCCCGTGACCTCGGCAGCCAAGGCCAGCAGGCCCCACAAGTGCCGCCATGTGCTATTTGTTTTCCTTTTTGAAAGTTCTCCCCCACAGGAGTGAGGTTGTTTATTTGTACCTAATTATAGATCTTCACATTTATCACTCCAACATCCTATCCTCCCAGCCAGGGGCCATTTTCCTAGCCTGTTGATTGACCCCTGGAGGCACCCCTGGCTTTTCCTCTCATGGACCCTGGGATGCAGGGTCCGCAGTGGGAGCAGCTGCGTCCTCAGGGGCCACTGAGGCCCTCCAAGGGTCCTTTCCCTAGAGGTCCTGGCCAATCAGTACCCACCTGACCCTTGAGGACATGGGTCATGTGGGAACCTGGCGCAGTGGCCCTGGGCCCCCTCCTTTGGATTGTGTCCACCCCTGCTTGAGAGAGGTGGTGGTCCCCAGGGAACAGGCCAGTTCAGGGCTTGCTTCTCCGCTGAGTGCTCCTGAGGTAGCTCGTGGCCCTCCAGCCTGACCGGGCCCCTACCAGGCCTGCTGCTCTGGGACCCAAACATCATCTTCCCCTATTTGGAATGAAGGCCCTGCCGGTGTCCTGGCTTTGAATGCCTGTCCCCGGAGAAGAGCTGAGGCAAGAATGCTTCCCGTTGCCAGCCCTGGGCTCTGGGATGGTCCGGGCCCTTGTCCCAGAGAAGGGGCCCTCTGAATGGCTACCCAGTCTGCCTGAGTGCCTGTCTGGGCCCCTGGGGTGCCACGCTGTCACGGGGCAGGCCAGAGGATCCAGGGCTTTCAAGAGGTTCCAGCTCTTTGTTTTTGCCAACAGGGCTTGCCTGCTCTACAAGCCAAGTGGCATGTCCAGGGGGACCATTTCCCGGCCAGTGAAGCCACCAACTTCTTTGGAAATGCTAGGGGCCATGTCCTCAAGGGCTCTTTATTTCCCCAACACAAGAGATCATTTGTACTCTTGACAATGCCACTTCATTCCCAGCCTGCACCAGGGCGGGCTCCTCGGCCACCTCTCTGCATCAGGCTCCCTGTGCCAGGGACTGCTGAGGCCGTCCAGCCACTGCTGTTCACCTGGGCAGTGACTGGTTGGCCCTCATCCTGCTCTGAGTGACCTTGGGCTGGGGACTTGGGCACTGGGGGTTGAGTGTCTGCAGCTGTTTAGTGGCATGTGGGTATTTCCTGAGAACTGGAGAAGCTGAGGTCTGCGATGGGTGCCTGGCCCGAGGTGCTGAGGAGCTTGCTGGCCAGACTGGGCCAGGACTCACGGGGCCAGGGCTGTGGATTGAGGCGAGGCTGGGAAGAGAACGGGGATCAGTGGGTGGGGCCTGGGTTTTCCTTTCCATTCCTGAGGACACGAGGACTGGGAGCAAAACTCCTGGCCAGGCTCCTGTAGCCAGCAGGGAAGGGAGGTGAAGGGGGAGTGGTGTACGGGGGTCCCCACATGGCCTGGGAGCTGGCTCTACCTCTCCATCTTTCTCTGAACTTGGCAGTCTTGTGCTCGGCACCCACATTCACAAGGGGATGCTGGCACTGTTGTCGCATGTCTTGTGGGCCAGGCCATGTGATGATCTGAGTGAAAGCAGAGGCCTGAATTCAGGGGTCTTGGAGGATGAGCCGGAGTGTGCCCACTGCCCTAGAGCAGGGTGTGCTGGGAGCTAGGGAGACGGCAGGCGAGGTGCCTGGAGCCTCAGTGTCCCAGTGAGGCAGAACCAAGACTCTTGAGCCACATCCTGGGGTGGGGTGAATGGTCAGTGAGGACATGAGTTGGGAGGGAAAGAATTCAGGCCTTGACCCAGAAGATCAGGGTGCACTTTCAGCCTGGTTGCTTCTAGGCAGGCAGCCCCAGGCCGGTCATTACTTGGTGGGGATGGTGGGAAGTGGGGGTGAGCCCACAGATGTGCACAGGTTTAGACCCTGGTTGTCCTAGTCCCCTTAAACCATGTGTTTTGGGCTTGTCATTCTGTGTTTGAGCCTCAGTTTCCTCTGCTGTAAAATGGGCTACAGAGACCTGTGTGAGGTGACACACCAGGAACTTTCTCTGCACATTCTCTTGGAAGGTTCTTTTTGTTCTTGTTCTTATTATTCTTGGCTCTACATTGTTTAATCCAAAAGAGGGTGCTGGGTCAGGTTGTAGGGGACTGCCTGATCTCCCTGTCCTCATCTCTGGCTCAAGGGTGCTACCCTGGGCATTTTCCAGGTATATGGGGGAAGTCAGATAAGGCGGTTCTGGTAGGCTCTGCCAGCCACTTTGGCATTTGTTGGTGTTTACTGTATGCCAGATTCTGCCAGGGTCTAGAACTATAGCAGGGAACAAAACTATCTGAGATTCCCACTCATGGGGCAGACTGGCAAAAAATAAATGAAACCTGACAAGTGTGAGAGGGTGACAGGAAATCTGGAGGAAAAGTTGGGATGGATAATGGGGAGGTTTGGCAAAGTGAGTTTAGTAGGGTGGCATGGAGGTTCTTCTTGACCAAGTGGTGTCTGAGGGGCCACATGAAGAAATTAGGGAGCCAGCATGGTGCCTGGGGATGTGTGGTCAGGCAGAGGTAACGGCCCATGCAAAGGCCCTGAGGTAGGACTGAGCCTGGTATGCTGAAGGAACAGCAAGAATACAACGAGCAAGCCAGGTGTGGTGGCGCACGCCTGTAATCCCAGCGGCTCAGGAGGCTGAGGCAGAAGGATCAGGAGTTCAAAGCCAGCCTCAGCAAGGGCGAGGCACTAAGCAATTCAGTGAGACCCTGTCTCTAAATAAAATACAAAATAGGGCTGGGGATGTGGCCCAGTGGTTGAGTGCCTCTGAGTTCAATCCCTGGTGCCAAAAATTAAAAAAGAAAGAAAAAATAAAATAGTACAGTGAGCAAAGGGGAGAAAAGGGGCAGGGTGGGCAGGGCAGGCCATGCAGGGCTTCTTGGGTTCCCGGGAGGACTTGGGCTTTCCCCTAAGGGAGGTGGACAGACACTGTTGGGATTTGACTTGGGCAGGCTCACTGGCGCCCTCCTGTGACTGCGAGGAAAACAGGCTTTGGTTGGAGAGGAGAGTGAATGCTGGGACACCAGGGAAGGAGCTGGCTCTGCCCTTCAGGGAGAGAGGACGGTGGCCTGAACTGTGAAGGTGGTGAGAAGTGGCAGGAATCTGGAGACGCCCATACAGCTTCTCACCAGGAAAGCACTCCTGTGAGCACCCAGCCCAGCTGTTTGCACCCGCTCACCCCCACCCGAGTAAGCCAGGCACAGACCCAGAGGCAGACATCACCAGCCCCGGCAGTGCCCTGCGTCCTCCTTGCTCCTGGGCCTGTGTTGCACGGGCTGCAGGATCAAGCCCAAAGTGTGAGACAGAAAGGGACCGACATGGCTCCAGGTTTGTGGCCTGAGCACCCGAAGGCCCAAGTCTCCATTAACTGAGATAGGGAAGGCGGGGGGGGGGGGGGGGGGGAGGGCTGGGGGTGATCAGGAGTTTAGCTCTGCTGCATTGGCCTTGCGGGCCGGGCCCCCATAGAGATGTATAGGCAGAAGGCAGGTCAGTCTGGGCTCGCAGGAAGAGAGGGAAGCGCAGGAGTTGCCAGCACGCGGGCCCCGGACAGGGTCACCTGGGGACCAGATGTGGACAGAGAGGCCCAGCCCTAGGGCTCCCTGATGATTGCAGGCCAAGGGGGATCCTGCAGAGGAGACTGGACAGGAGCAGCTATAAGATGGGGGGGTGGTGTGAGGGCCTCAAGTCCCAGTGATACCGCTGGTTGTCGGTGACGAGTTCTGCTCCCCAAAATGTTGAAGTTGGAAAGTAGAGAAGCACGCCGAGGCAAGCATATAGAGCAAGATTTATTTAAAAGGGGGTAACATAGGGGCTGGGATTGTGGCTCAGCGGTAGAGCGCTTGCCTAGCACATGGGCGACCCGGGTTCGATCCTCAGCACCATGTACAAATAAAACGCACTGAATAAAACTCATTGTGTACAACTAAAGCAAATAAAGAAAAATATTTAAAAAAAAAAAAGGGGGGGGTAACATAGACTTTCCCTCCCCCCCACCCCCCACCCCCGACCCCCGGGAGGGAGCAGGGGGCCATTGCTGGTATCCTGGTATTCCAAGAAACAAGGCAGTTCTGCCCCTTTTTTTTTTTTTTTTTTTGCTGTACTGGGGATTGAACTCAGGGGCACTCAACCACTGGGTCATATCCCCAGCCCTTTTTTGCATTTTATTTGGAGACAGGGTCTGAGTTGCTAAGTGCCTCAGCCTCCCAAAGTGCTGGGATTACAGATGTGCGCCACCGTGCCTGGCCTTCTGCCTTTTTTATATGTCCTAGGCTTCCTGTCTTCTCCTGCCCTCTTCCCCTTATCTTTTTCCTTCCAGTGACCAGGCCCAGGAATGCTGGGTGGGCTGGCCAAAACCAGGTGGGCTGAAGGGGGAAGGGCAGGATGGAGCTGCCCGGGACACATTAATTAACAACTTTATAGCTCCCTGTAGGGAGGGGCAGTTCCTGGGACAGGTTACCTTAGCAGCAGGTTGGGGCAGGGGCAGGTTCTTGAAGGGCTCTGAAGGAATTAACATTTCAGTCCCTCAGGAGACAGTCTCCAACTTCCCAGGACTCCTAATTGGCTTCCTTGATCCGACCTGACTCGATTTACCTATCTACACTGCCTGCCTGTCAGATTCTGGCTGCCCAGGAGGAGGCTGTCAGGGAAGGAGGACTCATGGAGAGGTGGGACAGGCTAGGAGGACAGGAGCGGAGACAGTGAGTGTGGACAGTGCCTTCTAGGGGCTTGGGAGCCAGAAAGGAGACAATTAGGGTGTTGCCTGGAGCAGGAAGTGGGGCCCAGAGACAGTCCAGCGTGTGAGCACAGCAGTGCAGCTTGGCCCAGGGGAGCAGGGCTGCCTGGTGACCTCCGGGTCCTGTTCCCTCAATGGGCCAGGACTCCAGGAGGGGCCTGGTGTCCTCTGTGTAGCCAGGACTGACAGGCCTAGCCTGCGTTCCTGCACCTCGCCACACTCAGCAGGGCCTGTGGCCTCAGCCTCACCCTTGGCCCGCCCGTGCTCCTCTGCCCTGGGCCAGGGGAGCCTGACACTGGGTATACGCTCCTGCTCCCCAGGGCTGTGGACGACCAAGCCTGCAGCCCCATGACTCTCCCCTGGGTAGACCCACCCTCAGGTGTCCGGGTCCAAGGCCCATGCCTGGGGTCGTGTGGGTCTGGCTGGGGCCTGGTTAGACTGCTTCTGCTTAGTCTGTCAAGTTCGGGGCACGTGCACTCACATGTGCGCACCCCGATCCTCCTTGGCACAGAACACCCTGGGTGTGTGGACAGCCTGCTCGGGTCCTCTTGGACTATCTCCCATGGCGCCACCCCAAAGCCTGGGCAGTTGGGTCCCTAGAGGCGGTGCTCCCGTAGCTGGGCAGGACATACTTTACAGCCTGGCCAGCCTATGCCACCCGGCTCTCAGGGCTCCTGCTCCCAGTGTCCTTCAGCCTGCGTGGGGCGGTCCTGCTGTGCATCCTGCCTCTACTGGGGCCTACGTCCTGGGGAGCTGTTGTGTCTCTTCTGGACACACATTTGCATCTGAATGAGTTGCCCCAGCCACAAGCACAAGCAGGTGTGCGCTGGGTGGGGCTGGGCGGGGCTGGGCAGGGCAGGGCGGAGCAGGGCGGAGACTCCTCCCTCTCTGGCCACCAGAGGGAGCTGAAGGAGGCTGCGCACACGCGTGAACCAGGCTCCCCTTGCAGCAGGGTCTTGGCCAGGAGTACGCTGCAGCTCAGCAGGGCGGTCCTGACATGGGGCTGACCCTTCTGGGTCGCATCCAGAGGGCACATTCCTGCTCCTCATGGGATGGTTGGTACTGAAACTAAATGTGGGTTTGCCTGCCGCAGCTGGGAAAGTGAGAGCATGGCTGAGGGGTGGCTTTTCACTTCCTCTCACTTAAAGCATCAGATTCAGACCCTCACAGGTAAAATCCCTGCAGAGTCTTTTTTTTTTTTTAATATTTCTTTATTTATTTGCTCTAGTTGTACACAATGCCTTTATTTTTATGTGGTGCTGAGGATCGAACCCAGGCTTCACACATGCTAGGCGAGCGCTCCACCACTGAGTCACAACCCCAGCCCCCTGCAGAGTCTTGAGCCTTCTCATGCCTGAATCAAAACCACACAGTAATGACAACTGCTTACTCGTGTCCCTTCCCGTGTGCTACACAGGCTGGGTCCTGACCCCAGCTGCCCTCTCTCTCCCTCCTCCTAAGAGGGCCCATTACTGCCTGTGTATTCACACATGTGGAAAAGGTGGCCGGGGAGGTTAAGTGACTTGCCTAAGGTCACACAGTTCCAGAGCTTTCTCTAGTCATTCCCAGTACCCAGCTACCAGGATGCAGGTGGAGGCTTGGGCCTTGATAGGTCTCCAGCCCCCCTGCCTGTGGGCCTCCAGCAGAGATGTCCTGTTGGCACAGGCTGTTCTGAGATGGAAGCCGCCTTGCCCTTCTGCGGCAGTTACTGCGGAGCCTGTGGTGAGGGCTCCAGGCGTCTCCAGCTCCTCTGTGTCATTGGCTGCCACATTTGTGTGGTGCCCGGCGAGCTGCCGTGAAGGTTCTGTGGGCGGAAGTGAAGGTCGCACGGGGACTCGGATGCTCAATCTCCTCTCTCCCTGCCCCCAAGTGGTGCTCATCGGGGACTCAGGCGTGGGCAAGAGCAACCTGCTGTCGCGCTTTACCCGCAACGAGTTCAACCTGGAGAGCAAGAGCACCATCGGCGTGGAGTTCGCCACCCGCAGCATCCAGGTGGACGGCAAGACCATCAAGGCGCAGATCTGGGACACAGCCGGCCAGGAGCGCTACCGTGCCATCACCTCTGCGTGCGTGTTGGGCTGGGCCTGGACGTGGTGTGGGCCCGTGGCATGTGGGCAGGCAAGGGTGTGTAGGAGCGGGGTGGGAAAAGGGGCGAGCTCCAGAGATCGGGGACGCCCTGGACTCTGCCCTCAGATGCCTCCAGGAAATGCAGGACTCGGCAGACCAGCGCCCAGCCTTGACCACACCGTGATCCTGGGTTTATTGCTGGGGCACGGCGAGAGTCTGGCTTGGACCACTCCACTGCGTCCCCACCCCAGCCCTGCCTACTCAGGCTGGTCCTGCCTGGCCACCTTCTCCGTCTTCAAATTCCTTTGGCTTTTTTCATGCCACAGCTCACATCCTGTTCTCCCACCTGGACTTTTTTTTTTTAAGTTATACATGGACAAAATATCTTTATTTTGTTTATTTTTATGTGGTACTGAGGGTCGAACCCAGTGCCTCACACATGCGAGGGTAAGCGTTCTGCCATTGAGCCACAACCCCAGCCCCCACCTGGACTTCATGACCTTTTGCTGCCCTGAGGCCCAATGGCCATCCAGGCTGGGTGTGATGGTCATGCTTGTTATCCCAGCTACTACGGAGGCTGAGGCAGGAGGGTTCCAAATTTCCAAGCCAGCCTGAACAACTGAACCTGTCTCAAAATAAAAGGGAGCCGGGCGCGGTGGCGCACGCCTATAATCCCAGCACTTGGGAGGCTGAGGCAGGAGGATCGCGAGTTCAAAGCCAGCCTCAGCCATGGCGAGGCACTTAGTGAGACCCTGTCTCTAATAAAATACAAAAAAAGGGGCTGGGGATGTGGCCCAGTGGTCAAGTGCCCCTGAGTTCAATCCCCGGTGCCAAAAAAATAAAAAAAGGGCCAGGTGCGGTGGGGCATGCCTGTAACCCCAGTGGCTCAGGAGGCTGAGGCAGGAGGATCATGAGTTCAAAGCCAGCCTTAGCAAAGGTGAGGTGCTAAGCAACTCAGTGAGACCCTGTCTCTGAATAAAATACAAAATAGGGCTGGGGATGTGGCTCAGTGGTAGCAATTGCCTAGCATCCAAGGCCCTAGGTTTGATCTCCAACACTGTAAAAAGTAAAAAAAAAAAAAAAAAAAAGAAAGAAAGATAATAATATTGAAAAGAAAGACCCTTTGGGTTGCCTCTTCCCGGCCCCTCCCAACCCTCAGCTGTTCCCTGCGCCCTCAGTTCTTCCATCCCTCACAGTCCTCTAGACTCCCTTCACCATAACCTTGTCCCTTCCCCATCCCCTGTCCTCCAGGCACCCACACTTACACCACTCTCTGTGGTCCATCCCACGGGCCTCAGAGCATTTGCCCCGCGGCGGCTCTCGCCTGCACCACGCCCCTTTCCTTCTTCCCTTTTGTTGGTGACCTCACTGTTTCCACTAACGCCAGACCCCACACTTCCTCCTCAAGCCCCCACATCCTGAGCTGAATCTGGGGACAGCTGGGGCCTCAAGACTTCTGACCCTCAAGGTTACGCTGGCTGCCCCTTGGCTGGCCCTGTGCATGAGCCAAGAAGCCACTGCTTCCCCGGGTTCCTGGGACCGCTGCTGTCCCTGGACCCGAGGCTCACCTGGACTTGCCCACAGGTACTACCGCGGTGCAGTGGGCGCGCTGCTGGTGTACGACATCGCCAAGCACCTCACGTATGAGAACGTGGAGCGCTGGCTGAAGGAGCTGCGGGACCACGCAGACAGCAACATCGTCATCATGCTGGTGGGCAACAAGAGCGACCTGCGCCACCTGCGAGCCGTGCCCACCGATGAGGCCCGTGCCTTTGCAGGTGAGCCCGGGCAGGTGTACCAGGGAGCGGCAGGGCCATGCTCGAGTGGGGCTGGGCCTGAGGCTTCAGACAGGCATCTGTAAGGCGGGCAGTCCCACGTGTTGACACTCAAGTCACAGCCCCGTCCTCACCTCCCTGAGGAGTGGACTTCTGGGGCCTGCCTGCTCAGCACCAGCCCTTGGTGTCCCAGGCCAGGCAGGGTTCGGCAGGGTCCGAGGGGGGTGTAGGAGCCAGTCGCACACACCTACTTACCCGGCCAGCACTCTCTCTGTTCCAGAAAAGAACAACTTGTCCTTCATTGAGACCTCAGCCTTGGATTCCACCAACGTAGAGGAAGCGTTCAAGAACATCCTCACAGGTGGGCCTGGGGCCCGTGGGCACAGGGAGGCCGCTGGCTGTGCGGGGTGCAGGGCAGCCCCGGGCCTTCACTCGCTAACCTCCCCGGCAGTCTGGACCTGAGGACAGCCGTGGCACACTCTGTGGGATCAGGCCACACAGGCCCTTGCTAGCACATAGGACACAGACTCCCTTGCCCAGTTCCCATGAGTGGGTCCTGCCGGGGCAACAGATGGGGACAGGTGGCCCCCTGGGCCTCCTGGGCTGGCTGTGGGCCACCACTGGTGAGCTTGTGGGAGTCCCTGGAGCTCAGCCCTTGATGGGGACACACAGGGCACAGTGGGGGCCTTCGAGGGGACAGTGAGCCTGAGTCCTTCAGGGAGGCCGCTGCCTTGGACAGAGGCCCATGGCGCATTCCCTCTCCATCCTCCCTGTTGCAGAGATTTACCGCATCGTGTCGCAGAAGCAGATCGCCGACCGCGCAGCTCACGACGAGTCCCCCGGCAACAACGTAGTGGACATCAGTGTGCCGCCCACCACCGACGGACAGAAGCCCAACAAGCTGCAGTGCTGCCAGAACCTGTGACCGCCCTCCGCCACCACCCCAGCGTGCGTGCACGTCCTGTCCTCAGCCTGCTCCTCACCACGTCCTCCTGCCCCTCTCCCGGCCCTCTGTGACCGGCTCACGCCCACCCTCCAAGTGAGCTCTGCACGCAGGCCAGGGCCCAGGAAGAGCAGGAGTCGGGTGGCACCTCCCATCCTGCCCGAGGAAGCCTAGAAGCCCCTGCTTGCTGCACCTGCTCTCCTTGGGTCCCTGGGGGCATCTCGGCAGGGTGGGGAGGTTGGCAGGATGGACAGGGCCGGCCGGAGGCAAGAAGGCTGAGCAGATGGAGCCGACTTCTCCTTCCCACAGCAGACTCCAGGGAGCGGTCACCTCCCTCCCGACCTGGCCAGTTGGCCCAGTTGGCCCCTCATCCCTATCCCGAACCCCCTTGGGCTAGCCCGAAGAGCCTGGCGGCAGAGGCTGGGCAGCAGACGCTCCCGGCTCCCGGCCTCCTGCCTCCTGCACAGCCAGCGCCAGCACGGCCTCCACCACCCCGGGCGCGCGTGACTCCAGCTCCCGCCTGTAGATTTACACTGGGAGGAGCCCCTCGCCCCTCCTCACCCTCCTCTTTTGCACGCAGCGCGCTCCCCCACCGCCCGTCCTCCCTCCTGTCTTGTCTCCCTGTCTGGTCAGGAACCTGTTTGCAAGTGAAGCAATATCTCCGTGTTTTGTATATACAACCGCTCTTGTAGCCTTTGGTTTTTGTTATTGTAGAGAAACACAGATTCTTTATACACTTTGTAAGATTTACGCCAAGCCCCAGCTCTCGATCTCTTATTCTCCCTGTGGTCCTGCACTGTTGCCCCTTACTAAAATGTGTCAGCCGACTTCCCGTACGGAAACCTGCCGCCGCGCCTCTGTCTTCTTTCTCTCGCCAGGCAGCGCTGCTGAGCCAAGGCCGGCACTTCGTGTCCCCCATGGCAGGCTGGACCTCCCTGGCTCAGCCCATGGGGAGCTCAGGAGACCAAGCCCGAACCCTGGGGGACTGTTGGGCCTAGCACCTGCAAGGGCAGTGTGGAGGCTCCACATGGCCACCAGTCCTGGGGCCCCTGAGTAGGGAGAGCCTTCTCAGGTGCCCCTGTGGCAGGCGGGGAGGAAGGCTGGTGAAACTCTTGGACGGCCAGGCTGGAGGGCCCGAGGCGCCCTCTGGTGGGGACGAGAGGGGTGGCCACGCCCACTGCTCACCATTTCCATCCACTACCCACAGCTGCCTCCTCACCTGGGGTCCTGCAGGGGGCTTTGGGTGGTAGATGTTGGTGACTCCAGCCCCACCCATCTCTCTGCCTCCCACAGACACTTGGAGAAGGGCCCGTGGGGAACACTGATGGCAGAGGCAAAGCGGGGGACCTGGGGTTCCTCTGCCTGTTCCCAGGATGCTACTTTTCCTTGGACCACCTGGTGGGGCTTGCATAATGAGGAGACCTGGCCCTCCACTCAACTCCTACAGAGACTCTGGGGCCTAGTGTGTGTCCCCTCTCTTCTGAGGACTGGGAGCTCTTCCAGAAGCTCCAGCCTCTGGTTGAAGAGGCCACTCATGCCCTGGATATCTCAGGGGCCCGTCCCTCTTGATCCCAGGCTTGGGCCTCCCTACCTGGAGGACAAGCAGTCCTAGATACCTGGCTGGAGAAGCGCTCCTGAGTGGGACTGAGCCGGGTGTGTGCTGCAGTCACAGTGAGGGCCAGCAGCCAGGGTTAAGGCTGACAATGGGGGTGGCAGGTAGTCACCATGTGCTCCAGGGCCCTGTCCACACTGACCCCAAGGATCTGACAACCCTGGGTTTGGGCGGGACAGTGTGGAGTATGTGAGGGACGGGCTTCAGGGAGCCAGGTGAGGGGGTGGGGCACCCCTGAAAGGTTTCTAGCAGTCAAAAAGATCAGTTATTTCTGGAGCCCCAAGATTTGCAAAGCCCAGAGCTGTTGGGAACCACAGGCCACAGATGCTCTTTTGATCAGACTCCCCACATACCAGGCCCTGTCTTGAATCTTTTTTTTTTTTTTTTTTTTGGTACTGGGGATTGAACTCAGCGGCACTAGACCACTGGGCCACATCCCCAGCCCTTTTTTGTATTTTATTAGAGACAGGGTCTCACTGAGTTACTAAGTGCCTCGCCATTGCTGAGGCTGGCTTTGAACTCGCGATCCTCCTGCCTCAGCCTCCCAAAGTGCTGGGATTACAGGCATGCGCCACCGTGCCCGGCTTGAATCTTTTATAATTATGGAAAATGTCCATAATATAAAATTGACTATTTTAACCACTTTAGATGCACAGTTCCATGGCATTACATACATTCACATTGTCCTGCAAAGAGCATCATCTAACTCCAGAACATTCCCATCTTCCTACTGACTCCCTGTCCCCCTACCCAGCCCCCGTCACCCACCATTCCTATGGTCTGTGTGGATCTGATGCATCTAGGGACCGACTATGAGTGGAATAATGCCATATTTGCCCTCTTCTGACTGGTTTATTTCACTAAGCATGATGTCATTGAGGTCATCCTGTTGTAGTGTATCTGAATTTTGAACTTCCTTCCTTTTTAAGACTGAATCTTTGTGTGAATATACCACATATAGCTCTCTATTGTCCATTTGGGTTGCTTCCACTTTTTTGTTTTGGTTTTTTGGTACCAAGGATTGAACTCAGGGGCACTCGACCACTGGACCACATCCCCAGCCCTTTTTTGTATTTTTTTTAGAGATAGGGTCTCACTGAGTTGCTAAGTGCCTCGCCATGGCTGAGGCTGGCTTTGAACTCGCCATCCTCCTGCTTCAGCCTCCCAAGTGCTGGGATTACACTTTTTTTTTAATATTTATTTTTTAGTTACAGGTATACACGTATCTTTTATTTTTATGTGGTGCTGAGGATCAAACAACCCCAGCCCCCACCTTTTTTCTGTACTGGGGATTAAGCCCAGGAATGCTCTACCAATGAGCTACACCCCCAGCCCTTTATATTTCTTTTTTCTTTTTAAAGAATTTTTAAAAAATATTTATTTATTTTCTTTTAGTTGTACACAATGCATTTTTATGTGGTGCTGAGGATCGAACCCGGGCCGCGCACGTGCTAGGCGAGCGCCCTACCGCTGAGCCACATCCCAGCCCCTCTTTATATTTCTTATTTTGAGACAGGATCTCAGGCTGGGCATGGTGGCACACGCCTGTAATCCCAGTGGCTCAGGAGGCTGAAGCAAGAGGATCATGAGTTCAAAGCCAGCCTCAGCAAAAGCAAGGTGCTAAGCAACTCAGACCCTGTCTCTAAATAAAATACAAAATGGGTCTGGGGATGTGGCTCAGTTGTCAAGTGCCTCTGAGTTCAATCCCTGGTATCACCCCCGCCCCACCTTCCCAAAAAAGAGGATCTCTCTAGGTAATCTAGGCTGGCCTCCAACCTGCAACCTCTTGCCTCTGCCTCCTGAGTCACAGATTATGGGAGTGCACCACCATGGCCATCTGCTTCCACCTTTTGCTAGTGTGAATAATTCTGCTATGAACATGGGTATACAAATATCTGAGTCCCTGATTTTAACTCGTGTGTGTGTGTGTGTGTGTGTGTGTATAAACAATTGCTGGGTCATATGGTAATTCAGTTTGCTTTTTTAGGAACTACGTTAAGTCTATTATCGCACATTGTTATTTGGTATTCACAACAATCCTAGGAAATGGGCATAAAATACTAGCTTCATTTTACAGATAAGGAACAGAAATAGTGATTCACTCAAGGTCCTACGTTAAGATGCAAGCAGATTTCAAATCCAGAGTCGTGTGTGTAACCACCAAGTTATGGACCTCTCCTGTGGTTTATTGAGTGCCTGCTATGAACCAGAATGCTCTAAGTGAATTAAATGTCCAGATAAAGACAGGGAAGAGGGGCTGGGGTTGTGGCTCAGTGGTAGAGCACTTGCCTAGCACATGTGAGGCACTGGGTTTGATTCTCAGCACCACATAAAAAATAAAGATATTGTAGCCGGGCATGGTGGCGCACGCCTGTAATCCCAGCACTTTGGGAGGCTGAGGCAGGAGGATCGCGAGTTCAAAGCCAGCCTCAGCAATGGCGAGGCACTTAGCAACTCAGTGAGACCCTGTCTCTAAATAAAATACAAAAAAGGGCTGGGGATGTGACCCAGTGGTCAATGCCCCTGAGTTCAATCCCCAGTACCACAAAATAAATAAATAAATAAAGATATTGTGTCTATCTGCAACTAAAAATATTAAAAAAGAAAAAAAAAAAAAAAAGGACTGGGAAGAAGTATAGTCTTTTCTCAGTCCCCACAGAAGAAGACTCCAAATACTGAAGATGCTCTGGACCCTTAAGTAAAATGGGGCAGTATTTACACACAAATTTTTGTGTACTTTTTTTTGGTGATGGAGGTAGGTGTTGCTGGGAATTAACCCAGGGCCTTGCATGTGCTAAGTAGGTGCTCTACCACTAAGCCACACCCCAGCCTCATTCACTGTGTGTGTTTGTGTGTGTGTGTGTGACTGGGATTGAACCCAGGGATACTCTCCACTGACCTACAACTCTAGCCATCCCTGCCCCTTTTTTTTTTTTTTAATATTTTTATTTATTTGCTTTAGTTGTACACAATGCGTTTTATTCAATGTGTTTTATTTGTACATGGTGCTGAGGATTGAACCCGGGTCGCCCACGTGCTAGGTGAGTGCTCTACCGCTGAGCCACAATCCCAGCCCCATCCCTGCCCTTTTTAAAATTTTATTTTCAGGCAGGGTCTTGAACTTACAATTTTCCTGCTTCAGCCAGCCTCTGGCCACCATACCCAGCCCCAACCCTTTTTTAAAAAATAAGTTTTTTGAACTGGGCACAGTGGCACACACCTGTAACCCCAGAGGCTAAGGCAAGAGGATGGCGAGTTCAAAGCCAGCCTCCGCAAAAGCAAGGTGCTAAGCAATTCATTTATTTGAGACCCCGTCTCCAAATAAAATACAAAATAGGGCTGGGGATGTGGCTCAGTGGTTAAGTGCCCCTGAGTTAAATCCCCAGTACCAAAAAATAAATAGTTTTTTTTGGGACAGGGTTGCACTAAATTGCTGGCTGGCCTTCAACTTGTATCCTCCTGCCTTAGCCTCCTGAGTTGCTGGGATGACAGGTGTCAGCAGCACGCCTTGCTTCAGACGGTGGTTTTCAGTATGCTCACGATGCTGTGCTAGCTCCACCATATACAATTCCAGCACTTTCTCACCACTCTGGAAGAAACAGCATCCATTCCATGAAGAGTTACTCCTCTCTGCCCCTTCCCAGCAACCACCGGATCTGCTTCATCTGCATGGACTATGGTGTCATTTATCATCTGTCTTTCTGTAAATTGATAGAGCTAGAGGCGTGATCAGATTCAGGAGGGGGCACTTCATGGGTTGGGTGATGCATGTACACTAGGAGGCACATAATGTCAGAGTGTCTCTGTGTTGTTAGCAGCTGCTGATAAGCACTAATAGGATTCATAATTCATTGGCGGTTACAAAATGGTGATATTTGAATCCTAGCCCTTTTTTTTAGTACTTCTATTTCCTCATCTACTGTGTTGGTGACCTTGAGATACAGTGTATGTAAGTCTGCATAAAAACTTAACTCTTGCCGGGCGCGGTGGCGCACGCCTGTAATCCCAGCACTTGGGAGGCTGAGGCAGGAGGATCGCCAGTTCAAAGCCAGCCTCAGCAATGGCGAGGCACTTAGCAACTCAGTGAGACCCTGTCTCTAAATAAAATACAAAAAAGGGCTGGGGATGTGACCCAGAGGACGAGTGCCCCTGAGTTCAATCCCTGGTACCACAAAAAAAAAAAAAAAAAACTTAACTCTTTCCTTTGTTCATCAGCTTTCAGATTTTATGACTTTCAAGACTTTGAGTAACCTCCCAAAGTGACTGACTAATTAGGGTTTTTTAAAAAATAAAATGCATGTTAGCTCGCGAGTTCAAAGCCAGCCTCAGCCATGGTGAGGCACTTAGCAACTCAGTGAGACCCTATCTCTAATAAAATACAAAAAAAGGGACTGGGGGACGTGGCCCAGTGGTCGAATGCCCCTGAGTTCAATCCCCAGTACCAAAAAAAAAAAAAAGCATGTTTGCCAGTCAATGAATGGGACTGGGGGGGGCTGGGGTTGTGGCTCAGTGGTAGAGCGCTCGCCTAGCATGTGCACGGCCCGGGTTCGAACCTCAACACCACATAAAAACGCATTGTGTACAACTAAAAAAGCAAATAAATAAATATTTTAAAATGAATGGGACTGGGGACTATCATGCTAAGTGAAATAAGCCAATCACAAAAAAAACCAAAGGCCAATTGTTCTAATACATGGATGGTGACTCACAATAGGTGGAGGTGGGAGTGGAGGTAGAAGTTCACCAGATTGGATGGGGGGGGTGGGATTAGGGGTTTTGGGGGGAGAGGATGTAAGGGAAGGGGCGTGGGAATGGGAAAGACAGTAGAATGAATTGGACATAACTTTCCTATGTTCATATATGAATACATGACCAGTGTAACTCCACGTCATGTACAACCACAAGAATAGGAAGTTATATTCCATGTATTCATGTATGTATGCTATTTTTTTAAAATACATTCTGTTGTCATGTATAACTAAAAAGAACAAATGAAAAAAAATGCACGGTTCAATCCCCTTTGTGAGGTCAAGCATCCAATTGGTGTGTCCCATGGGGACTAGAGTGGCATCAGAGGCTGTACCTCTAGGGCTGAGTCTTGGCCAGTCTAAGGCATGACACCTGAAATCCACAAATTGGCAACTTAGTCCCCAAAGTCATATATTAGTATTGTTGGGAGGTGAGGCTTTTTGGAGCTCACTAGAATTAGATGAGGTCATCGGGGTGGTGATGATTCTGTGACGACATTAGTGGCTTCATAAACAGAGGAAGAGAGACTCAGAACAGCATACTGGGTATATCACCATGTGATGCCCTTTGCCATGTTACGATTCAGCAAGAAGGCCCTCACCAGATGCCAGTCCATGCTCTTGGACTTCCCAGCATCCAGAACTGTGTAAGCTAAATAAACCTCTATTCCTGGTCTGGGGATATACATAGCTCAGTTGGTAGAGTGCTTGCCTCACATGCACAAAGCCCTGGGTTCAATCTCCAGCACCAAAAAAAAAAAAAAAAAAAAAAAAAAAAGGCTGGGTGCAGTGGCGCATGCCTGTAATGCTCTGGAGGCTGAGGAAGGAGGATCACGAGTTCAAAGCCAGCTTCAGCAATGGTGAGGCTCTAAGCAACTCAGTGAGACCCTGTCTCAAAATAAAATACAAAATAAACCTCTATTTTTTTTAAATAAATTATCTGTTCTCAAGTACTTTATCATACCAACAGAAAATGGACAAAGACAGCCATTGTGTGTCCATATGTCCCACATATGAGGTGGGAGGTTGGGTGGGCAATTGTGTAAATGCATTAAGGATAATGCTAGCCAGATTTCTCACAGAGAAGGAAGTTATAAACTAAGGGGACTGGAACAAACTTTGGTGTTGGATTAGGATTAGAGGTATTGCTGTTCCCTCATGGTCTTAAAGATAGATGGTGGAGAATAGATGGATGGATGAATCAATATGTAAATGTCTATGTATATGCATTGCAATGAGAAAACCAATCACTAATCAAAGCATGGTGGTAATGACACTTAGCTTCAAAATCTTGGTTTCTAAATATCATTTTCCACTTAAAGAGATCAGGTTCTTTGGAGAAATATTTGATTCAAGGGCAGAACCAGGGAAAAATACAAGTCATCCTGGAACATCTTGTTGAGCCAGTAAGGAAGTGCTCAAAGATGAAATTTGAGTAATCATCCTTTGGCAGCCATCATCAAAATAATTAATTGGAGCAAGAATCATCAATAGGTATTAAATTTGTGAGCAAACATTTCTTGAGAAACAAGATATTTAATTAGTGTCAAAGTATCTTTTCATAAAGGTTTTTTTTTTTTTTTTTTTTTTTTTTTTGGTACTGAGGATTGAACTCAGGGGCACTCGACCACTGGGCCACATCCCCAGCCCTTTTGTGTATTTTATTAGAGAGAGGGTCTCACTGAGTTGCTAAGTGCCTCACCATTGCTGAGGCTGGCTTTGAACTTGCGATCCTCCTGCCTCAGCCTCCCAAGTGCTGGGATTACAGGTGTGTAACACCATGCCCAGCTCATCCATAAAGTATTTATTGACAAGTGCAAAATACTAACTCATGTTGGAGAAACTGGAAGACACATTTCAACCAAGTTAGCATAATCAGTAATGGAAGAAATCAATGTCCTATGCATCCTGAGAACATAATGTCATTTCTGTGGTTCTGGATATAAATGCATCATTGTGAGGAAATCTTGGATAAATCCAAATGGAGGGACTTGCTCTAAAATGACTAGCTTATAGATTTCGAAACTATCAAGGTCATGAAGACAAGGAAAGTTTGAGGAAATGTTGCAGACAGGAGGGTAATCCCAGCACATTTGGGAGGCTGAGGCAGGAATCATTAGAGTTCAAAAATTAACTCAAGATGTGACCCAGTGGTCGAGTTGCCCCTGAGTTCAATCCCCAGTAACCACAAAAAAAAAAAAAAAAAGAAAAAGAAATTAAAGTCATAATAGCAAAACACAACATATGATTCTGGGATGGATTTTGGACCATTAAAAGAGTTTATTGGAGCCGGGTGCGGTGGCGCTCGCCTGTAATCCCAGCACTTGGGAGGCTGAGGTAGGAGGATCACGAGTTCAAAGCCAGCCTCAGCAATGGCAAGGCATTAGGAACTCAGTGAGACCCTGTCTCTAATAAAATACAAAAAAGGGCTGGGTATGTGGCCCAGTGGTTGAGTGCCCTGAGTTCAATCCTTGGTACAAAAAAAAAAAAAAAAAAAAAAAAGGCATTTATTGGAAACTTTGGGCTTTGAGAATTATATGGTAATATTGAATCAATATTAATTTCCTGATTTTGAAGTTGTACTATGTACTGTGATTATGTAAAAAGTGTGCCCATATTTAGGAAATATATAATGAAGTATATATAATAAGATACCAGGACTGTAATTTAATATTCAAAGGACTCAGAAATGTTAACAGATGGAAAATCTGGACAAAGGGTTTGTGGAAGCTCTGTGTATTATTTCTGTAACTTTTGTGTAAATTCAAAATTGTTTTTCTGGTTCTAGGATTGAACCCAAGAGCACTTTACCACTGAGCTACACCCCAGATGTTAATCTTTTTTTTTTTTTTTTCTCTCTTTCAATTTTGAGACAGGGCCTTACTAAGTTTCTCAGGCTGGCCTCAAACTTGCAATTCTATTGCCTCAGCCTCCTGAGCTGGGATTATGGGTGTGCCTAAATTTTCCACCCACACTGGGTTAAATTAAAAATTATTTAAAAATTATTATTATTATTATTTTATTATTATTATTATTATTATTTGGTACCGGGGATTGAACTCAGGGGCACTCGACCACTGGGCCACATCCCCAGCCCTTTTTTGTATTTTATTAGAGACAGCGTCTCACTGAGTTGCTAAGTGCCTCGCCATTGCTGAGGCTGGCTTTGAACTCGTGATCCTCCTGCCTCAGCCTCCCAAGTGCTAGGATTACAGGCGTGCACCACCACGCCCGGCTTATTTAAATTATTTTAAAACTAAAAATTAAAACTTAAAAGGTGCATGGATTTTTTTTTTTTTTTTTTTTGGTACTGGGATTGAACTCAGGGGCACTCGACCACTGGGCCACATCCCCAGCCCTTTTGTGTATTTTATTAGAGACAGGGTCTCACTGAGTTGCTAAGTGCCTTGCCATGGCTGAGGCTGGCTTTGAACTTGGCGATCCTCCTGCCTCAGCCTCCCAAGTGCTGGGATTACAGGTGTGTAACACCATGCCCAGCTCATCCATAAAGTATTTATTGACAAGTGCAAAATACTAACTCATGTTGGAGAAACTGGAAGACACATTTCAACCAAGTTAGCATAATCAGTAATGGAAGAAATCAATGTCCTATGCATCCTGAGAACATAATGTCATTTCTGTGGTTCTGGATATAAATGCATCATTGTGAGGAAATCTTGGATAAATCCAAATGGAGGGACTTGCTCTAAAATGACTAGCTTATAGATTTCGAAACTATCAAGGTCATGAAGACAAGGAAAGTTTGAGGAAATGTTGCAGACAGGAGGGGAAGAAATTAAAGTCATCCGCCGGGCGCGGTGGCGCACGCCTGTAATCCCAGCACTTTGGGAGGCTGAGGCAGGAGGATCATGAGTTCAAAGCCAGCCTCAGCAATGGCGAGCACTTTAGTAACTCAGTGAGACCTGTCTCTAAATAAAATACAAAAAAGGGCTGGGGATGTGACCCAGTGGTCGAGTGCCCCTGAGTTCAATCCCCAGTAACCACAAAAAAAAAAAAAAAAGAAAAAGAAATTAAAGTCATAATAGCAAAACACAACATATGATTCTGGGATGGATTTTGGACCATTAAAAGAGTTTATTGGAGCCGGGTGCGGTGGCGCTCGCCTGTAATCCCAGCACTTGGGAGGCTGAGGTAGGAGGATCACGAGTTCAAAGCCAGCCTCAGCAATGGCAAGGCATTAGGAACTCAGTGAGACCCTGTCTCTAATAAAATACAAAAAAGGGCTGGGTATGTGGCCCAGTGGTTGAGTGCCCTGAGTTCAATCCTTGGTACAAAAAAAAAAAAAAAAAAAAAAAGGCATTTATTGGAAACTTTGGGCTTTGAGAATTATATGGTAATATTGAATCAATATTAATTTCCTGATTTTGAAGGTTGTACTATGTACTGTGATTATGTAAAAAGTGTGCCCATATTTAGGAAATATATAATGAAGTATATATAATAAGATACCAGGACTGTAATTTAATATTCAAAGGACTCAGAAATGTTAACAGATGGAAAATCTGGACAAAGGGTTTGTGGAAGCTCTGTGTATTATTTCTGTAACTTTTGTGTAAATTCAAAATTGTTTTTCTGGTTCTAGGATTGAACCCAAGAGCACTTTACCACTGAGCTACACCCCAGATGTTAATCTTTTTTTTTTTTTTCTCTCTTTCAATTTTGAGACAGGGCCTTACTAAGTTTCTCAGGCTGGCCTCAAACTTGCAATTCTATTGCCTCAGCCTCCTGAGCTGGGATTATGGGTGTGCCTAAATTTTCCACCCACACTGGGTTAAATTAAAAATTATTTAAATTATTATTATTATTATTTTATTATTATTATTATTATTATTTGGTACCGGGGATTGAACTCAGGGGCACTCGACCACTGGGCCACATCCCCAGCCCTTTTTTGTATTTTATTAGAGACAGCGTCTCACTGAGTTGCTAAGTGCCTCGCCATTGCTGAGGCTGGCTTTGAACTCGTGATCCTCCTGCCTCAGCCTCCCAAGTGCTAGGATTACAGGCGTGCACCACCACGCCCGGCTTATTTAAATTATTTTAAACTAAAAATTAAAACTTAAAAGGTGCATGGATTTATGCTTTTTTTTTTTTTTATACCGGCCATTGAACTCAGGGGCACCCGACCACTGGGCCACATCCCCAGCCCTTTTTTGGTATTTTATTAGAGACAGGGTCTCACTGAGTTGCTAAGTGCCTTGCTATGGCTGAGGCTGGCTTTGAACTGGCGATCCTCCTGCCTCAGCCTCCCAAGTGCTGGGATTACGGGCGTGCACCACCGCGCCCGGCTGATTTATGCATTTTTTACTTGTTTTAATCTATTATAATCGATACCCTTATTAAAGGTCAGTTCATCCCATTTGTGGCCAGCAGAAGCCTCTAGTTTGGCTCCTATGAACACCAGCCTTTTTTTGGGGGGGTGGTGTTACAGGTGATTGAACCCAAAGATGCTTAACTGCTGAGCCACATTCCCAGTCCTTTTTGTATTTTATTTAGAGACAGGGTCTCTCTGAGTTCCTTAGGGCCTCGCTTTTGCTGAGGGTGGCCTTGAACTCACAGTACTCCTGCCTCAGCCTCCAGTGCATCTGGGATTAAAGGCTTGTGCCACCGTGCCCAGCGAACACTAGCCTTTGATAGTAACATTCCTGCTTTCTGATATATCGGATGTGCCAGATTCATGTGTACGTTTCCTGCCTCAAACCTACAATCAGACTTCCCCCCAAGACTCCCTGGTTCCTTCAGTTGGAAATGGAATTTAGAGGTCATAATTTGGGCTTAATGAGTACTCACTGCAATGAAATTGGTCTCTGAAAAATTCACTGACCTTTTCAGTGGACAGAGCTAGGAAATGTTTGCTTTTTTACAAAGATAAAATACGACACTCTCAAGAGTTTTTTTTTTTTTTAATTGTTTTAGTTATACATGGACACAATATCTATATTTTGTTTATTTATTTTTATATGGTGCTGAGGATCGACCCCAGAGCCTCACATTTGTGAGGCCAACGCTCTGCCACTGAGCTGCAATGCTAGCCCTCAAGAGGTTTTTTTTTTAATTTGCTTTTGTTGTACACAATGTGTTTTATCTTTACGTGGTGCTGAGGATTGAGCCCAGGCCACGCACGTGCTAGGTGAGTTCTTGCTATCGCTGAGCCACAAACCCCAGCCCTCCTCAAGAGTTTTTTATATGACTTAATTCACATTTGTATCTCTGTTCCACCTGAAAATTCCAGTTCTTTTTTATTTTTGATATTTGTTTATTTTCTTTAGTTGTACACAATGTGTTTATTTTTACGTGGTGCTAAGAATCGAACCTGGGCCGTGCATGTGCTAGGCGAGCGCTCTAACCGCTGAGCCACAATCCCAGCCCAAAATTTCAGTTCTTGACATCAACATAACTATTCTATTTTTTTTTTTTTTTTTTTTTTTTTTTTTTTGTACCGGGGATTGAACTCAGGGGCACTCAACCACTGGGCCACATCCCCAGCCGTTTTTTTTTTTTTTTTTTTTTTTTTTTTGTACCGGGGATTGAACTCAGCGGCACTCGACCACTGGGCCACATCCCCAGCCCTTTTTTGTATTTTTATTAGAGACAGGGTCTCACTGAGTTGCTAAGGGCCTCGCCATTGCTGAGGCTGGCTTTGAACTTGTGATTCTCCTGCCTCAGCCTCCCAAGTGCTGGGATTACAGGCATGTGCCACCGCACCTGGCTAACATAACTATTGTTTTGCTTCATCTCATAGAACTTAAGCAATAAGTTCAATAAGAACAATTCTTCTTTCTTTATTGTGGGTGTAGGGATCCAACCCAGGGTTTCATTTATACTGAATGAATGCTCTACCACTGAGCCATAGCCCCTCAGAACAAAAGTTCTACCACCACCAATAACATAGTAGTGGCTTATAGCCAAATTGTTGTTTTTTTTTTTTTTTTTTTTTTTTTTGGTACCGGGAATTGAACTCAGGGGCACTTGACCACTGGGCCACATCCCCAGCCCCAAATTGTTGTATTTTAAAGTTACCAGGAGTTTTATCTTTGGGTTGTTTTATTACCATATGCATATATGTGTTCATTTATTTTATTTTTCAGGGATCTCTTTAAATCTGTATTTTTATTTATTTATTTATTTATTTTGGTGCTGGGGATTGAACCTAGGGCCTTGTGCATGCAAGGCAAGCACTCTACCAACTGAGCCATGTCCCCAGCCCAATTAATTTATTTTTTGGTGGTGCTGACAATTTAATAGGACTTCCTTCATATAGGCTAAGCATGTGCTTGATCACTTAGCTATACCCTTAGCCTCTTTTGATGTTTAATTTTGTTTTATACTTATGTAAAATATTTACAGGGTTGTAAAGTCAAAATCTAAAAACAACGTAAGTTAGTTTTTTATTTTTGGAAACTGGAGATTTCTTTTTTTTTTTTTTTTTTTTTGGTACCGGGGATTGAACTCAGCAACACTAGATCACTGGGCCACATCTCCAGCCCTTTTTTGTATTTTATTAGAGACATGGTCTCACTGAGTTGCTAAGTGCCTCGCCATTGCTGAGGCTGGCTTTGAACTTGCGATCCTCCTGCCTCAGCCTCCCAAAGTGCTGGGATTACAGCCGTGCGCCACCACGCCCGGCTTAGATTTTTTTTTTTATATATTTATATTTTAGTTGTAGTTGGACACAACACCTTTGTTTTATTTATTTATATGTGGTGCTAAGGATTGAACCCAGGGCCTTACACGTGCTAGGTGAGCACTCTACCACTGAGCCACACCCCCCCAGCCTGAAACTGGGGATTTAACCCAGGAGCATTTACCACTGAGCTACATCCCCCAGCCCTTTTTTATTTCTTATTTTGTGACAGGGTCTCACTACGTTGCTTAGGGCCTTGATAAATTGCTGAAGCTGACTTTGAACTTGTGATCCTCCTGTCTCAACCTCCCAAGTTGCTGGGATTACAGGCATGCAACACCACTCGAGGCTAAAACAATGTATATTTTTTTAAAAGCCTAGCTTCTATTCTGTCCATTCCATCCTACTCCTTTACTCTTTTTTTTTGGGGGGGGGGTACCAGGAAATGAATTTAGGGGCACTTGATCACTGAGCCACATCACCAGCCCTATTTTGTATTTTATTTAGAGACAGGGTCTCACTGAGTTGCTTAGTGTTTTACTTTTGCTGAGGCTGGCTTTGAACTCACGATCCTCCTGCCTCAGCCTCCCAAGCTGCTGGGATTACAGGTGTGTGCCACTGCGCCCATCTCCTTCACTCTTGTTCATCTGAATAGCCTACAGAGAAATATTCTTTTTGTTTTTTTTTTTTGTTTTAGTTGAGAAATATTCTTAAAATATTTAAGTTTGGGTGGTAGAGCACTTGCCTAGTGTGTGTGAGGCACTTGGGCCTAGTGTGTGTGAGGTCCTGGGCACTTCCTGGGACCCTTCCAGCTACAGCAGTGCCCCCACTTAAAAAAAAAAAGATTAAGTTTATTCAGGAAAAGCACTGTAATTGGAATACGTGTGCCATGGTAATCGCTGTGTATATTCAAGAAGGTTAAGACAGGGGGAAGTTTTGAGGGGGCTGCAAATGAAACCCAGGGCCTTGCAGATGCGAGGCAAGTGCTCTACCACTGAGCTACATCCTCAGCCCTACAGGTAACCATTTAACAAATGTTATGATTTATCTTCGCATTAAAAAATGTAGGCCAGAGCTAGAGCGCTCGCCTAGCATGTGTGTGACCCGGGTTCGATCCTCAGCACCACGTAAAAATAAAAAGGCATTGTATACAACTAAAACAAATAAATAAATACTTAAAAAAACCCATTTATTTAAAAAAAAATGTAGGCCAGTGGGGCTGGGGTTGTGGCTTAGTGGTAGATTGCTCGCCTAGCACATGCAAGGTGCTGGGTTTCATCCTCAGTACCACATAAAAATAAATAAATAAAATAGAGGTATGGTGTTCAACTATAAGTAATATATATTTATATTTATATAGGCAGGGCTGGGGCTATAGCAAAGCTGGTAGTGTGCTTGCCTTGAATGCATAAGGCCCTGGGTTCAATCCCCAACACTGCAAAAAATAAAATAATAATAATAAAATAAATAAATAAAATAAAGATAAAAATTAAAAAATGTATGTGTGTGTGTGTGTGTGTGTGTATATATATATATATATATATATATATATCTCCAATATAACACACAAAATTTAACTGAAGTAATTGACCAGATCTATATATTTAACAAATACAGTGTAGGAGGGGGAGAGGGTACCTTAGATCTTTGCATGTTCCAAACACTCTGTCCAGGACTCTTTCCCTCTCTCATTTCTTTTAGGTAACCTCTACTCAGATCTTAGATATTATCTCAGTTGCTTCTTCTTCTTCTTCTTCTTCTTCTTTTTTTTTTTTTTTTGTACTAGGGATTGAACCCAGGGGAACTTAACCACTGAACTTCATCTCCAGCCTTTTTTTTTTTCATATTTATTTTTTAGTTATAGGTGGACACAATATCTTTATTTTTATTTTTATGTGGTGCCGAGGATCAAACCCAGTGGTGCCTCATGCATGGTAAGTGAGTCATCTACCTCTGAGTCACAACCCCAGCCCATCCCCAGCCCTTTTTATATTTTATTTAGAGACAGGGTCTCTCTAAGTTGCTTAGGGCCTCACTCAATTGCTGAGGCTGGCTTTGAACTTGTGATCCTCCTAGCTTGGCCTCCCAAACCACTGGGATTACAGTTGTCTGCCACCAGCTCAACTTGGCTCAATTGCTTCTTCAGGAAAATGTTTCCTAGCTTCTCATATTATTCCAAGTTCTCATAACATGATATCCTTCCCTTACTACAATGTATCACATTTGTAATTAATAATGGATTGCTTTAAGAATTAACTAGCCAGGGGCGTACTGGAACATGCTTGTAATCCGGGTGAATCATGAGGCTGAAGTAGGAGGATCCCAGGTTTGAGGCTCTGTCTCAAAATAAAAAATACAAAGGGCTGGGGATGGGGGATGTAACTCAGTGGCAGGGCGCCAGGGAGTTCAATCTCCAGGCGCCTCCCCCGCAGTTCAATGGCTAGTAAGGCAGTAAATATTCTGGTTTAAAAAATACTAAAATTGGGGATATAGTTTAGTGGCAGATATCTTGCCTGGCGTGCACGTGGTCCTGGGTTCAATTTCCAACACCTCAAGAAATAAAGAAAAGAGTTGATTACAAATGTCTGTCTCACTCACTGGATTGAGGTCCAAGTGGGTGGGGAATTATTTGTCTTAATTAATATTTGTCTCCAGAGACTAGCACAATGCCTGGCTCGTTATAATCCCTCCTACTGATGTCTGCTACGTCTTTTGAATGGATCTATTGCGTGAATGCATGAATGACAAATAAGTGAAGTTGGCTTTGGGGTGCTCCACAGCTTCCTAAACCCCGCTAGACTTTTGTTTCTCCTCCGTGAAATGTGAACCTACAGTCCCTCCCACCCCGGGGATCGATGAGAAGTGTAAGGGAGGTGATGAACACTTACAAATCACTTGGCAAGTGTCATGTTTAATTCTGTAAAGTCTTATTTACTTACAACACGGCCGTTCTGCAGGTGGTGTAGCCCGCTCCTCTACCGCCCAGGCTTGGGAAGGGGCGGAGCCGCTGCTGGGGGCGGAACCAGGACGCGGCAGGGGCGGGGCCACCAGCTGCGGCGCCGCGGGGCCTGTACCGCCCAGGACGTCCCCGGCGCCTCCGGCCCCGCCTCCCGGGGCGGGACGTGCAAGCCTATTGGCCAGTCCAGGAGAGAGGCAGTCGTCATTGGCCCGCGGCGCTGTCTGCTCGGCGGGCGGTGCCGGACGCAGGTGCCGGCCGGAGCCGAGCGAGCGGCGCAGACGGGCCGGGCCGGGCTGGGACCCGGGCCAGGGCGAACTGAGGGGCCTGCGCGGCCGCCCGGCCCGGCCGCGGATCAGGTAAGTACGGGACTGCAAGTGGGGCCAGAGTACGAAGGCGGGTCCCAAATCCCGGGTTCGAGGCCCGAGATCGGCCCCCGGGCGGGACAGGCTCGGACCCTTGGCCTCATCCTTCCCCTGGGACGTGGGGACATTAATTTCCATCTCAGAGCATCGGGAGGCCTCCGGGCCTCCGCACACAGTAGGAGCCTCTTTGAGCCTCGGTTTCCCAATCTGTGAAATTGGGTCATCCCAGCGCCAGCCTGATTCAGGAGGTTGATGATGAGTAAAGCGCCTAGCACACAGTAGGCAGTCAATAAGTGGCGGATGTTCTTCCCTAACCTTTTTTAGAGGGGCTTTGCGTGAAAAGTAGTAAATATTATAACGAGCCAGGCAGTGTGCATAAAGCTGCTCAGACAGAGTGCCCTGTGCTGAAATGGTGCACAAAACAGGGTCGGCAGAAATTACACGATTAGCTTGCTCCTTCAGTCCTCCAGGAACTGGAGTAGGTGTTAAGTGCTAGAAATGGTTCCTATCATAGATGAGCAAGTCAAGGGTCAGAGAAGTTAAGTCTCTTGCCCAGGATCACACAGCAAGTAAGAAGTAGAGCTGGGATTAGAATCTCGCTGATGCAGGGCCATAGAAGTGCTGAAGGGCACACGGGGGATTCTCTGTGGGGAGTGATGAAGAATGAATATTGCATTTGGACAGCTTCTACATTCATCCTGAAAAACAATAATGGTGAGCCCTGCCAGGACTGGAGCACTGACCATGTTCTAGGTGCTGACTGTGTCCTCTCATCAAATCTTCCCAACAGCTCTGATGATGATAATTATATTAGAGCCAATATTTATTGACTTCTTATTATATTTACTGGTGGACGAGCTAGGTATCATTATGACCTCCCATTTTACAGATGAGAAGACTGAGTCTAAGAGAGTGACGTAGCTGCTTGAGATCACATTGTGGGGAGTTAATGCCCGCCCTCTGATTGCTCTTTCTTCAATTTCTTACCCTTAGGAAAAGGAGGCAGGGCAGGCATGGAAAAGATTGGGTGCCCCAGTGCAATTCCAAAGGTAGGCTAGGCCTGGAGGCTTCTTCTCAGGAGATCCCTCTGCAGACCTGGTCTGCTTGCTCCATCAGCATATTTGACAAAGGGGAAAGATGAGGTCCAGAGAAGCAAAGTAACTTGAACCAGGGCACACAGCATTGGTGGTAGAATCATGACTTAAAGAAGCAGCTCTCTTAAGGCCCAGACCCACTCACTGGACTAAGTTCAAATCCTAGCATTGTTCCTTCCTTGGGTAAGTAGGTGTTCCTTCCTCTTTGAGCCTTAGTCTCCTCACTGGTTGAATGGAGGTGATTATTGAACTTATGTCATAGGTTTGGTGTAAAGATTTTATGAAGCTTATTTCCTGGGCACTGGGCCTAATTTGCCCAAGATATTCTGCTTTCTTGTTCATCCCAGCAGCTCCAGAGCTAAGTCTTAGCCTGCAGCCTCCCTATTCTTGTATCTAGTCTCAAGTTTGACCCCTCTTAAGTTCAACCCGGTGTGGTTTGCATGGACCTATAGCCTCTGAACATATCTGATTCTCACTATGGGGCCTGGCAGGCCAGGGTCTGAGAGTCCCAAGATCAGCTTCTCACAGTTTGTGCGGAGAAACAGATGCAGCAACAGTGTGTGCACAGCTCTGTGCCAGACACAGGGTTGGGAACTTGGGGACCGCGGGGAGCAAGTGTGACCAAGTCCCTCCTTTTCAGTGTTCACTGAGGTGCCGGGATGACAGAGATAAACAAGTTGAACAAGTCGTCCCTTTCAGAGAGGGTTTCATGCCACGAGGGCAGTAGTGTGGACGTCCGTGGCACTTACGCAGAGTGGTCGGGGAAGGGCTCTCCAGCGAGGTGACCTTTGAAGGGGACACTTGTAAGAACTGTTTTGAGTTTTACGAGCTGATTGCTTGGCATAGTGCCCAGTCCTTGATAAACCTTAACTGCTATTGTTATTTTGGTGATTTATGGGCCTGGCGTTAACAGATTTACCAGTTTGTTGCCCCCCCCCCCCCAGTCTCCAAATCTGATAGTACTTAACATACAGGAACTGCGATGACTCTTGTAATGCCCAGCTGTGTGGAGAAACGCTAAGACTGACCCTTGAAGGAGCAGGAGGACTGGACTGCCTTCCCCATGCCTTCACCTGGAGGGTCCTGCGGCTTTCCCGCTGATCTCTGAGCGAGGAGTTCAGTTGTAAGCACTTGGGAGGGGCAGCAGCATGCACAGCAGCTGGGCCTACCCGAGGGGCATTATCTCAGACATGCAGCCTTCCTCCCCGGCTTCTCCTGCCTTCAGCTGATACTTGCTTATCTGGCCACAGTGGCCCAACTGTCCAGGCTTGAGACATGTTGGGTTTTGGGCTGAGCTGTTCAGAGGGCACTGATCTGCCAGCTGACTGACTGTTCCAACCCCAAAGTCAATCAATGTATGCTGCTTTTGCTCCTCTGTTTGTGTCTCAGACTGTGACAGGCAGTGGCTGGGCAAAGCTGACGTGGAGGGCCTAATGGCCACTCACTTGGTTTCTCAATACTGCACGGGTTGCTTCAGGCTCTGGACCTGAGCTCTTGGAGACAGAGTTCCCTGGGATTGGACAAGTTGGGAACAGAGATCCTTGGCTCCAGGGCACCTGTGCTGGCATCTCTAGGGACATCTGTTTATTTTCATGATATTCTCAGAGGGAAGCATGCATAGGGCTCTGTAAGCCCTACTCCAAGTCTCGCGGGAGCAGTGGGGAGGCTACCTACGCTTCCTTTTTGCTGTTCAGATCATGGGGTGGAGGTGAGAATTCTGTTGCAGTCACCAGAACAGACTTCAGAATTGCTACCCAAAGCTCCAACTGTTCCCATAGACTCCCCTTGGGGACCACGTTATAGCTCAGAGCTACTGGTCTGGTGGGGTCAGAGGTTGCCACCATCCTCTCCAGCCTGTGTCACTTCCTTGGTGACCTGTGGTCTCAAGGTATGTACAGCCTGACAAAAGGCCATTAACCAGCAGGGCATGGTGGCTCATGCCTCTAATCCCAGCAACTCAGGAGGCTGAGGCAGGAGGTTCACCAGTTTGAAGCCAGCCTGCACAATCTAACAAGACTCTGTCTCAAGATAAAAAGGGCTGGGATGTAGCTCAGTGGGAATGTGCTTGCCTAGCATTTGCGAGGCCCTAGGTGCTAGCCCCAAAACCACACCTCCCCAAAAAAAACACCATGAATAAGAAGGGTCAAAGTGACTCACCATTCTGGTCTGTGAGGCCAATTCCTAGTTCCATTCTGCTCTAGTCAAAGGCCGGCTCCTGGGGGATGGGTTTGTGGCTCAGCAGTAGAGCACTCACCTGGCATGTGGGAGGCACTGGGTTCGATCCTCAGTATCCACATAAAAATAAAATATTATGTCCACCTATAACTAAAATATAAATATTTTAAAAATAAATAAATAAAATAAAGGTATTGTGTTCAACTACAAACAAACAAACAAAAAAAGGCCATCTCCCTTGCTCTAAGCCCAGCCCAATACTCGGAGACCAAGTCTACATGGTTAGCAGGCCCAGGATAGGTACTGGAAAGAGCCAATCACAGGGTCTGGCACACAGTAGGCCCTCAATAAGTGTCAGATGTTATTCCCAAGTATGTATGTAAAGGTGATGTGTATGGAAGGTGGCCTTCAAGGTATTTTTCTTGTTTTGGTACCAGGGATTGAACTCAGGGGCACTCGACCCCTGGGCCTCATCCCCAGCCCTTTTTTGTATTTTATTAGAGACAGGGTCTCACTGAGTTGCTAAGTGCCTTGCCATTGCTGAGGCTGGCTTTGAACTCGCGATCCTCCTGCCTCAGCCTCCCAAGTGCTGGGATTACAGGTGTGCGCCAACACGCCTGGCTGCTTTCAGGCTTTGAAGGTGAGGCCCAGCATGGCTTTTCCTAGGAAAGTGAGAGAGAATACAATAAAGCTCCTAGTGTCTGCCCACCCTGGACTAAGTTGTATGTGTCATCTCAGCGTCTTCACAGTTCTCCCTTAAGGCCCTATTTTACAGATCTGGCAAACTGAGGTTCAAACAGGCACATCTTTGTACATAGTCCCTAGAGCTGAGAAGAGGGAAGTCGAACCCTAGTCCACCAGGTTCATAACTTTGCCCTTAATCTTTCTGCTGGCCTCTCCTCAGGCTCCTGGGACCATGGGCCTCAGGCCCTGAGGACACACGGCTCCCTGTGGCCATGACGACAGGCGACTGCTGCCACCTCCCTGGCTCCCTGTGTGACTGCTCTGGCAGCCCTGCCTTCTCCAAAGTTGTGGAGGCCACAGGCCTTGGGCCACCCCAGTATGTGGCTCAGGTGACTTCCAGGGATGGCCGGCTCCTTTCAACTGTCATCCGGGCATTGGACACACCAAGGTAAGTGGTGACTGTTAGTGTCTTGGCCTTTGTCCTTTTTCTCTCTGTGGTGAATGATTTCCTCCCAATCTGGGGTCAGAAGTCCAAACACTGAGAAAAGCCAGGCGGTGAATACACCAGAGAGAACAGCCCAAATGGTTATCACCATGCGGAAGCAGAAAGACAGGCTGGCCAGGTCTGATTGTTTAGGAAAAGCCAAAATTCCAGATTCTTTTTTTTTTTTTTTGGTTTGGCAGAACAGGGGGTCAAGCCTAGGGCCTTGCATGTGCTAGGCAAATGTTCTACTGCTGAGCTATATCCCCAGCCCCAAATTCCAGCTTCTTATGCAGAATGTGAAGGTTATGTGTTGACAAGGCACTCCAGCTTAGGAGGGCAGTGAAGGGAGCTTGTAGGACGTAGGCTGCGCGCGCACACGTCGAGCGGACTCCTCTGTCTCTCCTGGAGTGACCCCGGAGAAGTTACTTCACCACTGTGTCTCTGAAATGGGGACACCTCCCTGCTGGCATTGTTCTGAGAATATGATGCCATCATCCTTAGAAAGTGGAGTTTGCTACTTAGTAAACATTTGATAAAGTGCACAGATATTCCTTGATCAGTAATGGGGTTACACTGTGAAAGCCCATCATAAATTGAAAAATGTCACAAGTTAAAATGCACTGTGCTGGGCGCGGTGGCGCACACCTGTAATCCCAGCGCCTAGGGAGGCTGAGGCAGGAGGATCACAAGTTCAAAGCCAGCCTCAGCAATGGCAAGGCGCTGAGCAACTCAGTGAGACCCTATCTCTAAATAAAATACAAAATAGGGCTTGGGATGTGGCCCAGTGGTCAAGTGCCCCTGAGTTCAATCCCTGGTACCCCCCAAAATTAAATAAAATAAAAATTTAAAAGTATTGCATCCCCCAACCTATTGAGCTGCGTTACTTAGCAACAGTGTGCTTAGCACAGTAGAGTCTCTGTTGTTTTACTGTGTTACCCTGTGGCTGCCTAGGAGCCACAGGTCACTGCCGCTGCCCAGCATCGGGACAGAAGACCTGGGAGAGATGAAAATGTAAAATTCAAATGATTATTTCTACTGAATGTGTACTGCTTTCACACCATTGTGAAGTTGAAAAAATTTTAAATCAAACTGTTTTAAGTTGGGCCGGGCGCGGTGGCGCACGCCTGTAATCCCAGTACTTGGGAGGCTGAGGCAGGAGGATCGCCAGTTCAAAGCCAGCCTCAGCCATGGCGAGGCACTTAGCAACTCAACGAGACCCTGTCTCTAATAAAATACAAAAAAGGGCTGGGGATGTGGCCCAGTGGTCGAGTGCCCCTGAGTTCAATTCCTGGTACCAAAAAAAAAAAAAACTGTTATAAGTTGGGAACTACCTATATTTAAAACTCAGTGTGAGGGAGGGGCAGGGATGTCACTCAGTGGTAGAATGTGAGTTTACCATGCATGAGCCCTGGGTTCCATTCCCAGCACCAACAAAACAAAAGTAAAAGCAAACACAAACCTCAGTGTGAGCAACAGTGTGCTCGTCTTCAGACCCTTCTATGAGCTCAACCTGTCTGGTTTGCCAATTTGTTATCAATTCCAAGGAAAAGGATTATTTATTTATTTAGGGATAGTACCTCGCCATGTTGCCCAGGCTGACCTCAAACTCCTGGGCTCAGGTGACCCTCCCAAGTAGCTGGGACTTATAGGTGTTTTCCATGGTGCACCCAGCTAGGGAAAGAGTTTTAAGGGAACCCCATGAACATTTATTTTATTTTATTTTATTTTGGGGCTGGAGCTGGGGCTCAGTGGTAGAACACTCGCCTAGCACGTGTGAGGCGCTGGGTTTGATCTTCAGCACCACATAAAAATAAATAAATAAAATAAAGGTATTGTGTCCAACTACAACTAAATATATATGTGTGTATATATATATATATAATATACATACATGTGTGAATATATATATATATAGTGTATATATATATATATATATATATATATTTTTTTTTTTTTTTTTTTGGTGGCATGTCTGGGCACTCTATCATGGACCTACATTTCCAGCCTTTTTTTTATTCTTTGTTTTGAGACAGGCTTAGTTTCTCAAACTTGTGATCCTCCTGCCTTAGCCTCTGGAGATGCCGGGATTTCAGGCATGTGCCACAGTACCCAGCTATTGACATTTAAATCTATTTTAACTCACTTAGATTTAAAATAGCCACCAAATTGGCAAGGGGAATAGAATTGTAAATTATTTTTTCTTTCAGTTTTTCAAGTTTCACATATTATATTTATTTCACACAATTTAATAAATAAGCTCCTTTTTCTCGATTTTTTTTTACTGTGGTAAAATACATAATACTATTCATCTTACCACTCTAAACACTTTAAACACGCAGTTCAGAGCAGTAAGCGCGTTCACATTGTTGTTTAGCCGTCCCCACCGTCCATCTGTAGAACTCTCTCATCTTCCCAGACTGAAACTGTCCCATTCAACAGGAACTCTCATCCCCTACCCCTAGCTCCCACCATACTACTTCCTGTTTTGTGGATCTGATGATTCTAGGGGCTTCCTGTGCATAGAATCATGCAGTGTGTCCTTTTGAGCCTGGCTAGTTTCATTGAGCATCATGTTCTGAAGGTTTGTCCACATTGTACTGTCAGAATTCATTCATAAGCATTTTATGCAAAAAAGTAAAACTAAGTAGGAGTTGGGAGTCCATCTCAGTGGTAGAGGGCCTACATAGCATGTGAAGGTCCTGGGTTCCATCCCTAGCACTGCAAAAACAAATAAGTAGATAAAATTACAAGAAGCAGACAGAATCCTTGAATTGCCCTTGGAGGGGAACTAAGCGCTGCTCCCTAAGTCTTCGCCTGGTGTCCCTTCCTTGCCTGAGCCCAGATCAGATCCGGTAGTCTCCTTCTGAGCGTTCTCTGAGGTTTTGGCTTACAAGTCTCCATTTCTCTTAGAACCCCTGGGGCTGGGTGTATATATAGCTCAGTGATAGAGCCTCAGATGCGCATGCTCAGGCCTCGGGTTCTGTCCCCAGCCCTACATACATACAAACAAAAAGGAGGTATAAAGAGGTAGAGGTCTGTGCTGTTAAAGCCAGGGTGGGAGTAAGGAGACCCTTGTTGGGCTCCAGGCCTCCCAGCCGGGTGACACCCCCTGCCACCTGCTCCCCCCACTTTTTTTTTTTTTGGTACCAAGGATTGAACCCAGGGCACTTAACCCCTGACTCACAACCCCAACCCTTTTTATTTTTTGAGACAGGCTCTCACTAAGTTGCTTAGGGTCTCACTAAGTTTCTGAGGCTGGCCTTGAACTTGAGATCCTCCTGCCTCAGCTTCCTGAGTCAATGGGATTACAGGCGTCACTCTCCCTTTATTTTATTTTATTTTATTTTTGGGGCAATGGGGATTGAACTTAGGGGCACTCGACCACTGGGCCACATTCCCCAGCCCTTTTTTGTATTTTATTAGAGACAGGGTCTCACTGAGTTGCTAAGTGCCTCGCCATTGCTGAGGCTGGCTTTGAACTCGTGATCCTCCTGCCTCAGCCTCCCAAGTGCTGGGATTACAGGCATGCACCACCGCGCCCGGCTCACTCTCCCTTTTTACACCTGGGAAAACCGAAGCCTCAAGGGAGAGGGACACCTGCCAAGGTCACTGAGTGGAACTGAGCCTCTAACCCAGGGCTGCACCTTCTTTTGTGGTTCTGAGAGACCCGGTGAGCAGTATGGCAGTCCTGCTCTTGTTCTTGCGCAACTTGCACTGCTTCTTGGGTCCCACCCAACTGGCCTGCGACTGGTGGTCAGGACAGCATGGCACCTTGAGACCACAGGGCCCTCCCGGGGATGCCCATTGGCCTCATTGCTGCAGTGCAGTTCAGCTCTCCAAGGATGTCCTTTCTCCATCTCCCATCTGCCTTTGGAAGCAGCTCAACTCAAGCCTGTCCAGGGTAGAAGTGCTCCATCCAGACCTCCACAAAGCAAATGTCCCTGTTTGTCCGAAGGTCAGCATCCAGGAATGTGACCTTCCTTCCAGCCTCCAGACCAGTCTTCCCTAGAGTAAACAGGGTCCTTCCCTTGCTGCTGGATGGCTCTGGGCTTGGCAGAGGCTGCAGACAGCTGGTCACCACCCTGCTGCTGACTCTAGAACTTCTCCTGGGGAGCTTCTGCTTGCTACTGAGAGCAGTAAGCACAGGACTCTAGGATATCATACCCAGCACCCTGGCCAGTTCCATGACTGTGAATGGGCAACCTTCGTATGTGTTTAAGTGGACCCTGAATCCTGGGGGCACACAGCAAAGACCTTGGCAGAGGTTAGTTAGGGCAGAGAGTTTTGGACTCAGAAAACTGCAGAGGTCAAAGAAGAAGGTCTAAGGAGGAATTGTCCCCATGACCCAGGACAGTCCCCACAGGATGGGGTGCAGCATCTGTGTCCCTTTGCCTCTCTGTACCTTGGGCTGTCTGCCCCACAGCTGTGAGTGAGCCCAGCCCTGTCTGGAAGCTGCCCCAAACATTTTGGCATCCCCAGTCCTTGCTGCCCTCATCTCTGGGACTTTCTCTGTCACTCATAGTCTCCTTTCCTTGCTCCTGGAGTGCTCACTGGGCAGCCCCACCAGGTCTGTGGATGCCTCACCTCCTTTCCCATCCCATTGCCTTCTCGTCTGTGTCCCTTTCGTCATCACCCTGCCAGAAAATCATGAACAAAGCCCATTTCTCTTGCCCGTCATTTGCCGGAGGCAGTGTCGCAAAGCAGCCTAGTTAGTGTGCCCAGGTCCTGGAGCGAGACTTCTTGGGTCCACATCTGGCTTTGATGTCCAGCTGTGTGAGTTCACTCAAACAAGTCAGAATGCCTCTGTGTCTCCGTTTTACCATCTGTAAAATGGGGGCCAAATGAGTATTGTGATAATCGGTTCTCTGTTGCTGTGACCAAAATTCCTGACATGAACTGCTTAGAGGAGGACAGATTTACTGTGGCTCAGGTTTCAGAGGTTTCAGTCCATGGTCAGCCAGCCCCACTGCTTTGGGCCTGAGGTGAGGCAGAACATCCCGATAGAAGGGTGTGATAGCTCTCAGGTCATGGCTGCTGGGAAGCCGAGAGAGACAGAGCAAGGAAGGAACCAAGATCAACGTGTACCCTTCCAAGCTGGGCGCGGTGGTGCACGCCTGTAATCCCAATGGCTCGGGAGGCTGAGGCAGGAGGATCATGAGTTCAAATCCAGCCTTAGCAACTTAGTGAGGTCCTAAGCAATTTAGCAAGACCCTGTCTCTAAATAAAATATCGTCCTGGAAGGTCATACCCTTCCAGGACCACCCCCCCACACACAGGTGACCTACTTTCTCCAGCTAGGTGCCACCTCCCAGAGTTTCCACCACTTCCCGGTAATGTCATCAAATTTTGAATCCATCAGTAGATTAATACACTGATGTGATTAGAACCCTCACAATCCAATCATTTCCCAAAAGCCCCAGTCTGAGCATGGCTGGAATGGGGACTAAGTCTTCAACACATGAGCCTTCAGGGGACATTCCAGATCTAAACCGTAACAAGCATCTTCCTTACCAGCTCATTGTGAGAATGAGACACATTAATCCCCATGTTGCCCTTAGACTGCTATCTAGTACACAGTAAGTGCTCCGTCAATAATTTTACTTCTCACCCTTTCTTTTCTATCAGGGATTGAACTCGGGCTCTCGACCACTGAGCCACATCCCCAGCCCTATTTTTTATTTTATTTAGAGACAGGGTTTCACTGAGTTGCTTAGCACCTCGCAGTAGCCGAGGCTGGCTTTGAACTTGAGATTCTCCTGTCTAAGCCTCCCCAGCCCTTGGGATTACAGGCGTGCACCACAGCGCAGGATCCCCTTTTGTTTTTTCTGAATGGCCTTCCAGAGTTTTCCAGGATTTCCCAGAACAAACACCAAACTAAGGTTTTTGCCACTTCCGTTTCCCTGCGTTGGTTTCCGGAGCAGGGCTTCTCCCCTGGGGACTTCTGTGTTGGGGGTTGGGAGCAGGATCAGGGTGTGGGATTGGAAAGGAGCAGGCCTCTTTTGCCCTTCAACTTTGCAAGAGAGAAAAGCAGCTTGGGAGCAGGGCTGACCAAAAGCAGATGTACTGGGCTCTTTTGAAAGAGGCCAGGCCCCACCCACTCAGGAAAGCCTGAGAAAGGGACTGCAAACAGTTTCCGAGGGAAACTGGCTTATCAGGAAAACAGCTCTCCTGCCCAGCGTCCTTGGTGCTGCAGACAACCTCTGCTTCTGGGCAGAGTGTTTGGAAAACAATGACTCATGCCTGGGTGGCCACTGGGCCACACCTCCGCCTCCTGAGCCACGTCAGGAAGGACCTAGCATCCCCAGAGACAAGGTGGGGGCTGGAGACTTGCCCATGCAGCTTTCTGTGGATGGTTTTTATCTGTTTTCCCCCTCACGGGGGCAGAGGAGCCTTGAGCTTCTCCAGGGATACCCAGGTTTCTTAGGCAGTGTGGCCTCAGGTGTGGCTATATCCAGGGTTTCTAACGATGTCTTTCATAACCTGCCTTTCCTCTCCAGGCGTGGTAGCACACGCCTATAATCTCAGAAACTCTGGAGGCTGAGGCTGGAGGAACAAGGTCAAGGTGCAGGCCGCAAGTTCAAGGTTAGCCAGGGCGATTTAGTGAGACCCTGCCTCAAAATAAAAATAAAAAGGGCCGGGCATGGTGGCGCACGCCTATAATCCCAGCACTTGGGAGGCTGAGGCAGGAGGATGGCGAGTTCAAAGCCAGCCTCAGCAATGGCGAGGCACTTAGCAACTCAGTGAGACCCTGTCTCTAAATAAAATACAAAAAAGGGCTGGGGATGCAGTTGAACAACCCCCTCCCCCGCTCAATCCCCAGTGCTCATGAAGCAGAATAGTAGGGAGTCCTCTCCCTGCCTTGTAGCGCCGTCTGTGCTGGCGCCATTCACAGCTCTGAGCTTAGTCAGCCTTGCTGTTTTGGTTTTTTTGGGGGAAGTAATTTTAGAAATTGATTCTTGGTGGCTCTGATTGCATACACAAGCCCTCCTCTGAGTCGGTCCCCCCCCCACAGCCTGGGATGTATGATGTTCCGATTGGTCAGACCTAAGGTCATCAAGGTGTCATCGGCTCTGCCCTGGTCCTTGAGGACCAACAGTTGAGAGTGGGTGGTTGCCCGGGATAATCAGGATGGTGCTACAGGAGGAGAGGGCTTTGGGCAGGCAGATACACAAGATACTCACCTGGGGCCTAAAGTGCCACAGGAGTCCTGGGGGGGAGTACATCCTTTACCCTGTAGAAGGCTTCCCAAAGGGAGGCTGTTTGGAGCTGGGTATTGAAGGATGAATAGGAGTTCAACAAATGGCCACGTGGGGGCAATGATGAGCCTGTAACCTCGGAGTGGGTAGTGAAGCAGGTGTAGGCAGGAAGCCTGATCCTCGGTCCTATCTCTGTGATCCAGCGACTGTCCCTTCTGCCGGATCTGCCACGAGGGAGCGAATGGGGAGAGCTTGCTGTCCCCGTGTGGCTGCACCGGCACGCTGGGCGCTGTGCACCGGAGCTGCCTGGAGAAGTGGCTGTCCTCATCCAACACCAGCTACTGCGAGCTGTGCCACACGGAGTTTGCCGTGGACAAGCGGCCCCGACCTCTCACAGAGGTACCCTTGGGAGTGAGCTGGGGGCGGGGAGGAGAGGAGGCCTGGGGCGCAGAGTAGGGGCTGCCCTGGGGAGTCAGCTTCTCCCTCGGGGGAGCCTCCCTACTGCCTTCTGGGGCAGATGCTGTGGCTAGGGCTGGGGGAGCAGACCTGAGGCCGCAGGCCCCCCGTGCCCACTCAGGTTCAGGTTCAGCCGGTCACCAGCAGGTACTCCTTGAGCACCCCCAGTGCGCCCACTGCCTGTCGGGTGCTGGGGACCCAGCCACTGACCAGGGCACATGTGGCCAGTGCTCATGGAGACAAAAGTCCAGGCAATCAATGAAGTGGCCGGAAGTGCATTGCCGGGGCTGGGGCATGGAGGGGACAAACAACTTGGGGGTCAAGGGAGGCCTTGACAGGAGGCAGAGCCCAAGCCGAGACCTGAGGATGAAAGGAGCCAGGCAGTCAAAGAGCCCAGGGAAGGGCAGTGCCAGTGGGGGGCACGGCAGGTGCGCGGGGGGTCCTAGGCCAGGCAGACTGCAGTCCTCCCGGCACAGCCCGAGTGGCTGCAGGGGCTCAAGCTAAAGGAGGAGCACAGGGGCCTGGAAGGAGGTGGCTGCAGCCACACCAGGCTGTGACCCGCACCCGGACTCTTAGGCTTTAGCCTGAATGTGACAGGTCAGATTAAGACAGGAAACTCCCAGGCGTGACAGTACCTCACTGCTGCTGCTCTCCTAGCCTGCCTGGGGGCTGCCAGGCTCCCCCTGCCCAGCCTGGCATGGGGTGGCTGAGGATGCAGAGTGAATGTCAGTGGGCTGAAGAGGGAGCAGCAGGACCCAGCCCTGAGCCTGGGGAGGCTCCCTAGAGTAGTCAGGGCCATCACAGTGCGCTCAGGAGGCTGGGGGACCCCAGAAAGACATTGGGAGTCCAATCCTTGCCTGAACCCCCCTTTTGTTCCTCTTTGGTCCTCATTTTCCAGCTAAATAGTACTCTTCCCCAGTGTACCTTGTCTGAGTCTCCCATGCCTACCTCAGGGCCTTTGCACCTGCTGTTCTTCAATGAGGAGCTCTGTACCCCACTGCCATTCTTCTGCTCATTCCATTCTCCTCATCAAGGCCTTCTCCTCCCAGAGTATCCATCCCATTCAAACCTTCCCTGCTTGGAAGGGAGAACAGGGAACCTCTCTGTCCCATTCACTGAATTTTGTGAGCAGTGCCCATCTCTCTTGGTCTGAGATTGCAGAAGACAATGTCAGATCGTGGCCAAGGGTGCTGAGGCCTGGAGCAACACTTCCTGGGTTCCAGTCCTAGCTGGCTTTGTGGACCACAGGTTGAATATCCATTATGTGAAATGCTCGGGACCAGAAGCATTTTGGATTTTTGGATTTGGGAATAGTCACATGTGTACAATGAGATGTCTCAGGGATGGGATCCGAGTCCAAGTATGAAATTCAGTTGTGTTTCATACACCTTATACACATAACCTGAACTTCACTTTATATAACATTTTGAATAATTCAGTGCAGGAAACAAAGTATCACGGAATGTAACTTTTCACCCATAGCAACATGACCTTGCTCAAACACTTTCAGATTTTGGAAGGTTTCGAATTGTGAATTTGTGGATTAGGGAAAGCTAGATAGCTGTATTAATTTGCATAAACAAATTAACCCCTCCATGTCTGTTTCCCCTCCTGTAAAATGGGGGCAAAAATGACTTGTGGTTCACCACTGGCTCAATAGGTGTTTGAAAGAAAGGACAGGCTGGCTGGGCACACACCTGTGATCCCAGCTATCAGGGAGCCTGAGGCTGGAGGCTCACAAGTTGGAAGCCAGCCTGGGCAACTTGGGAGACCCTAACTAAAAATAAAAAGGGCTAGGGATGTGGCTCAGTGGCAGAGTACTCCTGGGTTCAATCCCCAGTCCCCCAAAACAAACAAAAGTAGCATAGAGGGGGGCCCAGGCCTGGGGGCCCTGCCTCTGGCCCTTGGCAGCTCCTTCCCCATCCTGTGTCTTCCCGTCTCTCTCCCTGCAGTGGCTGAAGGACCCAGGGCCTCGGACAGAGAAGCGGACGCTGTGCTGCGACATGGTGTGCTTCCTGTTCATCACGCCGCTGGCTGCCATCTCAGGCTGGCTGTGCCTACGTGGGGCCCAGGACCACCTCCGGCTCCACAGTCGGCTTGAGGCCGTGGGGCTCATTGCCCTCACCATCGCCCTGTTCACCATTTATGTCCTCTGGACGCTGGTGAGTGCTGCCGGCCAGGGAGCAGGCAGCTGGGGGGCTCCAGCTGTGAGCAGCTGGGCCGGGGTTTGTGCAGATGGCCCTGGGTGGAAGCTGGCCCCTGAGCTCACCCTGTACCTCGCGGAGCTCCAGGGAAGCCCCAAGCCAGGTGCGGGCCTTCTGCTTCAAGGGCGCAAGGGCATCTGAGCATCAGTCCTTGAGCTCCAAGACAGAGGGTGGGCTTTGGCCGCAGAGGGAGGAGCAAAGGCCCAGCAAGAGGCAGGAGTGTGATCCCCGCTGCTCAGGGGCTGAGGGAGGAGAGTTGCTTGAGCCAGGAGTTCAGAGCCAGCGTGTCCACCACAGTGAGAGCCCATCTCATCCCTCAGCCATAACCGCATTGCTCAGCTGTGGGGTGGTCTCCTCCGTATATGTTTTCCAGGCTGGGGGTGTAGCTCGGAGGTAGAGCACATGCTTAGCGTGAGGGAGGCTCTGGGTTCCGTCCCCAAAAGCAAAAGAAGTCTCTCTTTTCTTTTTTTTTTTTTTTTGTACCAGGGATTGAACTCAGGGGCATTGGACCACTAGGCCACGTCCTCAGTCCCCCCCCCCCCCCTTTTTTTTTTTTTTTTAAATATTTATTTGCTTTAGCTGTACACAATGGGTTTATTTGTACGTGGTGCTGAGGATCGAACCCAGGCCGCGCACATGCCAGGCGAGAGCTCTACTGCTGAGCCACAACCCCAGCCCCCCTCAGCCCCCTTTTTTTTTTGTGGTACCGGGGATTGAACTCAGGGGCACTCGACCACTGGGTCACATCCCCAGACCTTTTTTGTATTTTATTAGAGACAGGGTCTCACTGAGTTGCTAAGTGCCTCGCCATTGCCGAGGCTGTCTTTGAACTCGCCATCCTCCTGCCTCAGCCTCCCAAGTACTGGGATTACAGGTGTGCGCCACCACACCCGGCTTTTTTCTTATAAGAGATGGAATCTCACTGCATTGCCCAGGCTGAACTTGAACTCCCGGGCTCAGTGCCTTAGCCTTTGGAGCACCTGGGACTATAGGTGCATACCAGCATGCCTGTTTTCCAGAAATAGATGTCAGTGTATCTAGCAGCATGTACAAGTCCTGTGCTGCATGACAACATTTCTTTGGAGAGCAGATTACATATATGACTATGGTCAATAAATTTACATCACCAGTTACACCATACCTGCCTTAGATTGTGTCAGCACACTTGGTGATGCTTGCCCAGTGACAACATTACCTAACGATGCATTTCTCAGGACGTATCCCCATCATTAAGTGACACATGACTGTATTTTTTTTTTATACAAGTAGGTTGAAACTGGTTATAAGCACTGTTTTCCTTTTTTTTTTTTTTTTTTTTTTCCACTTTGCTAATATCCTTTAGGAAAAAAAGGCAGCTACCCAGCATACGTTCATTTTATGGGTGTACCATCTTTATTTAACCAATCCCTTTTGACAGACACTGGGATTCTTTCCAATGCGTATGTGTGTCCCCACAGCTCCTTTTATTGTTTTGTTTTGTTTTTCTTTTATAAACAGTGCTTTGGGCACCACCTGTGCAATTATTTCCTTGCTTATTCTTGGTTGTGCTGGCGATGAAATCCAGAGCCTTATTCATGCTAGGCAAGCGCTCTACCACAGAGCTACACCCCCAGCCCTGCATATATTTCTTTTTTTTTTTAAAAAATATTTATTTATTTACTTTAGTTGTACACAATGCAATGCATTTATGTTTACGTGGTGCTGAGGATCGAACCCGGGCCGCGCACGTGCGAGGCGAGTGTTCTGCCGCTGAGCCACAACCCCAGCGCCCCCTGCATATATTTCTATATTTCTTTACTTCTTTTTTTAATTATTAATTATTTTAATGGACATTTCAGAACTAAACATGGTGCATTGCCCCAATGACAGCATAAGATGATGGTGATATCATTAATAAAATTAATTGATATTAAATATCTGAAATCATAAAGGGGATTTCTTTCCCAACACTTTTTTTTGGTACCTTGTAAGCTGCCTGTCGTGGCCAGCCACAATGCCCGCGGGAGGAAAACTCTCAGAGGCAGAGTAAAGCTATTACTACTTTTACTTCTACTTTCTTAGAGAGAGCTTAGAGAGAGAAAGAAAGATTTTTCTTCTTCTTAGAAAGAGGTTAGAGAGAAAGACTAGAGAGAGCTTTTTCTTCTTCTTCTTCTTAGAGCTTAGAGAGAAAGATAGAGCTTTTTCTTCTTCATCTTCTTAGAGCTTAGAGAGAAAGAGAGAGAACTTGAAAGAGATTTCTTCTTTAGAGAGAGAGAGAGCTTAGCTTTTAGAGCTTCTTTCTTCTTTCTTCCTCGGGAGCCTCAGCCTGACTCTGATCAGCAGTTACTTCTTCTATCTGGTTTCTCTTCTGTAACCGCTCTGCCTACGTTCTGGCCGCTCTGATTCTTTTTTTCTTCTCCGACCCGAACTCTTCTTCTGACTGACCGAGCAACTGCACAACTGACTGAATGAATTCATTCTTCTCCTGACTCCGACCGCTTTCACCCGGTTATATACCTTTAGCTTTGCGGGTGCCTCACGTGCATTTACAGGTGCGTCACATACATACTTATTATCAGGTGGAACTTATGGCTTCCAGCTGACTGCAATAGCCATCTCCCTAATTGGGGCTCCTTCAGTACCTGGGATTGAATTCAGGGGCACTCAACCACTGGGTCACACACCCAGCCCTTTTTTTGTATTTTATTAGAGACAGGGTCTCACTGAGTTGCTAAGTGCCTTGCCATTGCTGAGGCTGGGTTTGAACTCCCGATCCTCCTGCCTCAGCCTCCCAGGTGCTGGGATTACAGGCGTGTGCCACCGCACCCAGCTTTCAACACTTTTGTATCACTATCTCATTTGAAGTCCCTCTCCTGCTAACATACTGTCTGCAGAGCATGTTACCAACTCCATTTTATAGATTCTAACAAAGATTCCAAGACAGTGATTTGACCCACTACTCTCACTTATCTGATTCCTAGTTCACTGCTGCTTCTACCCCTTTCAACAAAAATATGATCCAAGTATCAGTGATGTGTCTTCTGCCTCTTCTGTTCCTGAGTATAACCGTGGTACCTCTTCAACCAACAATAACCATACAAGTAATTTCAGGTGGCTTTTGTAAAAAAAGAAATGGGACAAGGTAGTAAATAACTCTGCATAGATTTCCTGAGAACTTGCTCTGTCAGAAGGCATAAACCACTGACATTTTTTAATTTTGAAAAATAGACTTTTATTTTTTTAGAGCAGTTTTGGGCTCATAGAAAAATTGAGCAAGAAAATACTGGAATTTCTACGTATCAACTCTGTCCTCACAACTTGTACAGCAGCCCCGTTCTCGGTCAACATCTTGCACTGAGTGGCACATTTGTAACAGTCAGGAGCCTGCCAGGACACACCCTCACACCCAGAGTCCAAAGTGCACAGTAGGGCTCACTTGTTGTATATTCTGTGGCTTTGACAAATATGTGGTGTTTCCTCCTTTCTAGTCTCACAGAGTGTATCTTTTTTTTTTTTTTTTTTTTTTTTGGTACCAGGGATTGAATTGAGCCACATCCCCAGCCCTTTTTTGTATTTTATTTAGAGATAGGGTCTCACTGAGTTGCTTAGCGCCTTGCCATTGGCTGAGGTTGGCTTTGAACTTGAGATCCTCCTATCTCAGCCTCCTGAACTGCTGGGATTACAGGCATGCGCTACTGCGCCCCACTCAGAATGTATCTTTATTGCCCTAAAAATCCTCTGTGCTGCACCTATTCAGCCCCCACTCCTTCCCCATAGCTTTTGGCACCCATTGATCTTTTTACTGTCTCCATAGCTCTGCCTTTTCTACAATGTCAGAGAGTCATACAGTATATAGCCTTTTTCGGATGGGCTTCTTTTTTTAAAAAAAAATATTTATTTACTTTAGTTGTACACAATGCAATGCATTTTTATGTTTACGTGGTGCTGAGGATCGAACCCGGGCCGCGCACGTGCGAGGCGAGCGCTCTGCCGCTGAGCCACAACCCCAGCCCTCATATGGGCTTCTTTTAAGTGGTCATGTTCAGTTAAGATTTCTCTGTGTCTTTATGGTTTGATGGCTTACGTCTTTCTAGCACTGAATAATATTTCATTGTCTGGATGCACCACCATTATTGAGGAACATCTTTGTTGCTTCCAAATTCTCGTGATTTTGTGACTGACTGACATGAATCCCTTGCAAGAGGCTGTATTATTGCACTCCCACCAGACACAGAAAGGGAGTGCCTTGCTTCCTGCTGGGATGGGTAGGGTCTCTCATTTTTTAGGGACTGAAGCTCAAGCAGAATATCCCAGGAGGGCCAGTGGGTGATTGTGTGCACCGCCTGGGAGAAATGCCCACACGCTGGCTCTGCTCCTGAAAATGGGAGCTGGGCCCTGGATTGGGCTAAGGCAAGTGCCATGGGGCCCTCTTCCTCCCTTGGGTGTAGGGGCTGCCTCGGCCTGCCCACCCACTGCAGGACTGCCCCGCAGGTCTCTTTCCGCTACCATTGCCAGCTGTACTCCGAGTGGAGAAGGACCAACCAGAAAGTGCGCCTGAGGATCCAGGACACAGAGGGCTCCGAGGACTCCCACCACTCCCCGCTGGCAGCTGGACTCCTGAAAAAGGTGGCAGAGGAGACACCTGTGTGAAGGCCAGGCTGGAGGGGCCCTGTGGCAGCAGACAGGCCAGAGGCAGCTGGTGATGCCCTGGTGTTTGGAAGGACAGAAACTGCCCGACCCTTCCTGCATGGCCAGAATGCTCCTTAGGCCAAGAGCCATGCCAAGTGGAGCCTATTCTGTGATCCTATGTGAATATATTTTTAGGTTTTTTGCACACTGTTGTTCATGACAAGGACAGATGGACATGATCCTGAGCTTCCGATGGAGCAGGCACCCTGATCTCATTCTGAGGTCCATTTGGCACCTCCTGGGCCAGCAGCTGTGGCCCTGCATCAAGGGTGCCCGTTGGGCTGGAAGGTTCCAGCAAGCTTCTTCTGCTTCTTTGCACCTGGCAGGCTCGCTTTCCTGGCACCCTTGACTTTATAAAAGTTGCACTGCGTTTCAAAAACCCATCCCTGAATGAATAAAAGGAGCCCTTGCTGGACAAAATGGACTTGTTACTTACATTTCTAAATCACTCTAAGTGAGAGTCTACATGGAGGTAAAGAATAAACAATGGCCGGGCGCGGTGGCACACGCCTGTAATCCCAGCACTTGGGAGGCTGAGGCAGGAGGATCGCGAGTTCAAAGCCAGCCTCAGCAATGGCGAGGCACTTAGCAACTCAGTGAGACCCTGTCTCTAATAAAATACAAAATAGGGCTGGGGATGTGGCCCAGTGGTCAAGTGCCCCTGAGGTCAGTCCCCAGTACCAAAAAAAAAAAAAAAAAAAAAAAGAATAAACAATGCTTGGCTTATTTTGAGGGATCCATTATATAGTCCACAGGAAGAAGCAAAATCTGATTTTTTAAGTGAAGAGCAGGTTAGCAGGGTTATGTAATAAATGATTTTAGACTACATATGGGGGCTGCTGGGCTTTGGCTCAGCAGTAGCTCACTTGCCTGGCATGTGTGAGGCACTGGGTTCGATTCTCAGCACTGAATATAAATTAAAAAAAAAATCTATCAACAACTAAAAGAATATTTTAAAAAAAGAATACATATGGGCTTGGGGCATAGCTCAGTGATAGAGCACATGCTTAGCATGTGCAAGTTCTAGGTTACATTCCCCAGCACCACCAAAAAGAAAAAGATAGTTAAGAACAGTTTCCACTCACTTTGCATCTCCCATGCTCCAGATATTATACTGGGCCCTTTATACTCACTAAATAATCTTGATGCTATCCATACCTACCAGGGGCTGCCATGGATGAGGTCCAGTTCTGAGCCTTCTCAGAAATCCTCCCCTTCTCTGATTCTTGCTATCACCCTCTGGAGTAGGAATAGTTATTGTTATTATCTCCATTTTACAGGTGAGAAGATTTAAGCCCAGTGCAGGAAAACCTTTGAGGTTCTATAGCCTTAGAAAGCTGAGTTGAGAACCCTCGGTCTGCAGTGCCCCAGTGCTGAGCTTTGTGCCCCATCTCCCGTAATGACTCAGGAAAGAAGCAGAATGTGGTCGTGCTAATAACAGCACCTACTTCCGAGTGCTTTTGCATGCCAAGGTGTGTACATTCCAGGGCTCATCAATGGCCTGCATTTAATTCTCAGAGCAGCCACCAAACATGGGAGTCTCTTATTAACTCTACTTTCAGATTAGCTAATTGAGCATCAGAACATTGGTGTCACTTGTTCAAGGTCAGACATCCCTGATGGATCTAGTACAGTGTTTGGCACTTCTTATTGTGTTCTGCACAAATTCCTGCCTGATACATAGCCCACCCACAAAGAAAAACCCTTTGTTCCCTGACTGGGAGGGTAAGGGGAAGCCAGTTTTGCAAAGTGCATAGACCAAGAGGCTGGAACTTGTTTGGCCTGTGGAAGAACAGAGTAGAGGATTTGTGGCTGGAACAGTGTGATTAAGGCGTAGGGATCAGAGAGGTAGGCAGAGTGTCCTAGGCATGGGTGGCTGGTCCGCTGGTGGTCTACAGAAATACAGGATCACATCCAAACTCATTAGCTCTGCTGATCCTTGAGGGTGCCCCTGGCCTCAGCAATTTGCATAGTCTTGCATCCATTTCTCCTCAGGCCAGCTTTGGAGTGTGGTGTCCCTGGAGATTATGTAAGGATGCCTCAGGTCATGCCAAGAAGAGAAAAAGCCTTTGTACCTCTCTTCTAATAGTTTGAGTTACATCGAGGAGAAAGTTTTAATTTGGTGTTAGCCTGTCTCTAAAAAGTCCTCTAAACCTTCAAGGAACCACCAGACAGAACTTTTGCTGTCCCTCTCCCCAGCTCTGGTTACAGAAAGCTGGGCGTGACTAGATCCAGGTGTGTACACTTAGGTGTGAAGGGGAGACAGAAGCCTCCCCTACAGGACTTGGAGCGCAGGCGGAACCGCGGGTAAGTGTTTTAACTCAAACTTGTTGCGTGAATGAATGAGTCCACAGCGGCCGGTCTGCTCGTGTGCCCGGCGGGGGCGTGGCCTGGCCAGGGGCGTGGCCCTGGGCTGGAGGGGAGGAAGTGGGAGCCGATCGCGTTGCGCGCAGGCGTTACTGGTCGCTCCGAGTCACGTGAGCGCGCAGGCGCAGCGCCGCGCAACCCGCTCCCTCACACAAAGCCCAGACGCGGAGAAAATGGCGGCAGGGGTCGAAGCGGCGGCAGAGGTGGCGGCGACGGAGCCCAAAATGGAGGAGGAGAGCGGCGCGCCCGGCGTGCCGAGTGGCAACGGGGGCTCCAGGCCCGAAGGGGTAAGTATTCCTTGGGTCCTTGTCCCGGGCGGGATCCCTCGGGGCGGCCGGCAGCGGCTCCGTTAGGTCTGTTGGCGGCCTCTCCTCGGCGCGGCCTCGGCCCTGGACTTCCCCTGCCGAGGGCGGGGGTGGCTTAGGCTACGAGGAGGGGAGCCGGGCGGCCCTAGGAGCGCTGAAGGATCACCCCTGCCGCCAGGCGTCGCGTCTCAACTCCTGCAGTCCCCCCTGGCCGGGTCCTACGTCGCCAGCGAGGCCTCAGGCCCGGCCGCTGCGCGCGGGGGTGATGGCGCGGGCTCCGGAGCCAGAGAAGTGCGGAGTCTGAGGCCCGCCGGGACGCCCGCCTGTTGGTGACCTTGGACGCGTGGTTTCGTCCCCCGCCGCCTCACCCCGGGTCTCAGTTTCCCGATCCGTGAAGTGGGGGAGGGGAGGGAGTGCGCGTGCAGGGCCTCGCGCGGTCATTCCCGGTAAACGGTAGCGGAGCGGGGGAGGTGTCGCGAGGGCCGCGTGGCCGGGGCCGGACCCCAGCGCTCAGACCGGGTTCGCAGCCCGGCGGGCAGCGTCCCTCGGAACTGGCTCTGGCTTCGGCTGGAGGCCGCCGCGGCTCCGCGCGCCTTCTCCCCAGGTGCGCAGTTGGTATTAGAAACAAGCAAAAAGCGGGGAGAAAAACCACGTTCGTGTTTCAGGGGAAAAGGTTCCGTTATTAGTGGGGAATCACCCACTTCCAGACTCCGTCAGCTTTTCCAGTCCTACTTCGGAATTTGTTTAGAATTCTTGTTTTTTTTTTTGTTTTTTTTTTTTTTTTTAAGTTTCTTTAAAGGAGTACAGCGTCAACCTGTGCCCCGATGAAACGCACTCATTCAAATTAAAAGTGGAGGATGAGGAAGACTTAGGCACACATTGGATTTCCATTTCCGCCATTTATAAGATTGCTGTTTTCACCATTTTCAGGTGTGCAGTTCAGTGGAATAGAGTACATTCGTGACGTTGTGCAACTCACCACTGAATCCAGAACTTTCTCATCATCCCAAATATAAATGTAGCCATTAAACACTAACACAATATTCCCATCCTCCCTTTCCACACACTCCTCTGACCCTGATCATGCCTATTATATTTTATTTGTCTATGAATTTGGCTTCCCTCCACTTTTTGACTTGTGACACTGAGTTTAGAAGGATCAAAAGTGAATGTATTAGGCCTTTAACGTTAGTGACCATTTACCACACATAAATCTGGAGAAAAACCCAGATTCTTTCTCTTTGGTGAGAAAGATTGATGGACAGAAACAAAATAAATATACTGTGGTTAACTGGTCCTATAGAAATCTAGAGGAAAACTTCCTATATTCCCACCACTTTACTTTGGAAGCTGGATAGCCATGTGTTCCTTTCTTTCACTCACACACAAACACACCATTGAACCCTGGGAGTTTTACCACTGAGCTACATCCCCAGACCCCCCCCCCCTTTTTTTTTTTTTTTTTTTTGGTGATACCGGGGATTGAACTCAGGGGCACTCGACCACTGGGCCACATCCCCAGCCCTTTTTTTTGTATTTAGAGACAGGGTCTCACTGAGTTGCTAAGTGCCTTGCCATTGCTGAGGCTGGCTTTGAACTCGCGATCCTCCTGCCTCAGCCTCCCAAAGTGCTGGGATTACAGGCGTGCGCCACCGTGCCCAGCTTATTTTTTTTATTTTATTTTTTTTTTTTTGTGCCCAGCTTATTTTTAATTTTGAGACAGGTTCCCACAAAGTTGCTGGGTTTGGCCTTAAATTTACCATCCTGCCTTAGCCTTCCCAATCACAGGGATTACAGGCATGCATCACCACATCTGGCATAACAGAGTTGTTGAAGTTAAACTCTTTAGTAGCCCACATCCAGAGGAGTTATGCAGATTGACTTTTTTTTTTTTTTTAAATAATAAACTCTTTAGTTGTTGATGGACCTTTATTTTATTTATTTATTTACTGTGCTGAGAAAGGAACCCAGATGTGAGGCAAGTGCACTACCACTGAGACACAACCCTAGCCCAAGTATTGACATTTTTAAAAAAATATTTTATTTATTTGCTTTAGTTGTACACAATGCGTTTATTTGTACGTGGTGCTGAGGATCGAACCCGGGCCACGCACGTGCTAGGCGAGCACTCAACCGCGCTGAGCCACAACCCCAGCCCCTATGTGCTTTATTTTTAAGAAGAGTTATTCATGATGTTAGGGATTGAATCCAGAGTGTCATGCTTGCTAAGTGGGCACTCATACACTCCCAGCCCTATACTTTATACTTTATTTTTAAAAAACTGAAGTTATTGCAGAAGATTGGAGCACTGAGGGCCAGCTGGTGGGCACTGAATTGTAAGCTAAGAAGTTGGAATTTTTATTTTGAAAGCCTTTGAGTGATGGGAGGAACATAGAAGTCTGCTCTTTTGACTTATGTCTCCACCATTAGAGGGATGTGCTATAGACCAGAAAGGCATTCAGCTTGATAGAGGACCCTTGTTGTAAATTGTGTTTTGAAGGATGAAAGGGGAGTGGTGGTTTCATGAGTTATGTGTCCTATTTATTTATTTTTAAATATTTATTTATTTTTGTACCAGGGATTGACCAGTGGTGCTTAACCAGTGAGCCACATCCCCAGCAGTTTTTAAATTTTAGAGATAGGGTCTTGCTGAGTTGGCTTTAGGACCTTGTGAAGTTGTTGAGGCTGGCTTTGAATTTGGGATTCTCCTGCCTCAGCCTCCTGAGCTGCTGGGATTACCAGAGTGAATCACTGCCCCAGGCAAGATGTGTCCTATTTAAAGTCAAGATTTAGGGCTGGGATTGTGGCTCAGGTGGCCCGGGTTCGATCCTCAGCACCACATAAAAATAAACGCATTTTGTACAACTAATGCAAATAAATAAATATTAAAAAAAAATAAAGTCAAGATTTAGAATTTAGTCTACTTATGGGGGGAAATAAGTAATTTTTTTTAATTGAAGGTTATATACAGTATTTAATGTCTGTGAATGACCTGCTCCCCTTCCTGATTGGAGTAGTTTTTTATTTATTTATATTTGTTCTAATTAGTTATACATGGCAGTAGAATGAATTTTGACACATCATACACAAATGGAGTATAATTTCTCATTCTTGTTATACATGATGTAGAGTTACACAGGTCCTGTAATCATATATGCACATAGGGTAATAAAGTCCCAATTCATTCTATTATTCCTACCTCTACACCCTCTCACTTCACTCCCCTCTTTCTAATCCAAAGTACCTCTAGTCTTCTCTAGTCCTCCCCACCATTGTGTGGAGTAGTTGTTTTAAAAATAAGAATTTAAATAAATTAAAAAGTAAATATTATTTAGCATAGATTTCTGAGGAGGTTGGTGTTAATTCTATTCTACATTGAGAAAGCTTTTGTTTGTTTTTGTGGTGCTAGGGATCAACCCAAAGCCTTGAGGTTTTTTTTTTTTTTTTTTTTTTTTTTTTGGTACTGGGGATTGAACTCAGGGGCACTCGACCACTGGGCCACATCCCCAGCCCTTTTTTGTGTTTTTATTAGAGACAGGGTCTCACTGAGTTGCTAAGTGCCTCAGCCTCCCAAAGTGCTGGGATTACAGGCGTGCGCCCAGCTAAAGCCTTGAGTTTTAAACAATTAAGAAAACAACTTGACCAGAGACTGTAGGAGAGACCATTTTGACATCAAGTCCTTTGCTGCTTGCGTAACAGTACCGCTTAACAGGCATTTGAATTGTTTTATTTAACCCAGATTCTCTATCCTTTGTAATGTTGGGCTGGGGTTGTAGCTCAGTGGTAGAGCCCTTGCCTACCATGCATAAAAATAAGTAAAACAAAGGTATTGTGCCTATCTGCAACTTAAAAAAAAAAAAAAAAGTTTTAAAAAAGTGATTGTATAGTTGGTGAAAGGATTTTTTTTTTTTTTTTTTTTTTGGTGGCACTGGGGATTCAAACCAGGGGCTTTCTACCATTGAGCTGGATCCCCAGCCGTTTTTAGGGCGTTTTGCTAAATTGCCCAAGCAGGCCTTGAAGTTGTGGTTCTTTTCCTCATCACCCCAGAGTTGCTGAGATAATGGGTGTGACTGGGTTGGGACAAGGATTTTTTTTTTTTTTTTTTTTTTTAACTGGGAATTGAACCCAGGGACACTTCACTACTGAGTGATATCCCCAGCCCTTTTTTATATTTTATTTAGAGACAGGGTCTTGCTGAGTTGGCTTTAGGACCTTGTGAAGTTGCTGAGGCTGGCTTTGAACTTGCAATCCTCCTGCCTCAGCCTCCCGAGTTGCTGGGATTATAGGAGTGTGCCACACAAGGAATTTTGAAGCACATCAGACTGTTCTTTTGAGAATGGGAGTTTTTGATTATTTGAATGCATGTTTCCAGAGTTTCACTTTGTTTTTTTTGTTTTTTTTTTTTTTTTTTTATTCATGGCTGGGAAGAGATAATAGCCTGCAAAGATTAGCTTGCCTTTTTTTTGGGGGGGGGGGTCCCCAAATGTAAAGTTATAATGATTTGCAGTTGTAGGATTAAAAGCAGAGTTGTCCCTTTGGTAGTTTGCAGTGGGTTCAATGTCTAGTTTTTTCAGCCAAGACTCTTGTTGGTATGTTTTAAAGCCTAATCAATAGATATGCAACATTAGAATCCATTCCCTTCCTTCCCCACCCTCCATTTTGAATAACATTTTATTAAGGTATAGCATACATATAGAAATGTGCACCAGTTATAAAAGAACAGCTCAATGAATTTTCACAAATGTCACACACTCAAGAGCCCTATTAATCTGCTTTTAGTTACTGTAACAGAATCCAGAGGCTTGAGTCTTCCGTTTCCTTCCTTAACCCTCAAGAAAATTATTGGTAGAAAATTTTGTTACTGCAACAGTTACTGTGTGCCAAGTCTCTCCTTTAAACTTGTTAGGGAGTAACCTTCATTTATGGATGAGAGAATTGAGGCCAAGTAGAAGACAAAGTTACATTGGGGTATGGACCTTGATATATGTGACCTTAGTCACCTGCATTACTGCTCTTTAGGTATTTTGCTTTAAACGTTTACCAATTTGCCTTTTTTAGGTTGTTCTTTGTTGATTCTCACAGCACTCTGTGAGCTACCATGGATACAGGTTATGCTGGTTTTGCTGGTAAAGAACCAGATAGGTAGAGTTGAGTCACATGGGTAGTTAAATGGTGGACCTGGTTCTAGAAGTGCTCTCTACATTTTACATGTATTATAAGAACTCAGGATTTATTTATTTATATATTTTCAAAAAATATTTATTTATTTGCTTTTAGTTGTACACAATGCATTTATTTTTATGTGGTGCTGAGGTTCGAACCCGGGCCACGCACGTGCTAGGTGAGCACTCTACCGCTGAGCCACAACCCCAGTCCTATTTATTTATTTTTTAAATGAAACATGCTTTAATTTATTTATTTGCACATTACAGTCTCTACAAGCATTTGATGATGCTTAGGGTCTAGAATGTGCTAATGTCCCAGCCACCTTGGGCCTGTCCTCTGTTCCAGTCCCTAAGACGCCCAGGCCCTCAGGTAGGGAACCATGAATGCTTCCCCTATTGGAGTTTTAAGTAAGGGAGGAATCAGACATGCTTTCTGTTTTAAAAAGTGGTTTCTGATAGGTGTAAAAAATGGGATTGAGAACTCAGGATTTAAAGGATTTCTGTGAAGAACCATTTAACATAAGGAATGGTTCTTAAGGAGGAAGGAAGGATTTTTTTTTTTTTTTTTGTACTGGGGGATTGAACTCAGGGGCACTGGACCACATTCCCAGCCCTTTTTTTTTTGTATTTTTATTAGAGACAGGGTCTCACTGTTAAGTGCCTCGCCATTGCTGAGGCTGGCTTCCAACTCGCAATCCTCCTGCCTCAGCCTCCCAAGTGCTGGGATTACAGGTGTGTGCCACCGCTCCCTGCGGAAGGAAGGATTTTGCCCTTCAGAAGATGTGATTAGAATTTTAGGGTATTGAGGAGATGGTCTTTCAAACTATACTTTCCTTGATTGAGAAACTACAAGTAATGAGAGTACATATTATACATGGTAAATCACTGTTTTAATGCAGTGAAGATAGCAGTCCTTTATGGAGTAGGCACTCAAAACTTTATTAGTACAATTCTAGTATGTTGGAGCAGTGATTAGATAAATGGTCAATTTTCAAGGAAACCAGTCAGTGAAACTATTCCAAAACCATACTATAAATAGTCCTATTTTAATGGCTCAGGACATAAGTAACAGATATTTTAGACTTGGTTTATCAGCATATTATGAAACAGCAAATTGATAAGAGTATCAGAAGGCATTTTTATTTGACTGTCTGTTTAGAACTTTGGGTTGATAATTGGGTGCCAGAATCTAATTTTCATTGGCAATTTGGAATTCAGAGAGCCAGTTGGCAGATACAGTATTGGTAAAAATTTAGCTGGCTTTGGTAGGTCTGCTATTGAAAGATTACAGATGTGTTCCTCTATGTGAAGTTAAGTCAGGTTACTGGGATTAAGTTTGAAACATGATAGGAAGTATAAGTCTGTTTTATAATTGATGCAATGATCTAGACATATTTAAAATGTACAGTTTGAAAACTGTTAGCTTGTGGATCCTTCACTGAAATCAAGATGTGTCCATTTAAAAAAAAATATTTATAGCCAGGCGTGGTGGCGCACGCCTGTAATCCCAGCACTTTGGGAGGCTGAGGCAGGAGGATCGCGAGTTCAAAGCCAGCCTCAGCAATGGGGAAGCACTTAGCAACTCAGTGAGACCCTGTCTCTAAATAAAATACAAAAAAAGGGCTGGGGATGTGACCCAGTGATCAAGTGCCCCTGAGTTCAATCCCCGGTACCACCAAAAAAAAAAAAAATATATATATATATATATATATATATATATATTTTAGTTGTACACAATGCCTTTGTTTTTATATGGTGCTGAGGATCGAGCCGCGGCCGTGCAGTGCTAGGCGAGCACTCTACCACTGAGCCACAACCCCAGCCCTGTATCCATATTTTGAACAAGTATCTTCTTGCCCATTTGTAATTGCCAGTTTGTAATCCAATCCTTCCAACAACTCTTCCCTGCCCGCTACTCCCTTACCCCCAGGCAGCCCTTGATCAACTTTCTATCAATGTATAGTAGTTCTCTGGGAGGTTTAGAAGTGTCTTAGAGACATTTTTGAGCTTCACCTTCATGACTTAGGGTATTGACTAGAGGCTGTAGATGCTGTTCAAAATCCTGCAATGCTCCAAACAACCCTCTGCAACAAAGGATTATCTGGCTCATAATGTCAGTAGTGCTGAGGTTAAAAAATACTCCCAACAGGGCTGGGTGCGGTGGTGCATGCCTGTAATCCCAGCACTTGGGAGGCTGAGGCAGGAGGATGGCGAGTTCAAAGCCAGCCTCAGCAATGGTGAGGCTCTTAGCAACTCAGTGAGACCCTGTCTCTAATAAAATTCAAAAGGGGCTGGGGATGTGACCCAGGGGTCGAGTACCCTGAGTTCAATCCATGGTACCAAAAAAAAAAAAAAAGAATTACTCCTACAGCTTAGTTACCCATGTATGATTTTATTGAGTATGTGGAGTCAAAGTAGTACTCTTTTCTGGGGGTCTGGCTTCTTTGAGATTCATCTCTGTAATTGCATGTAGTTCATTATTTTTTGTTGTATAGATATATTACAATTTGTTTATTTACCTGTTAGACATTTAAGTTTCCAGCTTGACATTTGAGTTTCCAGCTTGGGGGATATTAAAAATAATGCTGCTGTGAATGTTTTACAGATTTTGGTATGGCAGTATGCTTTATTTTGTCTTGGGTAAGTAGTTAGTTGCAGATGATTGGGTCCTAGTTGAGTGTGCAATGATTTTTTAAGGTGGTATTGAACTTTGCCAAAGTGATTATGCTATTTTACATTCTTACCAGTTCCTCCATATCCTTGTTATTGTTTAGTATGAATTTAGTTTTTATTTTTATTTTTGGAACATGGGTTTCAACCCAGGGGTACTTAACCACTGAGCTACATCCCCAGTCCTTTTTTTTTTTTTTTTTTTTTTTTTTTAATACTTTGGTCCTTGCTAAGTTGCTGAGGCTGGCCTCCCAAATTGCAGTCCTCCTGCCTCAAGCTTTCTGAGCTGCCGGGATTGCAGGCATGTACCACCATGTGTGGCTTGGATGTTCTTTTTCATGTTAGCTCTTTTGACAGGTGTGTGTAGTATTATCTGGGTTTTATTTTGCATTTCCCTAGTGACTGGTGATGTTGGATTTCTTTGCATGTGCTTATTTGCCATCCATATATCTTTGGAGAACTGTCTTTGGATCTCCTGTCCACTTTAAAAATTGTGTTCTTATTACTGAGTTTTGAGGTGTCCTTTATATATTGGATATAACACCTTTGTCCAAATACAGACTTTGCAAGTATTTTCTTACAGTCTGTGGCACAACTTTTCATACTCAACTGTTTTTTCAAAGAGCAGAAGCCTTTAATTTTAAAGGCTGATTTGTGGGATTGAACTCAGGGGCACTGGACCACATTCCCAGCCCTTTTTTTTTTGTATTTTTTTAGAGACAGGGTCTCACTGTTAAGTGCCTCGCCATTGCTGAGGCTGGCTTCCAACTCGCAATCCTCCTGCCTCAGCCTCCCAAGTGCTGGGATTACAGGTGTGTGCCACCGCTCCCTGCGGAAGGAAGGATTTTGCCCTTCAGAAGATGTGATTAGAATTTTAGGGTATTGAGGAGATGGTCTTTCAAACTATACTTTCCTTGATTGAGAAACTACAAGTAATGAGAGTACATATTATACATGGTAAATCACTGTTTTAATGCAGTGAAGATAGCAGTCCTTTATGGAGTAGGCACTCAAAACTTTATTAGTACAATTCTAGTATGTTGGAGCAGTGATTAGATAAATGGTCAATTTTCAAGGAAACCAGTCAGTGAAACTATTCCAAAACCATACTATAAATAGTCCTATTTTAATGGCTCAGGACATAAGTAACAGATATTTTAGACTTGGTTTATCAGCATATTATGAAACAGCAAATTGATAAGAGTATCAGAAGGCATTTTTATTTGACTGTCTGTTTAGAACTTTGGGTTGATAATTGGGTGCCAGAATCTAATTTTCATTGGCAATTTGGAATTCAGAGAGCCAGTTGGCAGATACAGTATTGGTAAAAATTTAGCTGGCTTTGGTAGGTCTGCCTATTGAAAGATTACAGATGTGTTCCTCTATGTGAAGTTAAGTCAGGTTACTGGGATTAAGTTTGAAACATGATAGGAAGTATAAGTCTGTTTTATAATTGATGCAATGATCTAGACATATTTAAAATGTACAGTTTGAAAACTGTTAGCTTGTGGATCCTTCACTGAAATCAAGATGTGTCCATTTAAAAAAAAATATTTATAGCCAGGCGTGGTGGCGCACGCCTGTAATCCCAGCACTTTGGGAGGCTGAGGCAGGAGGATCGCGAGTTCAAAGCCAGCCTCAGCAATGGGGAAGCACTTAGCAACTCAGTGAGACCCTGTCTCTAAATAAAATACAAAAAAAGGGCTGGGGATGTGACCCAGTGATCAAGTGCCCCTGAGTTCAATCCCCGGTACCACCAAAAAAAAAAAAAAAAATATATATATATATATATATATATATATATATTTTAGTTGTACACAATGCCTTTGTTTTTATATGGTGCTGAGGATCGAGCCGCGGCCGTGCAGTGCTAGGCGAGCACTCTACCACTGAGCCACAACCCCAGCCCTGTATCCATATTTTGAACAAGTATCTTCTTGCCCATTTGTAATTGCCAGTTTGTAATCCAATCCTTCCAACAACTCTTCCCTGCCCGCTACTCCCTTACCCCCAGGCAGCCCTTGATCAACTTTCTATCAATGTATAGTAGTTCTCTGGGAGGTTTAGAAGTGTCTTAGAGACATTTTTGAGCTTCACCTTCATGACTTAGGGTATTGACTAGAGGCTGTAGATGCTGTTCAAAATCCTGCAATGCTCCAAACAACCCTCTGCAACAAAGGATTATCTGGCTCATAATGTCAGTAGTGCTGAGGTTAAAAAATACTCCCAACAGGGCTGGGTGCGGTGGTGCATGCCTGTAATCCCAGCACTTGGGAGGCTGAGGCAGGAGGATGGCGAGTTCAAAGCCAGCCTCAGCAATGGTGAGGCTCTTAGCAACTCAGTGAGACCCTGTCTCTAATAAAATTCAAAAAGGGGCTGGGGATGTGACCCAGGGGTCGAGTACCCTGAGTTCAATCCATGGTACCAAAAAAAAAAAAAAAAGAATTACTCCTACAGCTTAGTTACCCATGTATGATTTTATTGAGTATGTGGAGTCAAAGTAGTACTCTTTTCTGGGGGTCTGGCTTCTTTGAGATTCATCTCTGTAATTGCATGTAGTTCATTATTTTTTGTTGTATAGATATATTACAATTTGTTTATTTACCTGTTAGACATTTAAGTTTCCAGCTTGACATTTGAGTTTCCAGCTTGGGGATATTAAAAATAATGCTGCTGTGAATGTTTTACAGATTTTGGTATGGCAGTATGCTTTATTTTGTCTTGGGTAAGTAGTTAGTTGCAGATGATTGGGTCCTAGTTGAGTGTGCAATGATTTTTTAAGGTGGTATTGAACTTTGCCAAAGTGATTATGCTATTTTACATTCTTACCAGTTCCTCCATATCCTTGTTATTGTTTAGTATGAATTTAGTTTTTATTTTTATTTTTGGAACAGGGGTTTCAACCCAGGGGTACTTAACCACTGAGCTACATCCCCAGTCCTTTTTTTTTTTTTTTTTTTTTTTTTTTAATACTTTGGTCCTTGCTAAGTTGCTGAGGCTGGCCTCCCAAATTGCAGTCCTCCTGCCTCAAGCTTTCTGAGCTGCCGGGATTGCAGGCATGTACCACCATGTGTGGCTTGGATGTTCTTTTTCATGTTAGCTCTTTTGACAGGTGTGTAGTATTATCTGGGTTTTATTTTGCATTTCCCTAGTGACTGGTGATGTTGGATTTCTTTGCATGTGCTTATTTGCCATCCATATATCTTTGGAGAACTGTCTTTGGATCTCCTGTCCACTTTAAAAATTGTGTTCTTATTACTGAGTTTTGAGGTGTCCTTTATATATTGGATATAACACCTTTGTCCAAATACAGACTTTGCAAGTATTTTCTTACAGTCTGTGGCACAACTTTTCATACTCAACTGTTTTTTCAAAGAGCAGAAGCCTTTAATTTTAAAGGCTGATTTGTCACTTTTTAGATTTATCCATTTTAAGTTTGTTTTTGTATATGGTGCTGAGGTATAGCGTATGGGTAAAACTTTATTTTTTTGCAGTGCTGGGGATCAAACCCAAGGATATAAATTACTCACAAACCTTTCTTTGGGGGGTGGTTCTGGGGATTGAATTCAGGGGCACTCAATCACTGAGCCATATCCCCAGCCCTCTTTTGTATTTTATTTAGAGATAGGGTCTCAATGAATTGCTTAACTCCTTGCTTTTGGTGAGGCTGGCTTTGAACTCAAGGTCCTCCTGCCTCAGCCTCCCAAGTTGCTGGGATTACTGGTGTGTGCCATCATGCCCAGCACAAACCTCATTTTAAGTGTCTGTGATACTCCAAATATTTGGGGGGATAAAGCAGTTTGTTTTCATCAATTTTGTCAAATTATAGTCTATCCTCAAAAGTGTCATTCTAAAAGGCTTTCAAAAAATGTTGTATATATTTTAGGGCTAGAGAGGAATACTATCCTCATTTTATTCTGAAGATAAGTGAGGAAAATAGGATTGGATATTTTAAAATGAACTTTCCAGAATATCACTATCAACATCATCTAAACATGAACGTATGTCTTGAGTTAAATTTCCTTGAGGGTTCTTCTCTTTCTGCAAAGAATACAGTTGGTGGTGATCATTAGATATTAAGAATGGTTAATTTTTTAAAAGCTGGAAGTGACAAGAGAAAGTTCTCATGAGGAAACTTCATGGACAAGAGGAAATGATTAGCCAGAGTAGGATTTGTTTGCAGTGAGCTGCTTTCTCAGTGTTGAGCCATGTGATATGGATTAACCCCAAACCAAATACCCAGCTTCTGTGGTGAGATTTGGTAGTTTATTCTTAGCCATTTGTGGATCGGCAGAATGTGGGCTAGACATTTTGTTCAGTACTGTGACTGTATTTATTTATTTATTTATACAGTTTGTAACAGGTGAGGAGTCTGAAAACAAACTGAAACTTACTGTGTCAAAATAATTTTTATTTTTATTTTTTTTTTGGATTACTGGGGGTTGAAGTCAGGGACACTCAACCACTGAGCCATATCCCCAGCCCTATTTTGTATTTTATTTAGAGACAGAGTCTCACCTAGTTTCTTTGAGTCTCACTGTTGCTGAGGCTGGCTTTGAACCTGTGATTGTCCTGTGTCAGCCTCCTAAGCCACTGGGATTACAGGTGTGCACCACCACACCGGTTCAAAATAATTTTTAAAAATAAATCTAGGTATTTAAAAGGAAAACTGTTTTATTAAACCATTTTCATCCCTAGACCCTTAGGTGAACCATGGCATGTTGATTCATCTATGTTTTATGATTTTTTTTTTTTTTTTTTTTTTTTTGTGGTACCGGGGATTGAACTCGGGGGCACTCGACCACTGGGCCACATCCCCAGCCCTTTTTTGTATTTTATTTAGAGACAGGGTCTCACTGAGTTGCTAAGTGCCTCGCCATTGCTGAGGCTGTCTTTGAACTTGGGATTCTCCTGCCTCAGCCTCCCAAAGTGCTGGGATTACAGGTGTGCGCCACCGTGCCCAGCTCTGGCTTCGTTTTATGATTTTTAACACTTATTTGCCAGAAAGAAACACTTTATGTTCTGTTTGGCAGACTGGTGCAGGACTTGACAGAGTAGACGGGTGGCTTTTGTGACATTTGTGGGTTCTCTTTGTGATGTTCAGCCACCCTAAGCAGATCTGTTATGAGTTCAGGTAGACTGAGTGAAGAAGTCTGTGAATTGGGGGATCAGAATGGTTATAACATACCCTGTCTGCTAGCCTGTTTGAAGAGAAGCCTGTGGATGCTGTGCTGATATAGCTCAGATCACCAAGGAAGCTGCTTTCCCTAGGCCGTTTTTTGTCTTTTTAGAATTATTAATATGGTGCTGGGGATTGAACCCATGGCTTTGTGTATGCAAGTGCTCTACCAGTGAGCCACATTCTCAGCTCTGCTTACCTTAGTTTAACCTTTTATCAAGTAAGGTATAGGTCACAGTAGTAGGGTACCTTTGCTGCCATACCATTTGTCACCCTTGTGTTTGGATGTAGAGGACTAGTAAAGATGATTTTGGCGACTACAAAAAATAACTTTAAAGTGTTTTTAAGTATATTAAAAGAAATTCCTCCAGCTACCATCTGGTGTTTGAACAGCATTCTCCCACAAGAGGAAGCCATATCCCAGAATAAAGATCAGCCCTTTAATTAAATAAAGGTAGTTGTACAAATCATTAATACCATAGTCTTGTCTTTTTTTTTTTTTTTTTTTTTCCAATTTTTGTCATGTTAGAGCCTGTGGTTTGGAAGTCACTGGTGGAAAGCCTAAGACTCGGGAAACAAAAAGTGCAAGAAAGGCTTAGTGCCTTGAGGAACTCTCCAAACCTGCTGCTTGCTGCTTGTCAGTCTCCATATAGTCACAGTGGGCTGAATTTGAGCAGGTAGCTGAGAGAACAGCCCACTTAGCTATGGCTGTATACACAGTGGCTTCCAGACTGATGGTCCATGCTGTTCTTTGGATATGTATGTTTCCTTGAAACTTTTTTTCTTTGAAACCTGTTCATGTCCCACTCAACCAAAATTATTATCGGTAGAACTTAGAGGTGAAATATTAAAGCATGGAAGACATATGCTTTAGTCCCAAGACAGAAACAGGAAAAGAGAAGGGAGGATTAAAAAGAATTTTACAGGGGCTGGGGTTGTGGCTCAGCGGTAGAGCACTCGCCTAGCATGTGTGTGGCCCAGGTTCGATCCTCAGCACCACGTAAAAACAAAATCATTGTGTACAACTAAAAACAAATAAATAAAAAAATTTTTAAAAGAATTTTACAGTGAAAGCTAAGACAAAAAAAATCCACTTTTTTTTTTTTTTTTTTTTGGTACCGGGGATTGAACTCGGGCACTCAACCACTGGGCCACATCACTAGCCCTTATTTTATTTAGAGACAGGGTCTCAATGAGTTGCTAAGTGCCTCACCATTGCTGAGGCTGGCTTTGAACTCGCGATCCTCCTGCCTCAGCCTCCCAAAGTGCTGGGATTACAGGCGTGCGCCACCATGCGTGCGCCACCATGCCGGCACATCCACCCTTCTTTGTGGAAGGTAGGATTGTTTGCATTGTCTTCTGCCTACCAGAGTTGCTCAGCTTGAGTTTCCTAGCTTCAAAGTAGTAGAGTTAGCAGGGCGTGGTGGCTGAGGCAGGAGGATCCAGAGTTCAAAGCCAGCCTCAGCAATGGCGAGGCACTTAGCAGGTACAAAAACAAAACAAAGTAGTAGAGAATGGGCCTCCCCTCCCTTTTGGCACTTGTTCTACCACTGACCTATACTTGTCTTTGGTTTTGCATTAAATACACCATTTTAACCACTGTTAAGTAAATAGTTAAGTACTGTGTTGTGTAGCCATCAAGACTGTCTATTTGGGGTGGATTTGTAGCTCAGTGGTAGAGCACTTGTCTAGCATGTGTGAGACACTGGGTTCCATCCTAACACCACATAAAAACACAAAGGCATTGAGTCCATGTACAGTTAAAAAAAAAAAAAAAAGCCTTGTCTATTCTTAACTTTTATCATCCCGAATTCTACACCTTAAATATGGTAACTCCCTATTCTACCAATCACCAGTCCCTGGTAACCTGTTTTACTTTCTGTCTCTATGAATCTGCTTATTCTAGGTATTTCATATAAGTAAATCATACAGTGTTTGTTCTTTTTTTGTCTGGCTTGTTCCACATAACATCATGCCCTGAGGTTCATCCGTGTTGTAGTGTGTGTCAGAACTTAGTTCCTTTTGAAAAATTTCACTGCATGGATGTGCCACATCATGTTTATTCCATTCACCTGTTGGTGAACACGTTGGTTATGTAAAGCCTCTATGTATAATGGTGCTATGAACATTGGTGTACAAATATCTGAATTCCTGCTATTAAATTTTGGGAAGTATGTACCTAGGAGTAGAATCACTGGGTTATATGGTGATTCTATGTCTAATTTTGAATAGTCACCAAATTGGTTTCCCTAGTGGCTGCACCATTTTATCCACCCACCCCTGCACTAATGAAAGACTTTTCTCATGAAGGGAAGATTGCTTGGGACTTTGTGCACTGTCTTGTATTTCCATCCCATGAAATTTTATTAATCTTTCCTTTTCTTGTTTCTGTCTTTGAATTAACATACCTTGGGCAGATAGTTGGCCTTACTTTCCTCTGTGTACATTCATAGGAACATTCACAAGCCTAGGAAAGTGCATTTTTCTTGGGAATGGTTTGTTAATATGTGGGTTTTAAGGAATACATTACTGCAGCTGTCCACCCTGTGGAGCACTTTAGGTTTCAGAGTCTCAAATCAAAACCAGTATTCATTTTGTGTGGAATTGTAAACCTGTCAAATCAAATATTGGCTCTCACCTTGTGCTAACATAAGCTCTTTATTTTATTTTTTTCTCTTTTGAATTCAGTGAAGGAGAACGGCCTACTCAGAATGAAAAGAGAAAGGAGAAAAACATAAAAAGAGGAGGCAATCGCTTTGAGCCATATGCCAATCCAACTAAAAGATACAGAGCCTTCATCACAAACATACCTTTTGATGTGAAATGGCAGTCACTTAAAGACCTGGTTAAAGAAAAAGGTAATGGTACTGGTGGTTGAGTAGGGTAAGAAGGTTGGTGTGTCATCTTCTCTGTGGCTAATTCCTTGGTTAATTTTTGTCAGTGGAAGCTGCTCTGGGAAGAGTGTGTGTTCTGTCCAAGCTTAGAGTTAACCTTACCCCACTTTTTATTGTGATCATGCCTGTGTGTCAAGCAGAGTGGCTTGTATGATCCCTTGGCCCATAAATGATTTTAGTGGCTTGATATGGTTAATAGGGCTTTGGTTAGGCTTGAGGGGGGCCTTTTTTGTTTTAAGGTAATTCATCAAATTCTTCACAATATTTGGGAAAGATTTGTATCTTTTTTTTATTTATTTATTTTTAACGCTTTTTAAGTCTGGCAGGAAGGTAGTGTGTTTAAATTTTGTGGATGTCTTCTTGGGTTCAAAATTTGGTAGCTGAAATGTATGCTGTTTAGATTCCAAAATATAAAATACTAGCTTCTATTTAAACTGTTAGGCTTCCCGCTTTGGGAAAAATACAATAGATTGGCAATTGGAGAGCTCAAAATAAAATATTTGCTTGGTAATGTGCCTCGAAAGATGTATATTATCCGATCTCAGGTATCCAAATTTTAGCCTAGGGCTGGGAAGCAACTAAGTTTTGCTGCCACTAGGAGAACTGAGGAGGCTGCCCCAAGGTCCTCTGCCTCACCCCCATATACACTACATGTGTCCTCCTCTCCTTCACTCCTGTTCTGCTATTGTCTTCCTTTCTTTCCTCAATCTTGGCCCTGCTGGTGGCACTCAAGACTAAAGAGATCGCTTTGCCCTGGTTTAGACAAAACTGTTGGTAGAGAAAAATTTGTATGATGCCTTGAGCTCCCTTCTCCCCCCAAGGGAACCCTAGAATCAAATCACCCTTCATGGAGTCTTTTTGAAGGACTGAAAGGTATCGGTTTCTGGAGCATTCATCATGAAGAGAGATGTGGGCTTGATTTGTCAAATGATGAACATTTCAGTGACAAAAGATGCCACTTGGATAGGCCATTTTGGTATGTGTACTGGTGCTCCCTGCATTGGGTTTTGAAATGCTGAATGGCCACTGCCGTCATTATCCCATCACTTATTTTGACCATGACATGCAAGAAGCACTAGGCACCGTGAACCTCTGTATAGTCATGTGTGCTGCTCCCATGTGGTATTTCTCCAGATAATACAGATGATGGAAAAATGTTTGGTGTGAGATTTGTTTTCCTGCCTTGATCAGCCAAATCATTCCTGCCAATATTCCTAGGGCAAGAGTGAAGTTTCTTTTGTCTGAAGGACGTGTCATGTGGCATCCCAGATGCAGTGTTCTTGGTTTTTGGGACTGCTGCTTCAATAGAATTTCTGTACAGTACAGTTGGGTCTTATTCGAATTAGTTTTTGGAATAACCCCCAAATTTGTGTCTTCGTGATTTGGTTGAACCGCTGAATTGCTATTTCCATTGATAATAAGGTATAGTAGTTCCAAGAACCAGGAATGTGGCTTTGAAAATGCAATTGTTAGAATTTTGTAAGAGATTGCAGGCCAAATTATTTTTTCATTTTTAGGAGTGTGTGAACCAGTTTTGGGACATGATGGATAAAGTAGGTGACATTTTTACTGCTTTACCATTCAGTAATTCAGTTTTGGAAGCCTTAAAGCTGGTAGCAGCAGCAGCAGCAGCCATGACGTTTCTGGATGTAGAAGCAGTTCACCTCAATTTACTATTTTGCACTCTATTAAGTGTGGAGCCAGCCTGGTGGTTTATTTGGATACTTCCAAACTGGTTCTCATATTCTCCTGGCATACTGCTATGAATGCCTGGGCTCAGCCCTTTTCAGTGTATTTTTGGTGGTGTAATTTAGAATTACAGGTGTGCAGTAAATCCATTATTTTTAACGAACCTTAAAATGTTCTTGTTTAGAGCTCCCCTGTATTGGTTAATTACTTAGCCTTTTAATTAAATTATTAGCAGTATTGGATTGTGGGTAAAGTGATTCATAAGAAAGAGAAAGGTAACTTTTTATAGTGATGCTCATTTTCAGTATATGAAACCTAAAGAAATTGTGTTTACATACATATGACTCCTTAAGAAATATCCTCATTCTTTCCATTATGAAGTTTTAAAAATACATTTTTATTCATGTCTTGGTATACCAAAACTACGTCTCAGTGGCTATTTTAAACCTTGTTGGCAATAAGTCGTCAGTTTTTTGAAGACTTAACACAGGGAAAATGGCAAATAGAGGCACTTACACCCTGAAAAAGTTAGTCTCAAAATAATCCTCAGTAGACAAATCAGATTTGGATGGATATGATCAAACCATTCTTGATCAGTCCATATTTTAAGAGTTCATTCCTAATGAAATCTTAGTCCTGTTGTTTTGAGAAACTAGTGAAATAAGAGCTAGAATTAGTTGTCCTCAAGCTTGAATTTTCTGTCATTGAAGCAGTGTCTAATTGCAGGTCTCAGAACTAAAGTAGTAGCTTTGGCAAGAGGGGAACTTTTCTCAGGGTAATTGTGCATGAAGTTATCTTGTGTACCTTTTTCTGATTCCTGATCTTCCTCTTCTTTGAAACCAGATATATATTTTCTTCTTTAACTTTGTTGCATTCTAGCAGATTCTGTTAATAATCTGATATTATGTGAGCTGGTCTCAAACATTTCTCCCTGGATGGAATCACAAAGCTTGTCTGGTGGCACTGTCGTGAAAAATGAACATTGTGGATTTTTTAAAAAAATATTTATTTATTTGCTTTAGTTGTACACAATGCTTTTTTTTTTTTTTTTAACGTGGTGCTGAGGATCGAACCCGGCCACACACGTGCTAGGCGAGCGCTTTGCCACTGAGCCACAACCCCAGCCCCCATTGCGGACTTTTAAAAAAAATATTTATTGCTTTAGTTGTACACTGTGCATTTATTTTTACTTGGTGGTGAGGATTGATCCTGGGCCACCCACTTGCGAGCCGAGGGCTCTACCACTGAGCCACAACCCCAGCCCCCGCCCCCCCAGCATTTCGGATATTAAAGAGAAAAGTTAGAGCTGTTTTTGTTTTGAGCCGGGCTGCTGATTTGCTCAAACCCCCTTCTGTCCTACCAGTCAGAGATGTAGGTTAGACACTGTTTTTGCAGTCGCTCTTGCTCTGGCAAGAGGATCTGTTCCCTGCCTTTCCCTTCTTGATGCAGTTGTCCTGATGAAACAAAGGGGAGATTTTTGTTGTCTGTCCTTTGAAATGTGCTTATTTTTAACGCAGATATTGTGTGGAACAAATGGACACTGGAGTTACTGGATTGAAAAAGAAAATTGAGAACCAGTGTTACATGAAATTTGAATTGGAGTTTGCCAGACCATCTTTGAAAGTGCCTTTAACAGTCAGTCCACAGCTACTCAGTTACATCACAACAGATAATGAAATACATGACTTAAAGCATTTAACCATAAGGACTGGGCAGAAAAAATAAAGATTTCTGAGAGCAAAAAATGATCTTAGGCATTTTAAAGTTAATGTGCTAAGTTAGAGACTCTGGGATCCTTTGTGGATAAAGAAAGCTCAGTGCTGGGCTGCTTGTTTTCCTGTCCTAACCAGAGAGCGAGCCTCTAAGTGGGGCAGCTGCATCCCAAGCAGTGCTGAGTTGCACCAACTCTGAGTAAATACAGAGCCCAGTTTGAGGAAGAAACGAAGGTCAATGATGTAGTTTACTCTCAGATCAATCCCAAGTTTAGCAGCAGTCAGTTTAACTTATGTAAGCAAAGATGTCTTTAAGCACTTAATCCTTCTGTTATTACTTACTGCATCACTTTAAGTAAATTTCAGATTCCAGCTGACAATAAAACTGAGGCCCAGAGGGCAAATGTAGTCTAATAGAAAGCCTCCACTGGCTCTGCTTTGTAGGTCTATGAGGCAGAACTTCATTTTCAGTTTAAATAAAATCCTTACCCAGTCTACATGCTTCTTCATACTTTCCTTTGTTGGAAATTCAGCCTGCACTTCAGAAAGGCCTATTATGCAAAAGCATTCATTTGTATGAATATTAATGTTGATCCCCAGCAGTGTAGCCTGTGTGGTTTACTCTGATCTTTGGCCTAGTTAGAGGTCATACTCTTCTGTTATTACCATGAATTGGGAACAAATATGGGCTTAGTCATCTTCTGACTTAATTCATAAGTCAAGAAGTAATTGTGTAGAATAATTATTTTGCTATGTTTCAAATTGTCTATGTTATACCAAAGAAAAGCTTTTCAAAATAAATCGTGCGTTTATTTTCACTTAGTGTGACCACATGAGAGTTGTCCACTATTAAGTAAAGAAAGTTTGACAACATGACTCTGCCTTAAGGATCAGGGTGCAACTTAGTGGTAGAGTGTGTGAGGCTGTGGGTTTCATCTCTAGCACCCAGCAAACAAAAAAAAGATGAAGAAGGCCTTACCACATATGTGAATTCTCTTCAGTGAAGTTTTTGGCCTCTGTATTTCTTCTATTATTTGTCTATTTCAGATTTGAGCAGTAAATGGGAGCACAAAACAAATGCTCATTATGACAAAATTTTGTACAAGAGTGATCACAGTAGCACCAAAGAGTGATCACAGTAGCACCAAACTGCCTGAGTTCATTTTGGGTTGCTTATCTACTTATGATATATCTCATTTTGGCAGTACTTTTACAATCCACTTAACTGTTGGTTAAAATGATTTTTTGCGGCATTTTTAAATGAAGGTAGAGATTGACATTTGGTGTTAAAATTTTCAGTCTTAAGTTTTTTTCATTTAGATGTTTTGATGTTTGAAGTTGCAATTGAATTTGTCTTAGTGGCCTACTCTCAAATTTCATGGAGATTTCCTGAAAATCCATGTTCAGGAGGGGAGGGGAGTAGCAGTTTCCTCTTTTATAACTTCAAGTTCCACTTGCTGCTACCTGTCTTTGTGATCTGCTCTCAGTGGTTCACTCTTTTATTCATGTCATGGAATGGACCAGACTATGCCTTCAAATTCTTGTTGATAGTTGTATTAAATGAGTCTTTCAGTATTGCAGAACTAAAAGACCACTGTCTTTTAAAGGCTTCACGATTATCTTCCTGTAGGGGGAAGTATGAATTAGAAACAATTGCAGATCACAGAAGGCTGAACTGATGAAGTCTCTCAGGGTAGGATTGGAATGTTATGAATTTGGAACATGGTTATTACTGCTGATGTTCAAGGACAATACGATTCATGCTGGAGCCACAGCTATACCATATGGAGGAAAAAAATGGAAAAATTTTAAAGGAAGTTTTTAGTGCAAAGAATTAAAAGTTGGGTGTGTGCCATCACTTACAATGTTAAGTGGAAAAAGTTGTAATTCTAAACCTGGTATTTTGTTAAATGGTTATGACTGCGGAAAAAGTTTGGTTTGGACTTGCTGTTTTCTAGTTGCAATAACAACTTTGTAATAAAAGTGTCTTTATGGACACAAGCTAGAAACTTTAAATGCAGCAGTATTTGAATTCTGATAACATGGTTACAGCTGTCTTGAATTAGATGTTGTGATTTTTTATTTTTTTATTTTTAAAGGTTATTAGGTGGTAGTCTTAGGTGGTAGGAAATAAACCTGGGGTGTCTCTTTACTGTTTTGACACTACTTGGCATTTTCATCAAAGTGGAAGCAAGGGCTCTTGGTCCTTGAATGGCTGCTGCTGTTGAAATAGATGGCTAACATGGCCTCAGGAATGGCCACAACATTTTTGGAATTGCTTTACTTTTATAAGTTTAAAATAAAGCCAGTATATATGACTATCTTTTTGCTGTGATCAGTTTTTTGTTGCCCTTGGAGTACATACTCCAAATGTTAAACTATACTAGTCCCATGTATTTCTTCATTTCTTTGCACTGATTCTCCTTCCTTTTTTGTGCAAAGTGCCAATTCTATAATATTTCAGGAAAGGACAAGGAAGGAGGCTGTAGACTTAAACTTTGAACACTGCCGCCTTGCCTTAAACCACGTTGCAAATCCATAAGTAAATATGCCCTTCAAAATGTTAATTTTATTTGTGAAATAATTTTGTTTTTCAATAAAATTTTCCTTGCTATAGTAATGTGAAAATCTTTATAATTTTAATGTCCTTTGAACAAAGGAGTTGGAATAGTTTGGACCTGTCAAGGCTACTGAGTGGGTTAATTTTACTCTTGTACTGCTAAATGAACTGAAGTGAATTGGAGAATGCTTTAACATCAAAAATCCTTAAAAAAAGATTTATGAGAACAAAAGCCCTTTCTTAACTTTGAAGAGCCTGCTTAGAGATTGTTTCTCCAAGTTAAATCTTTAGATTTGTTTCTGTGTGCCATCTTCAAGTTCAGCAGCCATTTTGGTGGTTTTCTTGATGGATTTTAATATCTGGTCATGGTGGTCATGAATTGGCAATCCAAACCTTGAGGAAAATCTGCGGAAACTTTTTTGAAATGCTTTGTTCTTTTTCCCTTTGTGTAGCTTAGAATCATGAATCTGTTTAACTGTTTAGTTGCCAACTGAGCCCTAAATTTGAATTTGTGTCCTTTCATTGGGAGGTTTAGAAAGCAGCAAGATTAAAGCCTGACTTAATTCACTGAAGAGAATCCAGATGCTGCTCTTGTTTTATGATGGTATATTCAAACATGTTTACCTCTAAATTGTGGAGCCTAGTGTTGTGTATAGGACCAGCTACAGAATTGGTGGGGCCCGATGCAAAATGAAAATGAAGGGCCTCTTGTTAACAAATTAATTATTTCAAGATAGCACTGAAAATAGTAAAACAAGCGCAGGTCTCTATCATTACACAGGTCGCACACTCATGAAGCTGACCCTGGGGCTGTGTGTGTGTTTTTGAGCATCCTTGTATTTATAGCATTTGAGCTCAGTTCAGTGGCATTGTTGCAACCTGTGGATTGTTTATCTGCTTTCATTAGTAAGAGTGTATGTGTAAAACTTCCTCCCTCTCTCCCCCAAAAGTTAATCATGCAGACTTCTTTCCTATAGATTTGGATTGCCTCTAGTCATGAATGAGTATTCCAGGAAGGGAAATTGATAATTGAAATCTGTGGAAGTAGCTTGTTTGTGGTGGGAGGAAAATCAAGGACATATTGTTAATGAGTTTTTACCTACTTTTACTGCACACCTGTAATGCCTAGTTTGGTGGCTTAGAGAATATGCAGTGTTTCTGGGCTTTCTTATAAGGCAGAGGCTCCATACAAGGTTGCTGATGATTGTTCTAAATTCCCATTGTTTTCTTGGCTTTTCTCCCTTGGTTTATGTGTCGTCTGGAAACTGATTTGTAGTTGGTGAGGTAACATACGTGGAGCTCTTAATGGACGCTGAAGGAAAGTCAAGGGTAAGTGTCTGAGAGAATTTCTTCTGTGGATTTACTACATGACAAATGTAATTGTATGGTGGCGTGGACTCGAATGAAATCAGGAAGGCAGTGAGTGCTCATGTTACAGTAGCTATGTTTGATTTTGCCAACACTCCAGTGGGGTGGGAGGGGGTTTGCAAATGGGAGTCCTGTCCCGCTTTTCCAAATGGCTGGCCAAAGAGCTTTTTGGTATTCTGTTTGGATGCCCAATTTGGATAACTGGGGACCAATAGCAGCATTGTCTCTTTGTTAACAGAGGAATTGGCTGTGTGTGAATTATGCATGGAATTTTAGCGGTGGTATAATTAATGTAAAACGTGTGTTCTTGTCTAGAAAATGTTATTCTTGGTTGTTTGCTGAATTTGAAAGTTGTGTGAACCAAAGATTCCGAAAAGTTGCCTTTGTGCCAGTAAATTGTAAACCAAATATTATAAACCTGAATGTTCCAAATTGGCCTAGTTTAATGAGAACATAAACTATTTTCTGTTGTGCAATAGAATGGCTTAGAATAATCAAAAGGATGGGCTTAATTTATGGAAGGGACGGATTTAGTAGGAGTATGATAAGGAATTGATTGAGTATAGAGGGAAGCAGATCTAAAGTTTGTGTGATTTCTTGGAGAACCTGAATTTAGGTCTGCTCATTATAACTTCAGTAACTATAGTGAAATGATGGTAATGTGTAGGAAAAGGAAATATAAAGGACCTTTTAATAAGGAAGGCTAGTAGGCAAGGCACTTCTGTCAGCTTCCCCTAAGACAGGTTAATTTAAAAAAACTAACTTTGTTACATAAATCATATTTTAAAATTTGTTTATAGTTGCCATTGATATTTACTATTTCTTTTTTTTTTTTTTTTCTCTTCGCCTTTCCTTGCTCTTCTGACTGATCTGTGGCTTCATCCAAAGGGATGTGCGTAAGTATTGTCTAATTACTTATTGGCATTAGACTCTTCCAAGTTGTAGAACTGGTTTCACCTATTTCCTTTTGACTCTTTGTAGCGTTGTTGAATTCAAGATGGAAGAGAGTATGAAAAAAGCTGCTGAAGTTCTAAACAAGCATAGTCTGAGTGGAAGACCACTGAAAGTCAAAGAAGTAAGCTCTTCCTTTTTCCTTTCTTTCTTTGTGCTGGGCATGGAACCCAGGGCCTGGTGCTTGCCAGGCAAGTGCTCTACCACTTGAGCTACATACACCTCCAGCCAAAAGTAAGCTCTTAATAAACACTGTGGATATCATGTATAATTTTTGAGTGTACTGTTCAGAGTGAGAAAACAAGTGTGGTCCTTGACTGCATGTTATAGTGCAGACCAACCTGTTGTTTATTAATAAAGCAAGTTAATCACAGGCTTCAACCATCACTCCCGTAAGAACTTTGGAATAGCAGCCAAGCAGATCCCATGTGGCCTAAGCTGACTGCTTTCCTTTGGTGGGGTTGTCTTGGGAACACTCCAACTGAGTCTTGTTTTTTTAATTGGGCTTGTGTAAGAGACTATTACATTTATCAGTCTGAATGCTGTTATTCAGCATTCTTCTCCTGCTTTTCCTTTTCTTTCTTCTCTTCCATGTATGGCACCAGAGATGGAACCCAGGGCCTTGTGCATGCTAGACAGGTGCACAACACTAAGCAATATCCCTAAACTGCTTTTTTCTTTTTCTGATTTTCTTTTTTCCTCTGTTTTCTTTTTTTCTTACTGGGGATTGAACCCAGGGTTGCTTTACCACTGAGTTACATCCTAGTTTTTCTTTTTTCTTTTTTTGAGAACAGGACTCACTGAGTTGCTCAGGCTGGCCTTTAACTTGAAATCCTCCTGCCTCAGCCTCCCATGTAGCTGGGATTACAGGTGTGCACCACCACACCTGGCTCCCTTTTTCCTTTCCTTTTTTCTTTTTTTACGGTGAGCCTGTCATTATTCAAATCCTCATTCGTGTCTTATTCTACTAAATATCTTTTTTTTCCTCTTAGGAAGAGGTATTTTTTGTTGGTGGTTAGATCACCCCTTGACTTCTTTTTGCCTCTTGGGAAGGAGGAGCTGTATATTAAGAACTTGAGGAGGAAAGCATGGTTGGGTTTTTTAAGGTCTTTTGTGTGTTGATGGTGGAACATAACAGGACAGAGAGTTAAAAAACTGTGTCCATACATCAGTACTTCACAAATTTGTTCTGGGTGCTGTAAATATGGTTTAAACTTTACCATACCTAAGCCTATCACCTAAAGCACTTGAGCGAAGGGGCACCTGGGGATATAGAACTGTACTTTTCAAACTTTTTTTTTGGGAAAAAAAATCATTGATAGGTTTTACAGAAATTGCATAAACCCCAAGGAATTAATTAGTAAGAGTCAGTCATACTAAGCCATGAAGATCTTCCTGCAGTCCGGAAGTTCTGCATCAGGTCAGCTGATCATGTCATTTCTGTGCCTTTTGTTTTAGTTCATTTGAAGGCAGCATTTTCAGTACTGAATTTTGTGCCTTTTCTTCCTCTCTTGTTTCCTCAGCTGGAACTCTTCCTAGATTGGTGGTTTAGTTCATTTGAATTTCTTGTTGGTAGGTTTGAGAAATGACTTCCAGCAGCTTTTTAATCTCTAAAAGTTTTGGCAGGATCAGTTATGGTGCAAGTAAGGTTCTAATCGTCACTGGGTTGGTTCAGTGTAACACTTCTGTGCTTGTTTCAGGATCCTGATGGTGAACATGCCAGGAGAGCAATGCAAAAGGTGATGGCTACGACTGGTGGGATGGGTATGGGACCAGGTGGCCCAGGAATGATTAATATCCCACCCAGTATCCTAAATAATCCTAACATCCCAAATGAGATTATCCATGCATTGCAGGCTGGAAGACTTGGAAGCACAGTATTTGTAGCAAATGTAAGTAAATGGATACATTGTCTAAAGTAGAAAATGTGCAGAATTTTATGAATTTTATCAGTCATATAAAAGTAACTGACTTTTGAGAGGAAACAATTAAGGGTCATCTTCTTGCTTTATTTAAAAACCAGTGTTGGGGTTGGTGGTCATTGTGTTAAGTCACTGGCTGGACCACTGTCCCATTGGGGCTGAGCTTACTTAGGTTTGCAGGTGTTTACAAAAGTGGCATCTGGATCTACATTTTCGTTGGGTTTACTTTGTGCAGTTTCAGTGCAGGGAAGGAGTGAGCAGAGACAGTATACTATCACCTGCCTCTTTGTGTCGTGTCTGGGAGGATGATACCTTCATCATCTACAAGGGGAAGTATTTTTAGAAAAAAGTGGATAGTGGGCAGTGGGCAATGGTCAGCCTTTCTCGGGGGAGGGTTAATGTTCAGAAAATAAGTATTACTTCGAAAAGTATGAGGGGGCTTAGGCTGTCCTTCCAAGAAAAGAGATAGTAATTAGCATGGTTAAGGCAAGGCCAGGCTTTGTAATCCTGTTTGAAAAATGGCTGATGCAATCAATTAGTTTTTTTTTTATTTTATATTGTCTGATGCTTGTTTCCAACCAAAGCATTTCTCATTCATTTAGTTAAAAAAAAAAAAGTTCCTTAAGATGTTTATATTGAGGTTTTAACTCCCTCCCTCTTTTGATTAGCTGGATTATAAAGTTGGCTGGAAGAAACTGAAGGAAGTTTTTAGTATGGCTGGTGTGGTGGTCCGAGCTGACATTCTGGAGGATAAAGATGGGAAAAGTCGTGGAATAGGCACTGTGACATTTGAACAGTCCATCGAAGCTGTGCAAGCTATATGTATCCTTCTGCAGGAATTCAACTTATGGTGAACAAGGTGGCTGCAGCACTTTTAGGCAGTAATTACAGTTGTGTGTAAGGAAGAGATAACTGTGTTCATATTTTCTGTGTAACTAGAGGGAGTGCATTACTGTGGAATTTGAAAGTTTTCAGGCAGAATTTATTCCATAGTGTGTGGATAGAAGAGGTTGTTAGAATGTAAAATGTGCCTGAATTTTTTTCCCTAATGTTTGCTTCTTAGAGGAATCTGGGTTTGAATGGAGATGCCCAGAAAATACACTACTAGAGAGAAATGGGGTTTCTGTTTATACATAATGTGCTTATAGGACCTTGTCTCTCCAGTGGATAGACTAAGAGAAACTTCTTCCTGACTCTAGGCTTACCCTAGAGTTACTTTTTAAAAACTCATGACAGAAAGTGCCACGCATGATTCCAGTTATTAAACTCAGGCAAGACTGTCACCGAGTATCTCACTCAAAAACCATGGTACGGGCTGGGGGGGCTGGGGTTGTGGCTCAGCGGTAGAGCACTCACCTAGCACGTGCGCGGCCCGGGTTCGATCCTCAGCGCCACGTAAACATAAAAATGCGTTGCATTGTGTACAACTAAAGCAAATAAATAAATAAAATAAAAAAGAAAAACAAGCCGGGCGCGGTGGCGCACGCCTGTAATCCCAGCACTTTGGGAGGCTGAGGCAGGAGGATTGCGAGTTCAAAGCCAGCCTCAGCAATGGCGAGGCACTTAGCAACTCAGTGAGACCCTGTCTCGAAATAAAATACAAAAAAAGGGCTGGGGATGTGGCCCAGAGGTCAAGTGCTCCTGAGTTCAATCCCCGGTACCAAAAAAAAAAAAAAAAAAAAAAAAAAAAAAAAAAAAAAAAAAAAAAAAGAAAAACAAAACATGGTACTTCAGAAAGGTAGTTCACCTGGCCCATTGGATCCATACAAAAAACTGTGATGTGACTGCTTACGAGGAACTTTGGTAAAAAGTGTGTTGTTTTTTTTTTTTTTTAATATTTATTTATTTACTTTAGTTGTACACAAATGCAATGTATTTATGTTTACGTGATGCTGAGGATCGAACCCGGGCCGCGCATAGGCGAGTGCTCTGCCGCTGAGCCACAACCACAGCCCTGTAAGGTTTTTTTTTTTAAATATTTTTTTATTTGTTTTAGTTGTATACAATGCCTTTGCTTTTATGTGGTGCTGAGGATCGAACCTGGGCCGCGCACATGCTAGGCGATCTCTCTACCGCTGAGCCACAACCCCAGCCCCAAGTGTAAGGTTTTAAATGAAGCTTCACATCTAAGGAGTGAGCCGAAGTTTTAAATTCTTTTTCCCTCAAGCTTTCTTTGTTTCTTTTATGCTTACTGTAGAAGCAAATGCTTAAGCATAATTAAGAGTTGAAATTGCTTATAAATTCACCACTTAGAGGGATTCGTAGCAGTGTAGTATTTGTTTCTTTTGTATTTCTCTTGTTGTGCAGTTTTACAATTGTAAGAAATAGCCTTAATTGTAACATCAGCTATGTTTAACGGCCAACTGTTATTTGATAGACCAATGCACGTCAAAATGGTAAGTTAATAAAATCTTTCTCTATAATATACTCAAATAAGTTTAGCAAAAATGTGGCATCGAGTGTATATACAATCTCTATACTAAACAATAGATTAGTCTAAATTAAACACATTTATTCCAGGTATAACCTTTGCTCATGTGGCTATCGTTTGTAGATTTTCTTTCCGTAGTTGGCTGTTATTGGCATGTTCAGGAAGTCAGTTGAGTATACTGAATGAGCAAGTGATCAGTTTAAAAGGATGGTTATATATGTGGATCCCTAGTTTTCAAAGTATAATGTTTGATTAGCATTATATCCGTGAACATAATTGACTTTGATTCAGACAGCCTTTTAAAAGTCTGTTGGAGTATTTAAGTCCTAATAAACATTGGCCCTGCTGTGGCAGTGCCAAAGATAATAGTTTGTACAAACACGACCAGAATGTGCTGAGGGCAAACTAGTTTAGGCCTCAGCAGGAAGAAGATAAGGAACTATACGGCAAATTTTTAGTTTCTTTAAACATTTACTTTAGTTTTTTGAATAGATAATGGATTCACATGACTCAAAGGTCAAAAGGCATAAAAAGTGTTAGAGTTTCACTTATTATTCTTGCCCAGGGGCCTGGTCACCCCGTTCTCACCTCCAATAATACACTTGTGTGTTTTTACCCTTTCCCTTAACACAAGGTGACAAGCATGCTCCCATGTGCCTTTTCGCCCTTGCATAGTATTTCATGGCATAAATAAATGTACTATATTTAACCAGTTCTGTGACAAGTTGTTTCCTCTTTTGCTGTTGTAAACAGTACCTCAGTGTATACTGAGATATATTCATTTTTCTCTCTTTCAGGATGAGAGGGCCTTACCAAAGGGAGACTTTTTCCCTCCTGAACGTCCACAGCAACTTCCCCGTAAGTATTTCGATTGTACTAATCAGAAAACTATGCTATAATTAAACTTGAACTTGTCAGGTTAGCTTGGAGCTCTTTTTTTTTTTTTTTTTGGACCAGGGATTGAACTCAGGGGCACTTGACCACTGGGCCACATCCCCAGCCCTTTTTGTGTGTTTTATTAGAGACAGGGTCTCACTGAGTTGCTAAGTGCCTCGCCATTGCTGAGGCTGGCTTTGAACTCGCCATCCTCCTGCCTCAGCCTCCCAGAGTGCTGGGATTACAGGCGTGCGCCACCATGCCCTGCTAGCCTGGAGCTCTTTTTTTTTTTTTTTTTTTTTTAAATATTTATTTATTTGCTTTAGCTGTACACAATGCGTTTATCTGTACGTGGTGCTGAGGATCGAACCCGGGCCGCGCACGTGCCAGGCGAGCGCTCTACCACTGAGCCACAATCCCAGCCCCGCCTGGAGCTCTTTGACCAGTTCTTTTCCTATAGATTTTTCAGAGTGAGGCATGAACAGAGAATTCACAACAAGAAGGATTATTAGAATGATTTTTGTGTTAAGACAGGCTGCCAAGAAGTAAAAGATATATGAAGTTGGGCATTTTGAAAGTGTCCTGGGAAAGGAAGAACCAGAATCTGCAAAAGGAATTAAAACTAGGTTATATTGAGGGTCAAAATACATTGGTTGTTACCATATGGCCCAGCAGTTGACTCAAAAAGTCAGGATGTGTCCTGTTGGATGATAAATATGTAAATGAAATGTAGTAAATTCATATGATGAAACATTTGCCATGAAAAGGAAGGGAATACTAATAATAAATGTATGGATGAATTTTGATTGCATCTATAGGAAATGCCCAGAATAGCAATTCCATGAAGGTAGAAAGTACACTAGTGGTACCAGGGGTGGGGAGAATTAAGTGAGGAGTGACTGTTAGTGGGGATGGAGTTTCTTTTGGGATGATGAAAATGTTTTGAAATTAAATAACAACGAGTAAAGATAACCAACCATGTGATTTTTTGTTTTGTTTTGGTACAGGGGATTGAACTCAGGGGCACTCGACCACTGGGCCACATCCCCAGCCCTTTTTTGTATTTTGTTAGAGACAGGGTCTTACTGAGTTGCTAAGTGCCTCACCATTGCTGAGTCTGGCTTTGAACTCATGATCCTCCTGCCTTAGCTTCCCAAGTGCTGGGATTATAGGCGTGCGCCACCACGCCCGGCCAACCATGTGATTTTTATGTAGAGTAAAAAAGTAATTGGCTGTTTGCAACATCTAGGTGAAAATCTAGGAGAAGGCAGGTTGATCGGGTGTGGTTGAGTGGTGCTTATCAGTATGGTATTCTAGCAGTGGGTGTCTGAGCACTGACTATAGTGGGAGTGAGGGCCTGTGGCCACATGAGATCTTGGGGAGTTGGTGGCATAGGCAGGGATATCCTATGGCAGGAAGGCTGGTGGGGGTATGAGACCTGTGTGCTGTGCTAGGGAGGACAGCAAGCCTGCAGGTGGGCAGGGGACTGTCTGTCTGGAAGGAGGGCCAGTGAGCACTGCTGGTCTGCCTCAGTAGCTACAGCCATAGTCCTTTCTGATGGAGATTGAATAGGAGCTTAAATAAATAGAGCACTAAGTCTCCATAGTGGAGCACAATAGACTTGTGTGTGGGGTTGGGGGTTACTGGGCGTTGTTCCCAGGAGGCTCTCTACCACTGAGCTACATCCCCAGCCCTTTTATTTTGAGACAGGGTCTCACTAAGTTGCTAAGGCAGGACTTGAACTTGGCAATCCTCCTGCCTCAGCCTCTTGAGTTGTTGTGCCACTACATCCAGCTAGAGATAGAACTTGAGCGAAGGTGGTGGCTTAAAGAATAGGATATTAGGGGCTGGGGCTATGGCTCAGTGGTAGAGCTCTTGTCTTGCATGTGTGAGGTCCTGGGTTCAATCCTGAGCACCACATAAATAAAATAAAGGTATTGTGTCCACCTACAACTAAAAAAAATAAAAAAGAAAGAAAGAATAGGAGATTAGGACTGGGGATATAGCTCTCTGGCACTTGCCTAGGAGGCCCTGGGTTTGATTCCTGCTACCACACAGACATTAATAAGAGATTAAGAATAAAGAATAGTAGGAGATTAGGGCTGGGGTGTGTAGCTCAGTGGTAGAGTGCCATGCATGCGTGAGGCCCTGGGTTCTGTCGGTAGTACCAATAAAGTAAATAGGATATTGGCTAATATGTTGAAAGGCCACCATTATTTAGAGAGGGACCACATAACCTGGTCTTAACACACCCACTTTCAAGTAAATGATCACTTGCCATGGCTCCTGTTGACTTTTGGTGCCTGAAGGAGGAGGAAGATGAACAGGGCCCGTTGGGCCACAGGGAGCCCATTATTCCTGCCTCTTGGTCTCTAAGCACAATTGAGATGGTCAGCTTCAAAGCCTAATTGCTTTGGGACTAAGTAAACTTGGTGATTTCTTGCTGTTGTTGCTATGCAATTAAAAACAGGGATTTTTTTTTTTTTAATATTATTTGCTTTTAGTTGTACACGATGCTTTTTACGTGGTGCTGAGGATCGAACCTGGGCTGTGCACGTGCGAGGCGAACGCTCTACTGCTGAGCCACAACCCCAGCCCAAAAAACAGGGATGTTAATCGGATTAAATGCCTGGGAACTTGGGGAATGTTTTGTTTCTTGGTGGGTTCTTTTTTTCTTTTTTTTTTTTCCTTTTTCATCTTGGTATAAGCCTCAGACCATGGTTATGCAGTGTGTCATATAGGTATCAGTTTTCTTTTTTCTTTTTTTTTTTTTTTTACTGTTTCCATAGATTCTTTGTGTCCCTGTTTGTGCTGTGGGGCATGTAGTTGAGGGTAGGTTGCATGCGGAGTTAGGAAGCTTAGAGGGCAGGGAGATAGGTTTCTTGAATATATTAGCTTTGTTGTTATTAACTAGCCAGGTTCATAGTGTGGCACTGTGTGTAAATTGGTTTTCTCATGAGAGTTCTTTGGGCTGCCAAGTCAGGAGGTAAAGTGTTGGCACCTGTGTTTGTTCTGCTTGCCACCTGATGTCTTGAGTTACTTTTCTTGGTTGGGGGGGGGGGGGGCTACTGGAGATTGAACTCTGGGCCTCATGCATACTTTATCACTGAGCTACATGCCTAGCCTTTTTATTTTGAGACAGTGCCTTGCTAAGTTGCCTAGGCTGGTCTCAGACTTGTGGTCCTCCTTCCTCATTTCCCAAATGAGGGATTACAGGCATACCCCACTGCATCTAGCTTTGAGTCACTTTTTTTGATTAAACCTTTCTCAATTCATGGTGTAGGCAAACCTATGAAGTGCTCCTAGCAGCTTTGAAGTAAATTGATTTTTTTTTTTTTTTTAAGCTGCTTTTGTCGTGTAATACACATCATCAACTCCAATCTGATCACATGTAAATAGCTATGTCTTAATGAAGGGCAGTACTTGCTAGTCATGGCGGTGTGCACCTGTAACCCCAGCAACTCATAGGGCTGAGGCAGTAGGACCCCAAGTTCTAGGCCAGCCTGGACAACTTAGCAAGAACCTGTCTTTAAAAAAAAAAAAAAGATAAAAAGGCTGCGGGGGCAGGTGTAGTCCAGTGGTGGAATACCCCTAGGATCAGTTACCAATACTGCAAAATAAAAGGGAGTGTACAGCATTGTAATCTCAATCAGGTATTGAGTTTGCTTGGGGTCATGGGAGGGAATGTGACAGCTATACCACAAAGACTCTTGTCTTTGAGGGTCAAGTTCTGCTAAGAAGGGTAATGTATATTTCTGACTTTCTTTTTTCCTTCCAGATGGACTTGGTGGTATTGGCATGGGGTTAGGACCAGGAGGGCAGCCTATTGATGCCAATCACCTGAACAAAGGCATTGGAATGGGAAACATAGGGCCTGCAGGTGAGAATTACAGTCTACTTTTTTTTTTTCCCCCCCCGGGGGGGGGGTGGGTTAAAATTATTGAAGTTAATTATTGGGATAAGTATTTTGATGGAATAGAGATTTAATCAGGACAAGATTCCCTTGTTGTTTATCTCAGCTTTGTTTTGATAAATAATTTTGATAAGCAGTGTTTTTGTTTTTTTTTTTAAATGAGCTGAATCCTTTATTTAAAAAGTGATTTTATTTTTATACCCTTTCATTTTATCCTCACAGTGACTTTCTGAGCTGAGATAGTTATGCCATTTGATAAAAGGAGGCAAGCCAGAGAGTTAGTTGGTCTTGCCCAAGGTCACACTGTCAATGACGGACTGCATTTCTCCTGACAATGGGACCATAGGATACCCTGTTAATTTTGATACCTAAACCACCTTGGGTTCTCGCCTGATGTTGGCACAGCTTCTTCTAGAAGTAGGAATATTGACAGATGCAAGAAGGTGTGGAGGACTTCACTGCATAGCATAGCTGTCACAGGTCACAAGGAAAAGTGATGAACATTTATCTTTGTTCAAGACAACAAGGAACAGCTAATGAATTATAAAAGCTTGGACTTGTAGAATAAACATAAACTTTGCTGTTTAGCATTTTTATTTTGGTACAAGGCATTTCTATATACTATTAAGGAATGTTTTCATTTTTATAACCTCAGACTTTAGTTTTTCTTTCTTTTAATTTAAATTGTGATACAGGTGCCCTATCACTGTCATTTTTGCATATCCCTGGTCTTTATTCAAGAGTCAGCTCTGAACACAATAAACCTAAAATGTATGCTGAGCAGTCACAGCCTGAAGTGACTCTGCCACCTAAACTACACATGTATACACACACTTGATTGTCTAGCACTAAAAAACAGGGAATGCAGGAGGAAGACTCAGTGTTTAGGAACTGTTTTATTTTAAGGATTTTACCTTTAACAGGGATTTTATGAAAAGTTCACTTCTCCATAAAATAAAATTCTAAAAAGTGAATGTTTCATAATCTGTGTCTGATAGTTAGAATTCCATATTTAATACTATCCAATTTGGTCATTTAATAAAACTGTGCAGACCCTACAGAATTTTAACCCCCATAATGATTATATGCATAAAAGACTTAGTAATTTACTTGGGATGTAATCTTTGGCAGATGAAGTGGTAGGCTCCCCCCACCCTTTAACAAAAAATATTCATCATTGGAAATTTTTTTTTGTTTATTGGTTTGGGATTTTGTGCTTTTTTTAAGTTTAAACACTACTGCTTTGACATAATTTTAGTTTGCATTGACTTTTTCTTTTTTAAGGAATGGGAATGGAAGGCATAGGATTTGGAATAAATAAAATGGGAGGTAAGAAATTTAAAATGAAGTACAAATATAATTACTTTTAGGTATGGTTTTCTTCTTTTTACTCTTTTCTTTCTTGTTTCTTAAACCCTGCATGAAATTCTCACTTTGTTTCCAAAAGGTTTGAGTCTACAAATTACTTTTCTTACCTGCCAATTGTTTTCAGTGGGTGTTGGCTTTTGGTTCTGGCTTTCTCGCTAGTTAGCTCTGTGACCTTGGGCAACTCACTTCATCTCTCTGGACCTCTTTTTGCTTGTGTATATATTGAGGGGGTTGGTTCAGGTTAGTTTTTTGAGGATGGTGATTTTTAAACAAGGGAACCAGTATTCCTCTCCCTCCCCCCCCCCCCCCCAAAGCCCTTTAACTTTGTAAGTTCTTGGCAGAGAATGCCTAAGGTGAAACATGAAAACCTTTTCCTTTCCCTGATCAGTCTCTTCAGCCTCCTCGGGATAGCACTAAAATACAGATCTCTCTTGCAGGCATGGAGGGACCCTTTGGTGGTGGTATGGAAAACATGGGGCGATTTGGATCTGGGATGAACATGGGCCGAATAAATGGTAAGATTTTACATATTTCCTCCTCCTTAACACCTGCCCTTTGCTGACGGGGAGTCTCAGGCAATCTTTAGGCTGCAGGCCCACTTTGAATGACATATCACTTCTGTTTTTCTACTGAATCAGTTATCTTGGGATTGCCTTAAATATTTCAATAGATAGAGTTAGTTGGACTTAATATTAATAGTAGGCTTACTTTGTTTAGTCACTCTTAAGTCGTCCCATGTTTTGACTCTTCCCAGTAATTATTTAGTAAAAAAGTTAAAACTTTGATTTTTTTTTTTTTTTTTTTTTTTGGTACTGGGGATTGAACCCAGGGGCAGTCAACCACTGGGCCACATCCCCAGCCCTTTTTTTTGTATTTTATTAGAGACAGGGTCTCACTGAGTTGCTAAGTGCCTCACTTTTGCTGAGGCTGGCTTGAATTCGCGATCCTCCTGCCTCAGCCTCCCAAGTGCTGGGATTACAGGCGTGCGCCACCGCTGATTTTTGCCTTCAGCACTCAATCATGTAGACATCTGTGGTTGTGTTTTGCACACCTTAAAAATGGTCTCCAACCAAGTGGAAGGGATTTTAAGTTTTTGATCAAGTTCTTCTCAGGAGTGCTGGGATGGGTAGTTCTTGACAATTTGCCCTGACGATTTCATGTTGTGGACAGAGAGAGGCATTATAAAACCATAGATTCCTTTAATTTATCATTTACATAACACAAAATCTCATGTGTTGTCATTCAAATCTTAAAGCCCTCCTCTTAACAAGATTATGTTGATGATGATGATGAGGAGGAGGAGGAGTAGTACCACATGATATGTAGGTACTCTTTTCCCCATTCATCAAAAACTGGGGCATAGAGCCAGGCGCAGTGGCGCACGCCTGTAATCCCAGCACTTTGGGAGGCTGAGGCAGGAGGATCGCGAGTTCGAAGCCAGCCTCAGCAATGGCGAGGCACTTAGCAACTCAGTGAGACCCTCTCTCTAAATAAAATACAAAAAAGGGCTGGGGATGTGGCCCAGTGGTCGAGTGCCCCTGAGTTCAATCCCTGGTACCAAAAAAAAAAACAACAACAACAACAACAACAACAACAAAAACTGGGGCACAGAGAGTGACACACCTAAGGTCATGTGGCTAGTAAATGGTAGTGCCAGTATGTGAACCCAGGCTGGCTCCAGAGCCTGGCTCATTATCATGCCTCAATCCTGCCTTTTGGAACTGCCTCCAGCACAGCGTTATCCCTAGGGCTGAGAAACTAGAAGTCGTTCTTTTGAAGTTGTCTGTATGCTGGTTGACTTTGTGACCCTCATTTGCTGGAAAGCTGATGCTTTTATGCATAAAACTTAATGGAAGGGAAAATAATTGAGAATTTAGGTTTAAATGTTTGCTGGTCTGTAATAATGTGAAAATAATATAGGGCAAGTGTCTTGCTTAAGTGGACTGTCAAACTTGAAGGGAGGAGATATTCCTGAACAGACCAGACTACCCTTCTTCCAGAGCCTAGGAAACTTAAGTGGGAAGGGTTTTTGTTGCCTTCTTCTTGGGTGCCTTGTTTTAGAAGGTGGTGGAAAGATCATCACCATGAGGAATGTAAGGACAGAGGTCTGTGTTTTCAGTGTGCTTTAAGTTTTGCCTGTTGTGTGTGTGTGTGTGTGTGTGTGTGTGTGTGTGTGATTTTAATAAAAAGTGAAAGTTTGGAAAGTCCAATTGGATAAAATGTTGACTCAGGACCGATCAGTCATTTGAAAAAAAATTTGGTTGTTGCTCTGAGGAGTGGAGTTGTACAACTTTAAAGTAGATGAAAAACAGGAGTGGGGACAGCCTTGGAACCTCTGCTGAGTTTGTGACTTAAGTCTTTTATAAGGTAGGCTAGCAGGTGTAATCCATCAGTTAAGAATTCTGAGCCTGGTCGTAAAGGATTCAAAGGGTTCTGTGAGAATCAAAACTGGAGCCTGTGTTCTTAGACTTTGCTCTTATAGATACTTGGTGTCCTCTCTCTTTATCCTCTACAGTAGAGAATAGGGACTTCCTTATACTGGATTTGGGTTCTGAGATTTGGGTAAAACTCTAGAGCCCTTGGGTACTATGTCAAAGGAAAAATTTAAATTTAAATTGTTTAGTTGTTTAATTGATGATAATAATACATCCATTGTGGTTCCGGGTGCTGACATTAGACTGAATTATAAGTAAGATTCTTTCAGGGCCAATGAATCAGTGTAGGTCTAATTTTGATAGAATGGCTATTAAAATTTGGCTATGAAAATTTAAGTGACTGTTAGATATCAAATGTAAATGTTTAGTGCAATATTTGACAGTGACTGTTAGATATCAAATGTAAATGTTTAGTGCAACATTTGACAGTGAAATTCTCCCACGTTTTCCCCGCGCCCCACCCCCTGTTTTTTGGGAGCCTCCTAAAATTGGAAGGTCTTGAGTATTGGGGTCTGAGTTTCCTTTTGGGTTATATGGCAGAGCAGTTTCTTCTTTACTTTTCCATGGATGTGGTCTATTGCCACTTAAGTCCCTGTGTTTCTTAGAATCTGTCAGGTGTATTTTCCTTCATTAGTGGGGAGTTAGGAGATCAGACATTCTGGGACTCTGAAGTTGTTTTTATCAAAGGCAGTTTAGAGCATGGTAACCTCCTACCTGTTCTGTCTCCGTGGGGGTACCTGTGGGTGAGGGATCAGGATTCTAAGCTTTTCATGTATAGTTGATATTAGCTATTTCTTAGAATTTATGAAGGCCCTAGAAAGATCGTCTTCAGAGTTATCCTTAAGTCCAGCATCTCAATTCTTCAAGTTGTTATTAGGCCTTCTGTTCTCCATGTTTTTTCTTAAGTTGAACTACTGTAACTGTTTCCCACAGAGTAGCCTATTTGGTGGATCCCCGTGTTTCTCTTTTTTCCTTGACCATGGTTAGATAACTTGAGTGGTTTTCTTTGATTTTACTAGGCTGCTAGTGAAGATTTACCTCTGGACTTGCTTGGTCTGACTACCTATGTCTTTATCTTAGATTTAATAAAGCTTTAGAATTTTGGAGGGTGAGTTCATATTTGTATTTGACTGGGTTAGGTATCCTGTTGCCATTACTGGCCTCATTTTCATGTTCTGAAATAGTAGGTTGTTTTTAAAAATATTTTAAGACTTAGCATAATTTGGCTTCAAATACCAATTTGGGTATGCCTATGGCAAAGACCAACAGGACAACACGTGACTTTACACCTATAGTCACTTTTTCTTGTTCCTGCCCTTTAATCATTGCCAGTCTGTGGCTCTGACATACCTCTGTAATGAACAGCTTGGCCTCATTCCTGTCCTTGCAGTGGCATACTAGTGGGCAACAGGGAACTAAGAAACTGCTAACTAAGCAGTTAAGAAACTGCTATAACATGAATGAAAATATCCTCAGGGGTTGCTGTCCTGCTGTTTGTCACATTTTCCCAGATTGGGTCTGTGCAGTCTCTGTCCTGGAATTCCCTGGTGTTTCTTGTGATCAGACCCAAGGGAGTAAAAATAGTCTTTGTACTAAATAATAAGTTGGGTTTTCAGAATATTTACCTGGATTGGTTTTTTTTTTGTTTAATTCTTGGTGACCTTTTTTTTTTTTTTGTACTGGGGATTGAACTCAGGGGCACTCAACCCCTGGGCCACATCCCCAGCCTTTTTTGTATTTTAGTAGAGACAGGGTCTTACTGAGTTGCCAAGTGCCTCGCCATTGCTGAGGCTGGCTTTGAACTCGTGATCCTCCTGCCTCAGCCTCCCAAGTGCTGGGATTACAGGCGTGCGCCACCACACCCGGCTTGGTGACCTTTTTTGTAGCACTCCCCTGCTCAGTGTCCTTTCTCATATCACATTGGTAGATCTTTGCACTTTGAACAAATGACTATACTTGGTTCTTCAACAGTATAGATAGGTCTGTGGTTCTTGATCTTGAAAGGATATGTTGCAGCGAAAGAGATGATACTCAGCAATGGCACAAGACATCACCAGAGGTCAGTACTTGGAAGTGGCCTAGTGAGGAAATGTGCAAGGTCCTCAGGCAGTCATGTGAACAGCATGTGAGATATGTTAGAACTTAAAAAGGCAGCTCTCTGGATAGCTGCTGGACATGCTGTGTTCAGAGCAACAGTGTAGGAAGATAGTGCAGGAGTTGCAGTTGAAGGTAGAGGGCTGAGGGTGTGGGTGGGTTTGGCATAGGCAGTATATTGGCAGACAGGTTAGATGTGTCAGGTGCAGAGGCTTGGAGAGAAAGGGTCTAATGGGCAAGGAGGACTTGGGAAAGAATAGTATCAAGTTGGGTTGGAGTCAGTACAGGGAAGGCCTGTGAATACCCATTGAAAGAATTCAGCTGTTCAAATACATGGTACATCAGCTCAATATTCTTGCAGGGAATCGTTTGATCTAGGGACTGTGATCAGAAAGCATAGTGAACCTTGACCTGGCAAATTGACCAGGATCTCTGGTGTCATGGAAGAATAAGAATAAGCTCTGTGTTTGCTGGCAGGCAGGAAGTCCATTATTTCTTGGTATACTTTCCTACCTCCTTCTTTTAGTGGTTAGTTGGAGTATAAGAACAGCTATGGGGGGTAGGTTTTAACTGCTTTATGGGTTATTTTGGTGTGGGATTGGGTGGGGGGCTACTGGGGATCGAACCCTGGGGCACTTAACCATTGAGCCACATTCCTAGACCTTTTTTGAGATAGAGACTTAAGTTGTTTGGCTCCTTACTAAGTTAGTGAGGTTGGCCTTGAACTTGAGATCCTCCTGCCTTAGCCTCCCAAGTCGCTGGGCTTACACACGTGCACCACAGTTTCCAGCCTTTGTGTTTTTTTTTTTTTTTTTTTTTTTTTTTTTTAAGTTGTAGTTGGACACAATACCTTTATTTATTTATTTTCATGTTTTGCTGAGGATCGAACCCAGGGCCTTGCATGTGCTAGGCGAGCAAGCGCTCTACCACTGAGTCATAATCTCAGCCCCTCTTTGTGGTTTTTGATGATCATAAGAGATATATTTTGAGGCTGTTGTCTAAGTTGCCTGGTATACTTCAGGACCAGAGAATTTGGGTTCATTTTTTCCTCCCACATTAAAAAAAAAAACTAAGAGAGACTTTAAAATGCGACACAAATGACATCATTAAGCTAAACTGAAGGATATTTGGATGAGCTGTTGGTCAGCAAGCAGCAGTGCTTTCTGTTTGCGACAGTTGGGTTCGTGTGTGTGAGTGCATGTGTATGTATTTTCTGAAGGTTTTGTCTGTTACTAATTCACCAGCTCACGCTTAATTCAGGTGGGGCTGGCATGGTCAGTTTGCTATAATAATTTTATGCCCAGCATGAAGTTATGTAGTATGCCCAAGCACTGCATACGGATGCTGCTGGTTTTCACCTATCAGGTTGTAAGTGTAGCTATGGCTTTTATTTGATCTGTGATAATGAGAGGTGTTGAGTGGATGAATGCAGGCTTCAGTCTTCTGAGCAGAAGTTCCAGAGAAGCCTTAGTTTTCCTGCTCAGTTGAAATGGGGAAGCATAACTGCTGAGGGTCTAGACCAGCTTTAGAAAACTGTATTGAGCAAGGACGAAGGGCCCTGTTCATCTTTTGCATATGGTTCCTCGCTCTGCTGGACGCATTTGCAGGTGACCTTGTAAACTGGGACTCAGACTCTGGAGCTACATGGGATCCTAGCATTGTGACCCGTCATCAAAGATGCTTCAGTTTCCTGTAAAATGATCATGTCTGTTGTGTGTATTTTTCAAACCCCTTAACCTTTTTTCTTTTTCTTTCTTTTTAAAATTTTTTACTAGTATTTCTATTCTGGAATCAGTTAAGAGCAAGTTTCTATTACCATAGAGAAATTTGGCTAATTATTTTTTCTTCCTGATTTCCTTAGAAATCCTAAGTAATGCACTGAAGAGAGGAGAGATCATTGCAAAGCAGGGAGGAGGTAGGAAACACTTAGTTTGATGTTTTGATTTTTAGAACAGGTTTCTGTCATGGGGGACAGTAGAGCATAGTGTGACAATCATGGGCTCTGACACAGACTGCCCAGGGTGGGGTCCAGCTCTGCCTCTTCCTAGCTATGTGACATGTGGCAAGTTACTGAACCCCTCTGTTTTTGTATTACCTGTAAAATGGGGATGCAGTAGTACCTACCTCAGAGGGTTGTTGTGAAGACTAAATGAGCCAATGCATATAAAAAATTACTTAAGTGAGCGTGATGTGTGTTAGCCATTGTTATTTCAATAATGATATTTGGGGGACTTTCTTGTTTTCTTTCATCTGCCTGTAAAACAAAGTGCATCAGACAAACAAATGCTTACTAAAATGTGTGCATGCACTCATCATAAAAATCTGGAAAATGCCAAAGAAAGTAATTATTATCTGTAGGCCCACCACCCCAGTGGTGTGTGCTGTAAACATTTTTGGTATATGTTTCCATAGAATACACGATTTTATGGGCACTTAGAACTAAATGTACTTTTTTGGCCTGATTTTTCCTCAAGGCTCTTGAGGGGTTAGCCATTGCCTTGGCATCCCCACTTGTTGGGTATTTCTGTGGGGGGCTCCACCTGGCACTCTTTCTTCCTAGTTCTGTTGTCATTGGGTGCCAGCCTCATTTCTGCTGGTATTGGGCAAGCACCTTTTTCTTTTATAATATGTTAGAAAATTAGATAGTTGTTAACCCATTTCTGGCTCTGAAAGTTTACATTGTTAAAGTTGTGCTTATTTTTTGCCATTTGGTGTGCTGCTATTCAGCTGAGGAAACAGGCACACAGAGGTGGAGTGACTTGTGCCAGGTCACATTTTTGGTCAGTTACGGAATCAGTTAAAGAAACTGCTGAATTTCCTCTTCCTGAATTTGCATCTTGAGTCGGGTTGCTTGAGTCAGGAACTGGGCTCCCTGTGGATTAGACAGTATGTGTTCTGAGGTGGGCAGTATGAAGCTTGAGAGGAGCCTGGAGCTCTGCAAAGTGCTGGATGGTGGCTTTGGTGCTGGAACCAGTCTTCCATGTCCAGATTGCAAGCTCCATGGACAATGGCTGCTGTGTACTGACTCTGGACCTCTTTCAGAGCCTACCCTGCAGTACTGTCAACATCTTCCTTCCAAAGCCAGCAAGTTATAGATAAATTGGTTGGTGATTTCCCTGATAGAAAGTAAGGTCCCCCAGGAAATGGCCTATTGTGTGCATTTGTACACAGAGGATCTCTATGGGTATTTTTGTTCGTTTTCCTTATCTCTGCTTGGTTACATGGCTATAAAATTGCTTTTCTGTGCCCTGGGAGTGCCAAGGAACTGCAGCCAGATTGGCCACCTGCAGGCATGTTAGAGGGACAGGTTGGGAGAGTATAGGAGTTGTGACTTTGAATGACCTCCACATAATTTCTGTTTGCATGAATGAGTGTGAGGTTTCCATTGCCTCCCTCTTGACTGGTGATGGGGAAACCTCAGAGGTCTCAAAATTGACATGTGGCTCACAAAGCTCGTCACAGACACTAGGGCCTCTGAAACAACTGTGGGGTGTGGGTGTTTTTTTTTTTTTTTTTTTTTTTTTTTATTGTGGAAATTTCAACTGTCACAGAGCAGGAAGAATGATTGTAAGGACCCCACAATACTCATTATTTTAGTTTTAGTAACTGTTTACCGTTTGAAAGGTGTTTTAATGTTAAATCACTGTGGGGCTAAATTGCTGATCTGTGGGTGAGCTTGTGAACTGAAGTGCCCACTCGTGGCATGGTGTACACACAAATACTTGACATCTCCTGTGTTTTGTGTCCCTGTTTAAGGTGGAGGTGGAGGCAGCGTCCCTGGGATCGAAAGGATGGGCCCTGGCATTGACCGCATTGGGGGTGCTGGCATGGAGCGCATGGGCGCAGGCCTGGGCCATGGCATGGATCGAGTGGGCTCCGAGATCGAGCGCATGGGCCTGGTCATGGACCGCATGGGCTCCGTTGAGCGCATGGGCTCCGGCATCGAGCGTATGGGCCCACTGGGCCTCGACCACATGGCCTCCAGCATCGAGCGCATGGGCCAGACCATGGAGCGCATTGGCTCTGGTGTCGAGCGCATGGGTGCCGGCATGGGTTTCGGCCTGGAGCGCATGGCCGCGCCCATCGACCGTGTGGGCCAAACAATTGAGCGCATGGGCTCTGGCGTAGAGCGTATGGGCCCTGCCATCGAGCGCATGGGCCTGAGCATGGAGCGCATGGTGCCCGCAGGTATGGGGGCCGGCCTGGAGCGCATGGGCCCCGTGATGGATCGCATGGCCACCGGCCTGGAGCGAATGGGCGCCAACAACCTGGAGCGTATGGGCCTGGAGCGCATGGGAGCCAACAGTCTTGAGCGCATGGGCCTAGAGAGAATGGGCGCCAACAGCCTGGAGCGCATGGGCCCTGCTATGGGCCCGGCCCTGGGCGCTGGCATTGAGCGCATGGGCCTGGCCATGGGTGGTGGCGGTGGTGCCACCTTCGACCGTGCCATTGAGATGGAACGTGGCAACTTTGGAGGAAGCTTCGCAGGTTCCTTTGGCGGAGCTGGAGGCCATGCTCCTGGGGTCGCCAGAAAGGCCTGCCAGATATTTGTGAGAAATGTAAGTGCTCTTCAGGAACTTTGTGGTGGTGTTATACACGGGATGAAATCAGTGGACTGATGACTTGTGGGCTGAGGGCAGTGGGCATTCCTCTGAAGGGGCATTGGACAGCATGGAGAGCACGCCTTGCTCTTGTCCCCAGAGTCTGGTGCTAGGTCAGTGTGAAGGCTTACAATAGGAACAGTGGTTCTGCAATTGCCTGGGCTTCCTGACGTTTCTGTTGACCAAGTGGACTATGAGCTGAAAGATTGTAGTTTCTGATCCCTAGGCTTGAGGAGCACCCATGTTTTGGCATAGCAATTCAGAGAAAGGTGGCTATATTTTGAATTATTTGTAACAACTCGACCACCTTTAGCCACTGTTGAGTTCTGTAATCTGCTTACACCAGGCTCTCTGTGTTCTGCTCCCTGCATGATGTTCCCAGACACTAGAGATAAGGCCACAGGGAGTGAGCTGGCTGTGTCACTTCCGAACCTAATTCTAGATAAGACTTATTTATTCTCTGCTGATCCATGTCAGTGTGGCGTTTGGCCAGCTTCTCTATGTATAGGCGCCTCCTTCTCCCCAGTGATGCTGGGGATTGAGCCCAGTCCTTCTACCTGATAGGCAAGTGCTTTACCACTGAGCCACATCCTTAGTCCCAAGAACCCTCATAGATGATTGTGATGTTTGTGCATTAGGATTTGGTTGAATCACACATTAGTCTACTTTTTTCCCCCCTCAGCTCCCATTTGATTTTACATGGAAGATGCTAAAGGACAAATTCAACGAATGTGGTAAGTGTCTGAGAAAGGCTTTCTAGGTACTTTCTATACCATGGCTTATTAGTGATATTGTGTCAGCAACATAGCTTCCTTCTAGTCTGCACAGCCACTGCTCATCAGCTGTAGAGGACTGATGGGTCTTGCCATTGTTCTGCTTCTGCAGATACTCAAGCAGGTATTGAGTGTCCTGGTATGTGTCCCCCCCCCCCCCCCCCCCCCGTGCGTGTGTGTCTTGCTGGGGATTGAACCCATGGCCTTGTTCATGCCAGTCAAGAACTCCACCAACTGAGTTATATCCCCAGCCCTTAGCTCCCCACACCCCCTAAAATTTAAGAGTATTTAAAAGGTAGCATTGTCCCCTTTTACAGATGAGTCAGGCAAAGCCACCTTCTAAAGTGGCATGACTTGTGAGAGACAAAATTAGATAAAGTACGTCCAAGACCAGATTACTTTCCTTCACAGCACAGCTGGTTTGGTGTGTCAGCAAGCACTTGTGTGCCTAGCAGGTGCCATGGATCAGGCTTGTGGGGTCTAGGCACACACACAGCATCTTGTGTGGCAATAAGTCTCTAGTGGAAATTTCCTAGCATACGAGATGACCCTTCTAGAAGGCCCCCTTCATGGCTGAAAAGAACTTGTCTTCATTTTTTGCTCGTTGGGGTGAGCTCCAGTCTCCTTTACACTACCCACCCCTGTCCTTTAATCTGGATCAGGGCCTGTTTTGTTTTTCTCATCTCTTGTTTCAACAACGGGTCACGATTCCCCATTATTGCTGCTTCTCCCTGGTTCTTCTCTGGGGTAAGCAGTTGAGTCAGAGCCTACTTGTCCCCCCACTCCCCACCCAACCCCCTGTCCCTGTTCTACATTTTCCACATTGTATCTAGATATACTCTAGGAAATCAGAATGGATCATACCACTCCCCTCACCTCTGAGAAAGTAAAAAGACTTAGGAGCCCTTTGGGGACTTGATCCCAGTACCTACCTTCATCTCACTGCTGTCCTTGAACCTGAGCTTACAAATGCTCTGCCTCCTAAATCCTCTGGTGTGAGCTGTTACAGGCCAGAATCTTTCTTCTGGTGAATTTTCACTTAAACTCCTTTTTTTGGTACCAGGGATTGAACCCAGGGGTACTCAACCACTGAGCCACATCCCCAGCCCCTTTTCTTTTTTTTTTTAGTTATACATGAACACAATATCTTTGTTTATTCATTTTTATGTGGTATGCTGGGGATCAGACCCAGTGTCTCACATGTGTGAGGCAAGCGCTCTGCCACTGAGCTACAAACCCCAGCGCCTTTTTATGTTTTATTTTGAGACAGGGTCTCACTGAGTTGCTAAATTGCTGAGGCTGGCTTTGAACTCATGATCCTCCTGCCTCAGTCTCCAATGCCACTGGGATTACAGGTGTGCAACGCCATGCCTGACCCCGCTTAAAACTCTTTTAGAACTTTACTGTGAGAAGCTTCCTAGGATGTTTTCCCTCCTCCAGGCAGAATTGGTGGCTCTAGAATTTGTGGGCCTCTCGTACCAACCATAATGTCTTATACTTGGTCCTCACTGGAGTGGAACCTTGGCCTCTGGGCTCTTACCCTGTGCATCCATTTCCATGGTGCTCAACACATACCTGGGGTGCTTAATAGGTGCTTGAAGGAATATGTGTAGTCTGCTTGCTAATTATTATGTAACCTACATTTTGGACAGTATAGAAGTATCTATTGTGTTGATGGTGGCTTTGTGACTGAGGGTGGTGATACATTGAAATAGCCTCTAAAATTCTCCTCTCAAGTTGGCTTCACAGGGCTCCTCCTCTTTTGAACTTCCTGCAGCTTAATGGCAAGTACTTTAAGCCCCCAGGAAGGCTTTTTCATGGTGTAGGAGCAAATTGTCCTGGTAGCAGAACAATGGCAACATGGCCAAAGGACCTTTGTCACTGGCTCTGGCTGTGGTGTTCTGAGCATTTGTGCTCCACACATGAGGGCCTCTTTCCTTTTTGACTCTGTCACCAAAATCCAACAGGCGATCTGGACTGAGTGGAGCCTAGATTGAGGCTGAGCTCTGGGTTTTCCTGATGCGTGTGGTCTCTTCTTCCCTCCCTGTGCCAGGCCACGTGCTGTACGCCGACATCAAGATGGAGAACGGGAAGTCCAAGGGGTGCGGTGTGGTTAAGTTTGAGTCTCCAGAGGTGGCTGAGAGAGCCTGCCGGATGATGAATGGCATGAAGCTGAGTGGCCGAGAGATTGATGTTCGAATCGATAGAAATGCTTAAGCAGTTGCCTTTTTTTAAACATCAATACCAGACCTCTGAATTTGTATTTTTTCTTGTTAACCATTTTAATTTGTTGGCTGGATGTATAAAGATGTTTAAAAAATTCAGTTGCTTTTTGGGGTAATTTGAATTACTTTTTTAATGACTGGGGTTCCATTTGACTGTTTGCATTGAGATTGCAATGTGCGCAATTTTTTTTGTAGTTGTGGCATCTTGTTGACATCGAATATGACTTTGATAATAAATACCAGTTCCTGAAAGTGGTTTGCTTTTGCGTGTGTGTTATGGGGACAGCCATCTGAAATATGGGGGCCTGGAGCCACTTATGCTTCCTTCTTTTCTTTGACTCATGACCACTCGGAATCTCACCTCTGCTATTGCTCATCTCTTCCTTGGGTGGGAGGGGCCCTGGCCAGTTGTTTTCCACAGAGAAACTCTTCTGTAGAAATAATTTTGAGGGATCTTCTGTTCACCAGTTTTGATAATAAGAGTGTTTGGCTGTTCAGAGCAGTTCTGAAAGCTGTCCTGTCTCTTCTTGTTACCATCCTATGAGACAGAGATGGTGTCAGGCTCATTTCCAGTTTGACTTTTCTTTAATAAAACAGGAATTGCCGGGCACGGTGGCGCACGCCTGTAAATCCCAGCACTTGGGAGGCTGAGGCAGGAGGATCGCGAGTTCAAAGCCAGCCTCAGCAATGGTGAGGCACTTAGCAACTCAGTGAGACCCTGTCTCTAATAAAAATACAAAAAAGGGCTGGGGATGTGGCCAAGTGGTCAAGTGCCCCTGAGTTCAATCCCTGGTACCACAAAAATAAATAAATAAATAAATAAATAAATAAATAAATAAATAAATAAATAAATACAGGAATGAAAATGTGCCAGTTTCCAAGCATGGATGCTCCCTCCAGAGGTTTGGGCTGAAGTTGATAACCTAGGTTCTTTCAGAGTCGGGAGCCCCTGCCAGTGAAGTGCTTCATGAACCCACTTGGTGGGACAGATATTTGAAGCTCGTGAGGGACTCCATCTGCTGCTTGTCCTGTTTGGGTGTGGAGGGGCATTGAGTGCAGTGTGCACCTTGCTCCCCAGCTCCCTGCCCATTCCAGTAGCAGGTAGCTATGGAGTGAGATCAGGATTTGTTGATGTGACCTCCTACAGAGGGAGGAAGGGACATGGACACAAACACTTCTGCTTCCTTGTATGTACGTACCAGTCAGGATGGAAAGAAAATACAAGAACCAGGGAATGCTTTAAAAGAGGCTTTATATGGTCACACATGCACCTGGGCAGCTCTGTCTGTTGAACTGGGATCCTGGACTCCTGGTTTAGCTGGGCTGGCAGGCTGTTCTGGGCCCCACCTGAGGGCCCTACTGTCCTCAGGGAAATGGTTGACTCTCCAAAGCATCTGCAAGGAGGGTGACTTTCAGTGACCCCTCTCCACAGAGGCATGAAACAAGTGGTCCACCAGCTGTCAGTCTGGTCCCTTCCAACCCGCCCTGCAGCATCTACATACCCAAGAAGCCGACGTCATCATACACTTCTGTTTCCCTGGTAGAGAACACAGTCATTTCAGCAGGGAGACCCTGACCCCCACCCCCACCCCCTCCCAGACCCCAGCAGGGTGCAGCACTCACAGTGGCAGAAGAGCTGTTCTGGGCACATAACCATCTGTGAAGAAAGTAGACGTGGTGGGTCCTCAGTCTGAGGTGGCCTCCCTCCCCAGGGTTTTGGGGCTAGGTTCACTCACACTTGCCCTTGGGGTCCCGACACAGCATCTCCTCCTTGCTGGTGAACTCGATCACCTCCAGAATTTCTCCACGCCGGATTCCAAGGTATTTGCCACCGCCACGACGGGTCTTGGCATTGGGGTCAATCATCATCCTTGTGTGAATCACAATCTCCCCTTCAAACTAGGGGGCAAGATGTTAGAACTTTTGCTCAGGCTGTTACCCCACATATGCTCCACCTTCTTTCTGAGGATAGAACTCTGGGGACCTGGTCCCAGCCCTCCCAAATTCTTGTTTGACTTGGTGTCCCTACCTTGAACTTCTTCCGGAACTCCCTCTCAGCTTTCTCAGCTTTTCTGATCTGCTTCAGCAGCTTTGGATCCATAGGTGGCAACTGTTGTGGCTGTGGGGCCTTCTCCTTCCTCCTTCCCCCAAGAATTGTGGTGCTCATGAGCAAGATGGGTTCCACTTTCATGCTTCTATAAATTCAACCTCGCCCCAATCCCACCCCTGGATTGCCCTGGAGTACCTGAGCTTTGGGTCCTGTGAGTGCCTCCTGGTGGTTTGCTGAGCAGACAGCACTTCATCTGGGGGCAATCAAAACACCAAGTCAAATCATAGACCCCCAAGCTCAGCCTACTCTAGTGGCTCCATCTCAAGTGAGACTATTGTGCGTTGGTTCTGTCTAGGGTCACCAGGTCATAAGTGGTTAAAGGAAAGATTTATGTGTAGACTTTTAGTGTGACTTTGCTTTTGCTGCCTAGAACAATTTGGGAATTGTAATGAAATTTGGGTCAAAAAGTAAACAAAGGCAATCATTCCCTAGAGGCAAGCAAATACCACCTCTGAGAAGGGGGTACCAAGGTGAGTTTCTTGCCCTGGCCTGGCTGATGACGACAGTGGATGGAGAGGTCTCCCAGAGTGAGGTCTGACTTATGCCACTTGGCAGCAGTGGTTTACCAGGGTACTTCTTAAGGCAGGAGCCTCCAGAAGCTCAGGTGAGTGAAGGGTCTGAACTTGAGGCCCCAGCTTGTCTTCTCTGAATGACCTGTTGTGTCATTGGGTGTTTCAGGTCAGCAGTGCCCACCTGCACCCTACCCCACACCCCCACTTCAAGCAGCCCTCTGAGTGGCATCAGGATTATACCCACCCACTCTGCTTGTACTCAGTTTGACCTCCTTGCCAAGACCACAGTGTCAGCCAGGGTTCTACCCAGTGGCCACAGATCCTCCCAGGAGCGGAAATAGGAGGGGCCTTGCCAGGAAGCTGTGTGTTAAGGAGGTGTTGAAACCAGGTCTTGGGGATCACTCAGGAGAAGCAGAAGGGGCCCAGGAAGAAGCAGGGGTCAGGGACTCTGGAGGCAGCCAGCCATATTTTGTACCAGAACCTTGGGCTGGGGGGAGAGCAGGAGCACCCTAAAGACCAGACTCCCTATTTGTCTGCCAAAAGCCTACCCCAGAGATGGAGGGGTCTAACTGAAGCTCCCACAGCTCTGGACTGGCTTTTGGCTTGGGCAAGTTTCACATACTCAAACTGCTACATCAGTGAAAGGGTGGGAGGTGAGGTAATACTGCCTTGGTGAGGGGCGGGAGTATGGGCTGCAGATTCAGTGAGGTGCTTGCATGGAAGCCCTGACTGTTGTTGCCAGGGAAGGCCCTTGCTGGGGTTGGGGGTTGTTCTTAGATTGGGCTTTGGGAAGGGAGTCTGGTCAGAGCTGCTGCCACTTCACTTTTAGCAGCCCTGCAGGCTTGCCCCACCTTTTCCCAAACTCTCAAAATTCCTGCAGCGTGGAGGCATAGGCCAACTAGGAATTAACCCTGCCCTCCTGGAGCAGAAAGAAGGGTCTTTTAGAATCCCAGAGCAGAGTGGCTTCCCTTCCCACTACTGCCATACCTGTCTCTAGCCCATGCCTCTCTCCTGAGTCTAGGCCTACAGAGGGATGCCTGGACATCCCTTGGTACCTCAAACACAGGTTTAATGTGGAACATAGCAAGGTGTCCCCAACCCTGGGTTGGCTCCACTATGTCCCTGAACACTGGGCTTGCTCACACATGTTAAGTCCTGTTTGCATCTTTGATCTCTGGATTCTTTTGTTGTTGTACATGCCTTCTGCTACCACCCTGGGCTACACTACTGCCTACAACAGACTCGTCCTCGACTGTGAGCCTCTAGAGTCCCTTGCGCATGGTTCCACCTCCCAGGAGCCTGTATGACCTGAATTGTTGCTTGGCCTTATACCAGGAACATGGCAGAAGATGCCCTTTCAACCAATGCTTTACAGGACCCTGGGCAGGTCACCAACAAACCTCTACCTCTGGGTCCGGGGCCCGAGTCCTCCGTGGGCTCTACGTCGTCATATAGCTCATAGATCTCGTCCAGGTCCCTGCAGGGATACCTGAGATGAGGGCCTCCTTCAGCCCACAAAGTGTGCCTGGCACCCCCCTTTCCTCCCCTCACTCACCGTGGGATGTCTTTAGGCTCTTGGGCAAGGAAGTGGGTCCCAGCGGATGAGCGAGTCCTCCGCAAAGCTGTGGGGTAGGTGGGGAGAGAATGGGAGGGAGATGGCACTGCCCAGGGGCCTCAGTCCCCTCCTTTCTATCTGTGCAGCCCATGTTGACTCACCTGTGGCTGCTTCGGAGGATCTCAGAAAGCTCTGGATATCCACGGGGATTGGGGGCAGTGGGGGTTTGGCCGGAGGTGGTCCCAGGCTGCTGGCTGGGGGCAGTGGCCTCCGCCGGGGTGGGTTGTGAGCTTTGAAGTCTTCTGACCTCCAGTGGGGTGTCCTAGTGCCTCCAAATCCAGGGCTGAGTGGGTACCGGTGGCTGGAGCCCAAGGTGGCAGAGGGCAGTGAGCTTTCAGAAACTGAGCCCAGGAGTGGGGGCTTTCTAGAAAGATCCCTTAAGAATTTAGGCTGCAGGTGCTTCTTCTGCAGATCACTGGCCTCAGGCTGGGAGAACTTGCGAGGTGGCCCTTGGCGCCCAGGCTGCTGAAACTTACTGGGCAATGAGCTGAACTCTGGTTCTGAGGAGGTCCGGGGGAGACCACCCAGCTCTGCCTTTGGGGTCGTCTTGGAAAGTGCTTTGAACTCAAGCTGCCTTGGCCTCTTGGGAAGCACACATACTTCAGGTTCTGAGGAAGTCCTGGTAAGGTCACTGAACTCGGGCTGCAGGGCTTTTGTGGGGAGATCACTTGGCTGAAGCTGTGGGGGCTTCTTGGGAAATGCACTGAGGCCTGGTAACAGGTAGTGGGGATGGGGTTCACTGAGCTCAGACTCCTCCAGGGGGCTCTTTTGAGGGACCTCTCTAAGCTCAGACTGTGTCAGGGATTTACGGAGGTCACCAACCTGAGGCTGTGGGGGCTTCTTGGGCAAGGTACTGTGGTCAGGCTTTGGGGAGAGGAGTTGGGGTTCACTGGGCCCAGACTTTGTGGGGAGCGACTGCGAAACTTCAGTGAATTCAGGCTGTTGTGGTAGGGACTTCCTTGGGAGGCCACCAGCCTGAGGCTGTTGGGGCTTCCTGGGGTGCACACTGAACTTGAACTCAGGCTGCGGGGGCTTCTTGGGGAATGTGCTGAGTTTGGGTTCTGCAGGGAGTCTGGCAGGGTTGCTGAGCTCTAGTTGTGGGGGCTTCTGGACAAGTGTGTTGGGCTCCGACTGCCAGACCTTCTGAGGAGCCTCACTGACCTCGGGCTGTAGGGGCTTCCTGAGAAATGGAGTGGACTCAAGTAGTGGGAGCTTCTTGGGGAGATCAGTAAACTCAGGTTTCGAGGCCTTATTGGGGAGACCAGTAAAGTCAGGTTGCTGGGGCTTCTTGGGAAGATGAGCAAACTCAGGTTGCTGGGGCTTCTGGGGCAGATCTGTGAACTCCCGCTGTTGGGGCTTCTGGGGGAGTTCAGTGAACTCAGTTTGCTGGGGCTTCTTGGGGAGATCAGTGAACTCCAGCTGCTGGGACTTCTTGGGGAGATCGGTGAACTCAGGTTTCAAGGGCTTCTTGGGGAGATCAGCAAACTGGGGCTGCGGAGGCCTCAAGGACGCTGTACTGATCTTCTGAGGGGCTTCGCTGACATCAGGCTGGAAGGGCTTTTGGGGTTGCTCGCTTAGCTCAGGATGTGGAAACTTATTCAGCAGTTTTTTGAACTCTGGCTTTGGGGGTTTTTTGGGGAGTTCATTAGGCTGTGATTGAGAGGCCTGGAACTTGGCTTGGAGGCTCCGGAAATCTTGATGGCTCCCCTAGGGGACATGTAATGTCAGGCAGGGGCTCTTACACACAGAAGCATAATGGAGAGACAGACCTGGGTACCCATGGAGATGGTGGGGGACATGGTCAGTCGCAGACAAACCCATCATCACCATCCTTTCCCTCTCCTGCTTTCCCCTCTTGACTTTAGCCCTTGGGCCACTTTTTGGCCAAGAACTGCCCCCCTGGCCCCAGTCCCTGAAAACCACACCCTCCTGATTTGACCACTTAGATGTCTCATCTCTGCAGGACTGGAGCTGCTACTGATGCCTCTTCCTTAGCCAGTGGCCCCCACAGCCTCCCAGAGGTCCCTTCCCAGCATCCTTGACCCCCTCCACCTCCACTCCCCATGTCCTCCCAGGCCTTTCTGTTCTCGTTTCAAAATACATCCGGAATCCAACCACTTCTCACTGCCTTCACCACTGTAACCTAGTGGGAGGAACCTCCCCCCGCGCTTCCCAGACTATTATAACAGGCTCCTGCCTGGTCTGCTGCCTGCAGCCCCCAGCCTTACTCAGTTCCCCCACAGCACCTGAAGGAAACCTGCTAAAAAACTGCCCAATGATAACTTGTCATCCCAGGAAAAGCAAATGGTCTCATGAAGGCCCTGAATGACCCAGCCTCCTCCCTCTCCCTTCCACCTGGGGAGCTTTGCCCTGCCCCTCATTTGGGACATGTCCCTCCATCATGTTGGGGTCTCCTTTCTCTTCTCTAGGTCTCAACCCAATATCTCTTTAAATTAGAGAGGAATTCCCTTTTTGTGCTCCCCATCATCCCCACCATACCAAACTATTCTACTGCATTGGTTTTTAAAAAATATGCCTTGACTGGTTTCTTTTTCTTTTTTTTTTTTTTTTTTGTTGTTGTTGTTGTTGTTTGGTTTTGGGGTTGAGGATTGAACCCAGGGTCTGGCACATGCTGGGCAAGTGCTCTACCGCCGAGCTATATACCTCCAGCACCATTGGCTGAGTTTTTTGAATTTGTGTTTTTGTTTCTCCAAATGCGCACACACACTGAATTCCCCTACCCCTGTGGCCTGTTCATTGCTGACCTCCCAGTGCCTGGAACATAGGTAGTGTTCAGTAAATATTTGCAGACATAAAGACCACACAGGGCCACAAAGACAGACATAGACTCAGTCTGAGCAGTGCAGGTCTGGAGGCAGATGCAGGAACTTAGTTCACAATCTCTCGACTCCTGCACCGCCTGTGCAGGAGGCTCAGAGCTGTCCGCCTCCATGGAGACGAGCACTAGGCCCCAGAGGCACCTGTTAGGCACATGTCCCACATGGTCCCTTGAAGTGACCATGAACCATGGGTCACAGACAACTTCCACAGATGGACAAGAAGGCCAAGCCTCCTCAGAGGGGACACTGCCTTGGGCCCCCAAACCTGTCTTCACCAGGGGTCAAGGAGATTGGGGGAGGAAAGGGCAGAAGCATGCGGCCCCCTCCTCTCCATATGCCTTTTTTCCTCATCCAGAGATCTGGAGTTCCCCTTGCGAAGATGGTGATTCTTGCCTGGGCCCTGAAATTCCTCTTTTGAAACTCCCAACCTGGGTGTTTGAGGCAAAGGTTCCCAGGTGAACCCAAGGCTAGATAAGTCAGGGTCAGCAGGTCTCAACTCGAGTGACCTTAGTCACCCCACAGGAAGCTTCTGTCTTCATCCTGGCTGCATGTTCCCTGCTTGCTGATCATGTGGATCTGGGGAGAGGGGAGGCTTCCCTGGCAGTCCCACCTGTTCCCCCGCAGGAGCCTGAACTGTGTCCTAGAGCCGTGCCCCGGCTGCTTCCTACCTCAGGGCCTTGGTGTGGGACATTCCCATTTCCCAGCCACTCTCTGCCACTCCACTTTGCTTGGGCATGCTCTCCAATACCTGCTGTGCTGCTTGCTTCCAGGTCAGCATGGGACTCTCCTGGGGCTTGGGGACTCACCATGGTTGCAGGCTGGTGATGAGTTACAGGGCGGTGGGCTCGGAGCCGGGGTTGTTGCTGTCAGGAAGTGTCTGTGGCTTCTGCTCTACAGGCCAGCACACAAGGTGGGGGCTGCTATGAGGGTGGGGAGGACAGAGGAGGAAGGAAAGTAGGCGGAGACTGCTCTGGCCTGTCCCCAGATCCTTTGGGGACACTATGTCTTCCCTTGAGTGAGTTCCTGTCATGCCTGCTGCTGTCCTTGAGATTAGTGCATTGGGCATCAGCACATCCGCAACACAGTCAATAGTTGTTAGTTTCTTGATTCTCTGCTGTCCCTCTTAACTCGTACCACTTTTGTGTCCTCATCTCAGGACTTTAGTGCTAAGCCCTGGTGACCTACCTGCAAAAAAGCAGGCCAAAACAAAATTCAGCCAGGACTAGAGAGCCACAGGAGGGGGACATCTCGGTGTGGAGGGGTATGGTTGGCTCTGGGACTTAAGAGGCCACCAGGGTGGTGGGGGACCCAGGACACGGGGCAGTGGGGTGGTGCACCCACATCTGCCTGCCCGTATTGCCTCACCGCCTTCCTCATTTCCACACTTCTCCCACCACTCTCAGCAGGACTTCCCTTTTAGGGTGACAGATGTACTACAGGCCAGGGCCGGTGTCCAGGACAGAGGGCTCACGTAGGATAGAAATTTGGGGGTGGATGGGTAAGTAGTGTCAAAGATCTTGCCTCCAAGGAGGAAGTGGTGTGAAGACACCCAGGTTCCCTGTGACTGAAGGTAGTGGAAAGAATAGGAACCGTAAGACTGGATACAAGGAAAACCAACAGCAGTGTGGCCCCTTGGACTCCTGAAAAGAGGGACGAAGGCAGATAGGGGGTAGAGACCTGCTTAGAACAGGGCCAGCCCCGTCCACAGGGCTCAGTCCATAAGAAATCTGTGACCCGGTCTCAGTAGATAAAGGAGCAAACACCCACCAGAAGAGTGCAGAGCCCTGATTCTCAGTTTGGCCACATGTTGGAACTGCCTGAGCAGCTTACAGTCTCCCAGAGAGTCTGACTTAGTTGGTCTGAGGTGAGGCCTGAGCAAGGGTTTATATTTCAGACTCTAGCAGATGATTCCTGTGCCTGGCTAAATTGAAACACACTGGTCAAAGTGCAGGTTCTGACCCAGTGATGGCCCAGATCCCGTGTGGTGCCCAGGCTGCTGTTGCAGACTGGGGTGAGTTTCCCTGTGCTTGTTTAAACTAGAGGGACCCTGCAGAGACTCCAAGGGAGGCTCCTCTTGCCTTGAGCACATGGGCAGGATTCGAAGGCTTCTGTGCCAGTGCATCCTCATCCTGGGTCACGGCTTCTAGACACGGGCCCTCACTTAAACGGGAGTCCCGGGAGAGCAAGGATGACCAGATGTGTTTTCTTTCTGGGTCCCCAGGACAGGTGAGTGTGGGGAAAGACTGGTAAAAGAATCAATAAACAAGTGAATATTAACCAAGAGCATACAGTAGGTGCACAATCAAGGGATGATAGCTTGGGATTTCCTGGGATTGGGATCGGTCACTCAGTGTGGACATCTTGAGCCAGGAACTTGAAATTTTGTGTCTGGACAAGCCCATGCACTGTTTACTGGGGTGCGAGCAGGTGAGGGGTACAGGTGCCTGCCACCACTGCTAGAGGCTGTGCCTGCCTGCCTCACTTCCCTCTGTGTTTGGCTCCTGGCCTAGGTCTGTAAGGCCATGGCAGCTCCAACTGGAGTACAGAACCAGAAACCTGAAGTGAGTGTGGGCTAGGGTCAACCTGGAGGAGTGGGGTTTCTTTGGGATGCAGCTGTGGAACTGTGCGGGGAAGGAGAGGGACAGAGTGGGGATATTCGGGACCGTGGACATGCCCCACCTGCCCCCAGGAGACCTCACCTTCTCTCTCGGCCTCAGCTGAGGATAACCAGGCCAGCATCTGCAGGTGGCAGAGCTGTTGCCAGACGACTGCCTGGCGGTGGACTGGCATCGGGCTGGTCTCTGTGCAGTTAAGCTTCCTGGAGCTGCTTAGCATGTCGTCTCTGGTCAAGCTGGCACTGCCAGGCAGCTGTGCAGCCAGGTGCCTGTCAGGATCCAGACTGAGCTCTCCATCATTAATTCTCTGGGCCCCCAGTCATTCTCCAGATTATCAGCCAATCCCATTTGCCCCCTGTTGGGTGGAACCGGGGCCCTAAGAGGACTCTACTTTCTGTGTTCCCAAGTTGGGCAGGCAGAGGATAAATAACCCGTGTGTCCTCAACTTGTCCAAAGAAAGTGTGGGGGCTGTGGGAACCCAAAAGGGGCTCTGTGGCTGTAAGGCTTTCCAGAAAAGAAGACACAGGTTGGACTTGTGTGGGGAGGCAGCAGGGGTCGGAGGTGGGTTTGGGTGGACAGTGGGAGCTCCCTAGGCCTCGAGGCAGTTTCAGCTCTACCTGTAGGCCACGTAAAACGGTGGTGGCCCTGGAGGGTCTGTTCCTCTATGTAGCTCTAGCCTCTGCTGGCAGACTGGGAAGTAGCATGGGATGGGGAGGGGGGAATGAGGTTTCATGGGGTGGAAGACTTTCTCTGGTACCCTGGAGACTGGTTGGGAGCCTGGGGGAAAGGAGACACGGCCTTGTCCCTAGAGACGAAGGAGGGACTGGGACTAGAGGAAGATCTCAAAGGGCATCTAGGGCCTTGGGAATGTGGGAGCAGGTCCTGTGGGTCTGCAGCCATGGTTTTCCTGTTCATGGTATCTGTGCCCAGCCTCCAGAGAGTGCAGAATCAGCGAGCTATCCCAGACTTGGCAGGGTGCAGCCACTTGCGACTCCTAGCCTCTCCTTCTCCATCTATACAATGGGTTCCTTGACCCAGGTTCACCTTCCTTCCCAGTTCTTGACAGGATCCCAGGCAACCATGGAACTGGTGGCCAGAGGGATGTGAATGATTCAGCAGACATTTCCCAAGCCACTTCTCCACCTCAGCTCCCTTTTAGTATGAGTCTCCAAAGTGTGAGCATCATGACACCCATTTCAAGTACTAGAAAAGTAAGGTACAGGGAGGTTGAGTCCCCCTGCCCCAGGTCATACAGTTGTGGTTCCAAGGCTTCTGGTTGAGAAAGGGAGAAGCTTAGGGGGCCTTGGAGCTCCAGTGTCCCTGGTGGCCATTCGGACCCACATCTGATACCACCTTGGCAGGGTCCTTGAGGTGCTGGCACAGTAGATATGCAGCCTGTGCTACCTGGCAGGCAGGCAGATGAGCACCTGGGTCTAAGGGGCTTAGTCATTCAGGGTGCCTAGATCTCCCACCTGCCCCTTGCAGAAGCTGAAGGGCTCGTGGGCCAGGACTGTCCCACTCTAACGTGACACAGTAGCAGAGCTACTAGAGCAGGTGTTTTGAGTAGCTGCTCCAACTCATCTGCCTGGGCTTCCTCTCAGCTTGAGGTGGATGCACTGGGGGACGAGGGTTCCAGTGAGGATGAAGGTGAAAATGGTGATTGGGGATCACTTCCCATCAAGTAGACGGGTAGTGATGGGAAGTAGATGGCAGGATCTTCATCAGAAGGGTTATGGGGAGCTGTTGAAGGATACTGGGCAGGGGAGGGGCATCACTGGAAGAGACTGTTGGCAGAACAGGTAGCAATGGATAGGTCCCTTCTTATTGCCTGAGGACTGGGAGAGAGTTATGGCCTGGGCTAGAGGCTGGAGAGGAGAGGAAAGGGGCAAGATGCAGTAGGTAAAATTAGGGGTGGCTGTGAACAATGTCCAGGGCTGTGAACAGCACTGTGTGACCCTAGTTTGGGTTTTCCTGATGGCGCAGAGAACAGAGATGGGGCAGGGCAGAAGCAGCAGAGGGTCCTGCAGACAGCAAGGGTGACAGCAAGGCCTGGGCCCCCCATCCTGCCCCACCTTGGGGGCTCTAGCACAGCTGATTTCCTCCTGAGTCAGTACTGGCCTCAAGATCAGGGGCTCCAGCCAGGCTGCCTGGGACTCTCAGGACTAGTACCTCAGCCTGTCTTCCCTACTTCTGGGACATCTTAAATTAATACATAAACACCTGGAAAATTCCATTCCACCTGGTTTCAGGAAGTGGTGGGATGGGATGGTGGGCACAGGCTGCCCTGCCTACCTCTGCGTGCAGTGGTACGGAGATGGAGACCTGGGTCTTACTGTTGAGGTAAAGAGGTGGATGACAACTGGGATTCTGAAAAGAAGGGTCCAACACCTGTGGAGCCACCCCGAGGTGCCCCTTCAAAGGTCTGAGAGCCCCAGGTTTGCTAGGCGCAGCTCACTGCGCATCGGAGGGGCAAGGGACCCAGACACAGCACAGGCTGGCTCATGGCGCCTCCTTTATTGTTCCCCACTTAAAAATTACAAAAATCTCCACCCCACCCCCCCACTGCCCACTCCCAAAGCAGACAGGTTCAAAGAGATGAGAAAACCGGAAGTTCCCCCTCTGACAGCAGCGGTGACACTTTAGATGCAAGCGGGGTCGGGTCTGCTTGAGGCAGAGCAGGGGGCGCCTGAGCCTCGGCCTCGCCCCTAGCCTCTGGTTCCCCGCCCTCTCCACTCGCACATTCCTCCGCCTTACCCGCCGGCGCGTCGGGGCGTGGCGGCCCAGGCGCAGGGGCTGCGGGGCCGCTGGTGCGGTGATCCTGCAGATGCAGTGTCATGGCGGGCCGCGAGGCCGTGGAGAAGGTGCACTGCATGCACGAGTAGCGGCCGCGCGTGTGCTCCCACACGATGCGGCTCGGGGTCGCATGCCCTGCGGGCAGGCAGGCGGGCCCCAATCAGTCCCGAGCCCCAACCCAGAGGACCCGTCCTCTAATGATGGTGGATGCGGGCGAGGGAAGGCTGGACCTTTCCCAGCTCCCGGACGCTCAGGGTCGGGCGTGGCTGGATCAGTTTCTCCTGGGCTTGTCTGCCCGTCACTGAGGGCGCTAAACTTGGCTTATTTGAATCCCTTATTCCCATGCTCGAACCACCGCAGGGGATGGGGAGAAGGACCGCTCACAGGTGAACCGGGCGCGAGTTTTACACGGGAACGCCGGCGCAGATTAAGGCGCAGGTGCCAGTAAGTTTAAAGGCAAAATCGTATATTTTAAGGGGTGACACTTCTAGCCACCTGGGAAGGGGACGGGCACTGCTGCCTCCCAGAATCCACAGGGCCCTGCAGGGCCCAAGAAAGCCCCTCCACCCGGCCCCGGTGGTCACCTGCACGCACCTGAAGGCGCGTCGGAGCCGCCCTGCGGTCTTCGGGGGCTGCCGCCAGCACCTACAGGAAAGAGGCAGGTGAAATTCAGAGTTCGTGTAAGCCCAGCCAGCTCTTCAGGAGGCCCCACCCGCCCCTACACTCACCTTGGCTCTTTTTCCAGACAGCTGTGCTGGAAGTTGGCGGCCCTGGAGCAGCAGCCAGGAAGGGGCGCAGGCGTGGAGGACTTAGGCCATAAGGCCCGGGGTTCAAGTAGGGTAGAAAGGGTCCAGTGGAGGCAGCGGCTGGGGTCGTGAAAGCCTCGAGCAGCGGGAAATGCAAGCCTGGCGCCGAAGAAGGGTCGGACTCCGGGGGACGCTCGGGCGCAGGTGGCTCTTTGTCCAGGGCAGGGGGTGGTGGCGGGGCTGGGCTCTGAGCATGCTCTGCGCAAACATGCAGATGCTTGAAGAGCGAGCGGTGGGTGCGGAAGCGCAGGAGGCAGTTCTCACACCTGGGAGCAGGCACAGGGCTGTACTGTCTCTTAAGCAATAAGAAGGAGCCTATCCATTGCTACCGGGGGACCTGCTCTGCGAACGTGGAAGAGAGCCATGTCCCAGACCTTGGATGGCACTCAACCGGTGGAGAAGGAGCTTGCCCCAATCACCCTCCCCTATGGGGATTGCGACCATTCTGGGTCCCTCCGGGTTTGGAGTTCTGGACAACGCAGAAGGAAGTCTCAGTTTTAACGCAGGAGGCTGGTTTTCCACTTGGGAGGTGAAGAAGAGCTGGGCAGAGCTACACCCACGTAAGCCCAGGCACAGGGTGGTGGTCACTCTTCGGTGCAGATAGGGTGGGCCCTGCCCGAGACCACGCCCACCTCCAACCACCGCCACCGCCTCCCTCCACCGCCGCTACCCCAAGAGAGAAAGGTCTGGCCCCCACACATAAGGCAGGGTAGGGCAGGCTGGTCAGGAGCTCACTTGAAGTAGCGATTAGGCTTGTAATGCAGCTTGCCGTGCGCCACCAGCTCCTGCATGCTGGGGAAGCTCTCGGTGCAGCTGAGGGCTGAGCAGAGGAAAAGCTTGCCTGGCAGGGACAAAGGGCAGAGTAGAAAAGTGGGGTGGCCAAGGCTGGCCCTCAGGGGCTATGCTTGCCTCCCACCCTAACCTACTTCCCCACCATCTGCCTTGGTCTTACCTTCTAGGGACTGTGTGGGCGGGCAGTGGGTACGAAGATGCTGTGCCAGGTCGCGAACACTGGGGAAACTGAGACAGCAGCCAGGGCTAGAGCAGGGTATTTGTTTCCCTGCAGGATAAGTGAGGGTCACAGATCCCTTCCTCATGAATGCTGCCTTCCCCCACCCCAAGGACTACGCCCAAGTTCCCCACGGGACTGAGCTACCAGAGGGTACTGGGCTGGATCGGTCTGGTTCCTCACTGAAGCCAAAGATTGGCATACACTTGGCGCTCAGTAAATGGCGATAGAAATCCCGGTAGATGGCCCCCAGTTTGGCCATACACTGCACTCCCCATTTCTTGTTGTAGGACCTGTGACTCCCCAGTGGGCCCCATCACAGGTCACCTGGTGGTGGGCGTCGCCTGGGAGGCCGCAGGTCCTCACTGGTCCCGGAGACAGGGCTGGGTCCAGGGCCTGGCTGGCAGCCATCTGGGGCTGGGGAGGCACCCTGCTGTGTACCTCCATACCCTCCACGTTCCCAAACTGGTGGGGTGGCTGCCCGATCAGGGCCTGGCTCCTCTTCCATGGAGGAAGAAGTGGTTGCAGCAGCCACAACTGTGGACACCACCTCCTGGTCGGTCACACTGGAGTTGGGCTCTGCAGTGGCCAGCAAGTTTGGGCTGGGCATAGACGGTTCCTCCTCCTGGTGGAATAGAACCAGTCTGGACTCAAGGTTTCCCTGGGCCAGCAGGGAAGCCCCTCCTACCCCGAAAAGACCACTGGAGTTAACATTCCTGAATCCCCGACCCCCCAAAACCATCCACCCCTCCCCATTCTACGAAATCATCAGCACGAGAGGGTAAGGAGGCAAGAGTGGATTGAGCTCCTTCCTCTGTCGCGAGCTACGCTTGAAAAGTATCTCCGTTTGTCTCCAACTCCCGACAGGTGGGAGGCGGATGGGCCGATTAGAGGGAATGAGCGGAGTCAAAGCTATGAAGTTGGGTCTCTGGACAGGACGTGGCTAGGAAGATGTTGGAGCGGCCAGAAGTGAACTGTGCGTGACGGGGATATACTGGCCAGGTTAGAGCTGTGCGGATGAACTTAGAGGGGCCGAGGGCCCGGCTGTGTGAGGCTCGGGGGAGGAGCCCGAGCCCGATGGGCGTGGCCTACCCGAGGCCAGGCCCGGAAGTAGGGGCAGGGGGCTTGCCGAGCCACAGCAAGCGGCAGGCGGGCGGGCGGGCGAGTGCCCGGATGTGGGGGCGGGGTCGGTCGGAGGGTGTGTATGCAACAGGACCGCTCCCTGCCAATCCTCGCTGCTGTACCGCGCCCGCTCCCCCGGCGCTGCGCTCACCATCATCGACTCTGCTCGACTTCTGGCTCCTGCGGCTCCGGCGGCTCCAGCTCGGGAGGCAGGTACTTTCTCGGCAATGCGGGTTCGCATTCACGTCGGCGCCATTTTCCGCCTCTCAGCTCTCGCGAGAGGCGGACGGAGCCTGCTCGGCGCGATCCGCTAGTGGGCGGGGCCTGAGGCCCGAGTCTCAGACCGCCGCTTGGACTAGTGCTGGCCGACTGAAGAGCCAAGGGCTGGGGAAAAATGCAGAGATCCTGCGTGAAGAATCTCTCCGATCTTTTGCAAAATGAGCAACTCCATGCCCTTTTGGCCCGTCCCATTGTCAGCCCTCCATAGACAATAAACAAGCGTTTTTCTTCTTTTCATTGGTCTTTTTGGGAGAAAACTGTCGACAGTCGTCAAGTTTTCCAGTGCACCTGGTTCTATAGTTGAAGTGGGTTTTTTTTGTAATAGCTCAGGGCAGGAAACAAGCTGATTTTTGGTCTTTAGGCTTAATAAAGGGGCGAAACCTCAGGGTGGCGAGGTGTGGTTCCCGGAGTATGGCTGCAGAGCCCTGTGTGCACTGGTGTGGTGTGGAATGGGTCTTCTGTCCATCTTTCTTTGTGCTGGGTCCCCATCTAGGCTTTGGGGATCCAGGTGTGAATAGGACAGACAGGAATCCCTGCTCCGGAACGCAAACCTTCAAATGGGGAGGTAGTCAACAAATGGAGAAGCTGATCCTGGGTTCTATTCAGCGCAATGAAGAAAACAAACAAAACAGAGGGTTGTCATAGTGATGGGTCAGAGAAGCGTCTCTGAGGTGGTGACTTCTGAGTCACCTGCTGGTCAAGAAGGAGTGAATGGAAGGTCAAGTAAGTACTGTGCCCTGGGAAGCTGGTACAAATGTCCTGTGGTGGGGAGGGACAAGCTTGTTTATCAAGAAACAGGATCCCTTTGCACAGCTGGAGCAGAATGAGGGCAGCATATGGAGGTCAGAAAGTGAATATGGTGCAGGATAGGTCTTGCAGGGCCTTGATTATGGTTTCTAGTAAAATCACTGATGAATTTGTAGCAGAAGAAGGTACAGCATCTGATCTCTTGTGGTCATTTGGAGGATGAGTTTTTAGGCTAGATGATCCTTAAATAGATCTCTAATTGTAGATCTCTACAATACATTATTCAATCATGCGAGAAGTGTTGAGTCTTGGGCAAGTGTGGACTTTATATGCAGTATATTTCTATTTATGTAAAACAAGGTGTTCCTCTGCTTTTATATGCAGGGAAGATAGGAGGCGGCATTTGAAAATGGGAGGAGCCAGACATGACACATCTATAATCCGGCCACTTGGGAGAGGACCAGAGATATTCAAAGAATTGTTAAATTGTTAATGCTTTTGTAGCCAAGTTAAAAGCCAGCCTGAGCAACTTGGCAGACTCTGTCTTAAAAAATAAGAAGGGCTGGGAATGTAGCTCAGCGGCAGAGCACCCCTGGGTTCAATCCATAGTACCTGAAAACAAACCAACCAACAAAAAAAAAAAAAGGGGGAGGAGCATGTGGTTAGTGTACTCCAGGCCCTCTTTCAATCCTTAGCACCATCAACCAAACAAAAGCAATAAGCAGGGCTGGGGTGTTTCACAGTGGAAGAGTGCTTGCTTATCATGCTCAAGGCCTTGGGTTTCATCCTCAGCACTGAAAACAACAACCCCCCCCCCCCTCGCCCCCAGCCAAAAAAAAAATCTGAGGTGGAGTAGGATTTTTTTTTTTTTTTTTTTTTGTGGTACCAGGGATTGAACTCAGGGGCACGTGACCACTGGGTCACATCCCCAGCCCTTTTTTTGCATTTTATTTAGAGACAGGGTCTCACTGAGTTGCTAAGTGCCTTGCCATTGCTGAGGCTGGCTTTGAACTCACGATCCTCCTGCCTCAGCCTCCCAAGTGCTGGGATTACAGGCGTGCGCCACCATGCCCGGCTGTAGTAGGAATTTTTAAGAGACTGACTTTTCACACTTTGGTGCTGTTTGAATTCAAATATTTCTTTTAATTACCATTCAGTTAAAATTCATTAAGTTTTAAGAAAACAAAAGTCATTTTTTTGTGCAAGGGAGAGGGGCGTCTGTGCGTGTGTGTGTGTGTGTGTGTGTGTGCGCGCACACATGCACGCTGGGGAGACTGGTACAATCTGAGGAAGGATGGGGGGAGGCCTCAGAAGGGACTGGGCCCCAAGGAACTGAGAGGAGGGGCCGGATTTAAGAAATTCTGTGAGAGTCCACAGGATGTGGCATTGAGCAGTGGGTGCAGCGAAGGTGACTGAGGTTTGCAGCCTGAAGATGCCTGCAACCTAGATCTGAGATGCTGTTGAAATATACCACACTCACCCCCTTCTCCATCACTAATGTCCTGCCCAACCCTTCTCCATCCATTCTGCCCAGAAGACCTTACTTCTTGCAAATGGGGTACTCTCCATGGCAGTGGGGCCACAGGACTGTACCTCAACGTGCCAGAATCGAGGGCAGCCTACATGGTAACTTTGAGGGCAGAGAAGGGAGATAAAACCCTGATTCTTCTTTTGCATTCAGGAAATGCCCAGCCCATGATGTTGTTGATGACTGACATGGTCCTCCTCCATCCTGTCCTCACACCAAGGTCTTGCAGACAGACAAACACATAGTGGTGGTTGTGCTAGAGTAAAGAATCTCAGAGAAGCCGGGCGCGGTGGCGCACGCCTGTAATCCCAGTACTTTGGGAGGCTGAGGCAGGAGGATTGCGAGTTCAAAGCCAGCCTCAGCAATGGGGAAGCACTTAGCAACTCAGTGAGACCCTGTCTCTAAATAAAATACAAAAAGGTCTGGGGATGTGACCCAGTGGTCAAGTGCCCCTGAGTTCAATCCCCGGTACCACAAAAAAAAAAAAAAAAAAAAAAAAAAAAAGAATCTCAGAGATGGAGCAGACCAGAGACATTCAAGGGATTATTAAATGCTTTTGCAGAGTGAGTGACCAATAATAGGGCTGTTGAGACCCATTTATAACCTTGTGATATGCAGAAGGGACATTCTTTCACGGATGCCTCATCCTTTATTCTCCAGTGGGACAGGTGTCCACTGCCTGGAATGTCCTTGTCATGGTTTAGAACGCTGTCATGCTCCTCGCCATCAGGATCTGCTGAGACCAACCCTCTTCAGCCTTCCTGGCTCCTCCAGCAATGCCGTCTGTATCCCCTCTGTCTGGACTCCATCAGTCCGTCCCTGTTCCTCCCAGACTGGCTGCTCCTTGAGGGACTGAGGACAGAGGGGGGTGTCCAGAATGGAAAGCCTAGATCTTTGGGCTCACACCTTAGCAGGTCTCCCTGCCAACTCCAGCTGCTTAACAGGGAGCCCTGGAATGCTCAGAATCCACCAGAAAGTCAGAACTGGTCCTGGCCCCGACACATATATAGGATTGGGGCGGGGGGCTAGGGTGACCCAGGGTGGCTTGCAGGGAACCATGTGGAACCTGCCTCTTGCCCAAGGGTTTACTGAGGTCCCAGATGAGTCTGAGGGCTGCAGATTTAGAGGCTGACAGTGTCTGCTGGATCATTTGGGATGCACTTTCTGGAAAGGAAAGTGGGACAAATTCAAGCTTTGGCGAGAGGGGCTCTGTGGAGTCTTGGATAAGTGGCTGAACCTCTCTGAGCCTCTATTTGTCTGCCTGTAAAGTGGGGGCATTCACTGCTCCCACCTCACAGGGTTGTGAGAACACAGTCCTTGTGGATACTCAGTAATTTTAATTCGCTCTTTCAATGTTAATTTTAATTCACCGGACACATATTTATTGCCTCTGATGAGAGAAGCGGGGAAGTCCCACTTGTCAAGGCCCCTTCACCCTGGACGAGGCCCTGCACTTTGTCAACAGCCTAGGATGTTCATTTTATACACACAAGGCAGCTGGGAGGTAGGTTCTGCTGTTAGCCCTGTTTGATACAAGAAGAAATGCAGACTTGGGCACCAGGTGTGCCAGGTGGGAGGCCAGGGCCTAGGAGGGTTTGCTGCAGCAGTGACCCCCCAGACCCACAGTCTGGGCTGGGCCGGAGGTCACGGGACTGGACTTTCTGGCCAATGCAGCCAAAGTAATCAAGACTCCCGCAGGCATGGCCTGGATCCCTGGCAGGCTGGTGGGCGAGCAGGCGGAGGACACAGTCCCAGGCTCCTGGCTCAGATCTTCTCCACGTAGTTTCCTGGGAAGAGACCCTCCTGGCCATGTAGGCGGCCCTTCCACCAACCTGAAGGATCTGTGGGAGAGAAGAGAGCTTCAGGTGATGCCCAGCTACCCTGGAGAGAGCCCCCGTTGCCAGTGCTGTGTCTTAGGCATCGCTGCATCCTTGATTTGACACAGAGTTGGCAACAATGGAAAGAAAGGAAGGAGGGAGGAATGGCCTTTCCCAACCACTGGCTCGCATAAGTCTTTTTTTTCTTCTTCCTTTCTTCTCTTTTTTTTCTTTTTCTCGTGGTGATGGGGATGGAACCCAGGGCCTTGCTCATGGTAGGCAAGCGCTCTACCACTGAGCCATGCCCCAAGCCCTGTCATTTTTTAGACCGTTTCTTGTGCTCATCCCTCACCCATCGCCTTCTACAGGCTCCTCCCCCCCCCCCCCCCCAGTGTGAACCCAGGAATGAACAGGTCTCTGAGACCCCAGGAGGCTCCCACATCTGTCTGGGGAGTGTGTCCTAAGCCCCAGGCCCCACTGGAGGTAGCCTAGGGAATTCAGGTAGGAGGGGCCTGGGCCTTCCAGACGCAGCTTCTTCCCCTTTGAAGTAGGTTCTGCTATAGAAACATGTGACAAGTCAGAAAAATGAGGCTCAGGGACCAGGTGTGATGCAATGAGGCCAGAGCCCCAGGGTGGCTTAGGAACTGACCTTCACACCCAGGGCTGTGAGCCTGCGCAGCCATGCCACTGGCGTGGAAAGTGTTGCTGAGAGCTGTGAGCGAATGGCTTCTGTTCTCTCGTGAATGGGAAGGATGTGCAACAGTGGGGGGCAGCCTGGCGGTGTCAGGGTTCTGACCACTCCATACCCCAACCTCTGACCCAGTACACACACCTTCCATGAGGATCTCGATGACCTCATTCACATTGAAGCTCAGCTCATCCACATCTTGGCCTATGTACTGATACAGTGCCCGGCACCTCGGGCCATGTACCCGTGGTTGGGGCTTGGGTCGGCCCACACCAGGCACAGGTCTCTGCCCCACGCTGCGCTTTCTCTGCATGCTGTGGAGACAGGGGGTGCTCATCACAGCACCAGACACTCCCTTACCCCTGCCCACCTCCTGGGGCTGCCCTCCTACCCCGCCTACCCTGCCACACCCTGGTCAGGCACATTGAGGAATTCTGTGTTGTGCTCTGAGGGTGGCCGTGCCCGGGGACGTCTGCTGGACCCCAAGGTTGAGGATGGAGGACCCCGGGGAGGCCTCTGGGAGCCCCCTCCAGATGTGATTTCCAGGGGCAGGGTCCCCCCTCTGGCAGAGGGAGGCACCCCGTTTCGGTCCAGGCCTGTGGTGGAAGCAAAGATCAGGGTATCTGTCAGGGAGGAACTAGCAGTGTTTGAGGAGGGAGGAGGCAGCCACACTCAGCCCAGTATGGAAGGAACCCTGGAGACATGAAGGGGGACATCTGACCCCCACAGGAGGGCTTTTGTGGGTGGGTCTTGGAGGATTAATAAGAGCTCATCAAGTGTGGGGATTTGGGAGACAAGGCAGAATAAATAGCCCAAGTGAAGGCCTGGAGGTAAGAATAAATTTGGTGAGTTGGCAAAATAAAATGTAGTTTGCATAATAAAATGTATTTTGCATGGCAGGGGCATAGGATGGGCGAAGAGGTCACAGGCTAGCTGGGATGGGATCTTGAAGGGCTTTGAATACCAAACTAAATTTAGCCTGTATTCTGTGGGAGATGGGGAGCTATGGAAAGTTCTGGACAGAAGATAGTGAGCTACAGTGTTTGTTAGATTCCACTGACTGTAGGTCTGGCTTGGGCCACTAAGTGAGGGGTATCTTCTCACCTCGGGGGGGCCCAGGGGCCGCCCGGGTAGGGGCCGGGGCTGACCTTCGGGGTCTTCCCTGGGCCATACCCTTCCGCGTAGGCTCTGAAAGAAGAATGCAGGCATTTGGGTGGTGGCTCAGCGGGACCTGATTGTAGACCCCACCCACAAGCCCCCTCCTGGCTCCGCCTCCAGGCACCACCTCTCAGGCCCATTGCTTTCCCCTCAGCAGAACACTAGCTCCACCCAGTAATTGCCCATGCCCCCTGGGCTCCACCCCTCACTGGCCCTTTTCCTTGGGCCCGCCCACTCCCGGACACGCCCCCACCATCTGCCAGTTGCAGGGTTGTCTCTCTGGCCACGCCCTCCCACAGTTCATTCCCGACCATCCCCTATCCTTGATTGGTTCCCCTCGTTGGCTCCGCCTCCTGCAGGGCCCGCCTCTCACATCACCGCCTCTTTGGCTCCGCCCCCGGTTCCGCGCAGACTCACTCGAGCTCTTGGGCAGTCCGTCACCCACGCTGACCGTGAGGTTTCGGCCGCCAGCCTTGAGTACTGCTGTGTCTCCTGAGCCGCGGGAAAAGGTGACGCTGCGGGTGCTGCCTCCGCCCCAGCCCTCCTTCTTCACCCGGAACTGTAGTCTGTGGGAGGAGGAGGAAGCTTGGGCCGCTAGCTGGGGTCCCTCGCCCTCTCCCACCCAGACGGGCCGCGGAGGGAGGGGGCTGGGTGCAAGGCGCTCGGCTCCCCGGGACGGGAGAGTGGCTCGCTGCGCCCCCGAGGAGGGTGCTGGGGTGAGGGCGTACGTGTCGCTGAAGGTGAGAGGCAGGGGCCTCCGTGCCGCCTCCTCGAAGCGCTTGCACAGAAGGCTGACGAACTCCGTCTTGAAGACGCTCTCCAGGAAGCAGTCGGCGGCGTCCTCTTGGAGGATGAAGAAGTCGTCCTGTCGCGTGCTGGGAAAGTGGGAGGAAAGGCAGGCGCGAGCGACAGGTGACTTGTGAGAGGCAACAAGGGACGGACTGTCAGGTGAGGGTCAAGTGAGGGGGTGACACAGGTGAGGGAAAGGGGGAGCTGGGAAAGGTGGTAATAGAGAAGGGCCGGGTGAAGTCTACTACGAGGGCGAGGTGCAGGACAAGAGCTCGACAGGATCCTGAAGGTAGGGCCAAAGAGAGGGCTTCAGGTACAGCAGCAGGTGAGACCCTCCCGGCAACAACCAGCATGACAGCAGGGTGACCTGGCCTCACCTGAGGGAGACTCCCCGGAGGGCCTGAATCTCCAGCTTCTTCTTCAGGACCTCACGCACCTGGCCTTTCTCGGGTCCTTTCTTCACCTTCTCTCGCCCAATCATATACACACACTTGGGGGTCAGGATCAAGTCCCGCTTGATGGGCTGTGGGAATGCAGAACCAGAGGCTGGTGGTGGCTGGAGCCTGGGGCATGAGCAGCCTGGGCCCAGGCACAGGGGCGGTGCTACACAGGTTAAGTGAAGGTGAAGGGGTCCCTCCAGGTAAAGGCACATGAGTTATGTGAGAAATAGAAGAAAGCTGAGTGAGTGTATATTGGCTCAAAAAGGGTGACTGGACCAGCAAATGGGTACAGGGTAGGTGAAGCACCTGCTGGATCTTGGTGCCGATGACTGCTCTTGAACCAGGTGACACTCCTTTGGTCTTGTGATTATAGCAGAGCTTTTTTTTTTTTTTTTCTTGTGGTACCGAGGATTGAACTCGGGCACTCAACCACGGGGGCCACATCCTCAGCTCCCCCCGCCTTTTTTTTTTTTTTTTTTTTTTTTTGAGACAGGGTCTCACTGAGTTGCTAAGGGCCTCGTCATTGCTGAGGCTGGCTTTGAACTCGGGATCCTCCTGCCTTAGCCTCCCAAATGCTGGGATTACAGGCATGGGCCACCACGCCCGGCGGTTATAGCAGAGCTTTTTTTTTTTTTTTTTTTTTTTTTTTTCTTTTTTTAAGTGCTGAGGATGGAACCCAGGACCTTGCACATGCTAAGCATGTGCTCTACCAGTGAGCTACACCCCCAGCCCTGGAGTGGGCTTCTGGGTGAACAAATGTGCCTGGCCAGGTAAGGGCATATCTGAAAGCCAGGTGTGTCTGGGCTACATGAAAGCATATTGGATGGACACGTACATCTATGACGGTGGAGTGGATACCTGTCGACAGCTGTGTCTGGGCCAGGTTAGGGGGCATCTGTGATACACACATACACGGGTGCAGCCTAGGTGAATATATACCTGTGGCTGGGTGTGTCCAGGATAGGTGGCAGTGCCTCTGGTTCATGTGGCAGGCAGGGACAGGGTCTTGGATGTGCCCACCTGCTAGGGCCTCACCTTGAAGCGCCGGTCATACTTGGTGACCGAGTCAGCAAAGTCCACACGCTCCCTCTTGCCCAGGAACTGACGCAGCTCGGGCCGTTCCTCCAGCCCCAGGTAGTCCCCAACAAAGTTCCGGTTGATGCTGTTCCGCCTCCGTTCCTTCTTGTTGAGCAGGATGTTGGAAGCTATCAACAGGGCAGAGGTCAAGGTCTGGCTCTTCTGCGTCCATCTGTGCCCACCCTGAGTCTCCCACCCCCAGCCGCTCACCTTCCTCCCGCATCTCCTCGTACTTCCTGACCGCCACGTGGCGCCTCCAGGCCTTCTGAATGGTGCGGGCAAAGCCGTCGAACTTCCGCTCTCGCATCTCCTCCAGGAGGAAAAGCTGGGCAAGAGGGAGGGTGGTGGGTCCTGCCCTCTCCCCAGGGGCTGCAGTCTCCGCTTTTCCCTGGTCCACCCCACCTGCATGCTTTTGTGTCCACATGCACACACGTATACCCACACCCCATGGTCACAGATGTTTTCCTTCCTCTAGATGACTTGACCTAGGGGTCCCTCCCAGTATTTTTTTTTTTTTTTTTTTTTTTTTTTTTTTTTTTTTTTTTTTTTCCTGCATTAAACTATAGGTGTGGGTTTGTCTCACTGGCTTCAGATCCCGGCCACTTGCTGTGAGGTCTCACCAGATATGGTGTAACATCACAGTTCCTAACGCTGCTAATTAAAAGCATGCACACCAAGTGCACCACAATTTCAGTGTGCATCTTAGAAAACCAATGCAAGCCAGGCATGATGGCGCATGTCAGTAATCCCAGCTAGTTGGGAGGCTGGGGCAGGAGGATCACAAGTTCGAGGCCAATCTCAGCAACTTAGTGAGACCCTGTCTCACAATAAAAAAATACAAAAAAGGACTAGGCATGTAACTCAGTGGTAAAGCACCCCTGGGACCTCAGTTAAAAATTAAAAAAAAAAAAAAAGATACAATAAAGGAAATATGAAAATCTGAGGTGCAGATTCTGATGTGATAGCAACCATGTAATTGTGCAGTGTACAACCCAAATAACTATATTTGGCAGCCCTGGAAATAAAACTTTTGCAGAAAGCAGAGAAAAGGCTTGAGTTGCAAGAGTTTAGACCCAGTGAGGACTTAAAAAATGAACTGTAATAGGGTAAGTCAGAATAGAAATACTGTGAGAAATGACTGTTAATTTGGAATAATAATAGGGGTTCTTATCAAGGAGAGGAATTGACTGGATATTAAAATATTACAGCTAGGTGTGGTGGCATGGGCCTATAGTCCTATAGCTACTTGGGAGGCTGAGGTAGGAGGATTGTTGAGTTTGAGGTTATCCAGGTCCACACAGTTAGATCTCATCTTAAAATAAATAAGTAAATAAAAGTAAAAACAAAAGTGCTGATTATAGAAAAATTAATTTGAATAAGAAAGATGCCTGAGGAATATCTAAATTCAAATCAAACTTTGGTGATAAAAGGGATAGATAGCACTGTCAATAGGTGAAGATGGGAAACAGTATTGAAAATAAAATTGGGTTTTATATTGAAGAACAATTAGCACTTCCCCCAGAGGGAATTCTCAGATACACAAATAAGAAGGGTTCACTGTTAAAACCCTGCTGCGAAGAGCTCGTGTCTGATTTTGTTTTCCCGCCGGCATTCCTTGGGCCTGTGGGCCTGTGGGCAAGGCCTGGTGAGGGCGTCCAGGGTTTGTTGAGGGACAGGGCGAATGGCTGAGGGAGACCAGCCATGCAGAACTGGGGAGGGCCACCAACCCGGAGCCCCCTCCTCGGCCTTTAGCTTTCCTGGGCGAGGCCACCAGGCACCTCCTGCCTTTTTGATCTCTGCACAGTGAATAGGATCCGTTTTCTTTCTTTCTTTCTTTTTTTTTTTTTTTTTTTTTAATATTTTATTAGTCGTAGGTGGACACAATACCTTTATTTTGTTTATGTGGTGCTGAGGATCAAACCCAGGGCCTCATACATGCAAGATGAGCGCTCTATAGCTGAGCCATAGCCCCAGACCTAATAGGATGCATTTTCAATTTGGGAAATGAAGATTCCTGTCTAAAGAGCTGGAAATGTTAAGAGGTGAGAGACCTAAGTAAATTGGAGTTTCTCCAGGTATGGTGAGTTGGATAGTGTTCCCCCCAGTTCATGCCCAGTCAGAACCCACATATGTGGCCTTATTTGGAGGGGTTTTTTTTTTTTTTTGTACCTGGGATTGAACTCGGGGACACCAGGCCACATCCCCAGCCCTTTTTTTTTGTATTTTATTAGAGACAGGGTCTCACTGAGTTGCTAAGTGCCTCGCCATTGTTGAGGCTGGCTTTGAGCTCACGATCCTCCTGCCTCAGCCTCCCAAGTGCTGGGATGACAGGTGTGGCCACCAGCGTGCCCGGCAATGGCCTTATTTGGAAATAGGGTCTTTGCAGATGTGATGAAGTTATAATGAGGTCGTCCTGGATTAAGAAGATGGGGATTTGGACACAGAGATGCCAAGGAAGAGGCCGAATGAGGAAGGCAGAGGTGGGAGGATGCGCTTGCCTGCCGTGGAGCCCCACAGATTGCTGGCAACCACCCGGTTTAGGGAGAGGCAAAGGAAGACTCTTCCTAAGAGCCAGCTTGTTCTCAGACTTCTGGCTTCCTGACCACAATTTGGTGATCAAATTTTACAGGAACAGAAAAAATACAAATAAGAAGGACTGTGTCTACGGGGGGAATGAAACCGATCCAAGCTGAGTGCCGTGACGTACATGCCTGTAATCCCAGTGACTCGGGAGGCTGAGGTGGGAGGGTCATAAGCTGGAGGCCAGCCTCGACAATAGAGTGAGGTCCTGTCTCGAAACTAAAAATAAATGGGCTGAGAATGTGGCTCAGCAGTAGAGTGCTTCTGTGTTTAATCCTCAGTACCAAAAATAAAAAAATAAAATGATCACCTAACTTCTGCCGTTGTCTTATTATTTCTACCCAGTCCAACTTGCCCAAATCAAAGTCTGCAGACTGAAATTGCGGTCAAAACTTCGTGTTACCTTAGTCTTTATCAGTGGTGGTTTTATTTTACCTCTTTTTTTTTTTTTTTTTCCTGTTCTGTATCAATTTTTGGACTGTTTCTTCCAGACAGATTTTGCGATCTCCAAGTAATTAATAAGATGGGATTCTCTCTCTTCCCTTCCTGTTCTCTCCTTTTTCTTTCTCTCCCTCCTTTTGTTTTTCCTTGCATGTTACAAATTAAATTGTCCCAGATGTAGTTTTAACCATGTGCAATTTTGGCCCATGATAAGGGTTTTTTTTTTTTTAATATTTATTTATTTGCTTTAGTTGTACACAATGCGTTTATTTGTACGTGGTGCTGAGGATCGAACCTGTGCCGCACACGTGCTAGGCAAGTGCTCCGCCGCTAAGCCACAACCCCAGCCCTGATAAGGGTTTTTAGCAGTAATATCATCTACTCTGTTGCTGTTTTGCGGGGCTGGGGCCGGGGCTGGGCTTGGGGCTGGGCCCGTTGCATGCTGGGCAGGTAGGTGTTCTACCCCCAGCCTGAGAAGACCTGCTTTTAAGTTCCAGCAACAGAAGGATCATCTCAACAATCTGCTGTTTTCATAAAGTCCCTGTGGTGTTGCTAGAGTGGGTGCCACTGTTCTGCATGTGACATGCACCTGGCTGGCCCTGCCCCTGGCCTCCGGCGCCCACGCCCTCTCCCTGCTGCCCAGGGAACTCAGGCTTCCCCTGGGAGTCCAGTGTGGCAGCACGAGGCAGCCAGACAGGCTCAGGGGATCCCTGTCCTAGGGTTTTATTCTTGTCACTGTCACTTTGTCCCCCCACCCCCCCCTGAAATCAGAGGCGGCACGGGGTGGGTGGCCCGGCTTCCAGGTAAGAGGCTAGGAGCCCAGCAAAGCGCACCTGAGGGATCATCTCAGTGCTGAGGAGGTTTCACGTGCTCGTGGGGGAAGGCATGAAGAAGAGGCGGTGGGCACCTGGGGTCCCGGCCACTGTGGAGCTGAGGTGGGAGGATGGAGAGAGAGTTGGGGACCGGCCTGGGTGACATAGTGAGAAACTGTCTCAAAGTGAATCAGTACACAAAAGAAGAGGAAGTAGGGAGCAGGAAAGGAGGAAGGGGAAGAGGAAAAGGAGGAAATGAAGAAGGAAAGAAAAGCACCATGTGGAAAATCGTGAATGTAGAAGAAGGAAAAAGAGGGCCGGGGTGTAGCTCATGGAAGAGCATAGGCTAGACCCTGGGTTCAATCTCCAGCACCGCCAGCCAGCAAAGCTTGCAAATAAAAATTGTGGGCTGAGGGTGTAGCTGGGTGGTAGAGCGCTTGACTAGCATGCACGAGGCTCTGGGGTCATCCCAGGACCAAAAAGAAAGAAGTAAAAAAAGAAAAGAATGAAAGGAGAAAAACCAATGGAGGAAAGGAGGAAGGAAGGAGGAGGGGACAAAAGACATTTGTGGACAGGTGGTGGCCTCCCCCACCTTCCTGGCCACCACGAACCATCCAGCAAGTGTGGCGTTCTCAGAGCACCTCCGTGTGTCAGGCACTGTGCAGTGTTTGCTTGCTCTGGGTCCTAGGGATGGAGCTCAGGGTACCACTGAGCTACACTCCCAGCCCTTTTCATTTTATTTCGAGACAGGATTTTGCTAAGTTGCTGAGGCTGGCCTCCAACTTGAGATCCTCCTGCCTCAGCCTCCTGGGTCACTGGAATTGTAGGTGTGCAGTACAGAGCCAAGCAAGCTTGCCTGTTTTGTCTAATCCTCACCCCAGTTTTGCAGGGGAGTTGTTACTCTTTCCAAATGGGGAAATGAGGCTTTGAAGGGTGAGGAAGCCTGCCCAAGGTCACACGGTGGCCTGAAGGGCCAAGGCCATGCCATAGGTTGGTCTCTTTCCTTTCTCTTCATTCTCTTGCTCACACTTACCGACTCTGGGTTCTTGACAAAGACCTTGGTGGTCCCCATCTGGTACTGGTCCGGCTCCATGTTGACCGCCCGAAGCAGGTGCTGGACACCCTGACGTTCGTCCCCACGCCACCGTGGCCAGGTCTCGGGGGTCAGAATGGCGTACCTGGAAGCAGAGGGTGGGGTGTGGGGCGCTTGGGGCGGGGCTGGCTGGTCGGAGGGCGGGCAGGAGGGCGGCGCTCACCTCTGCAGGAACTTGGAGAACTGGCGGCGGTAGGCGAAGCCGGCCCTGCGCACCCGCACGTTCTCCCGCAGGCCCAGGTACTCCACCTGGTGCCGGACCCTGGGGGGAGCGCGGCCTGAGACCCTGCGGGCGGGGCGGGGCGGGGCGCGGGGCGGGGCAGACCCGCCCCGCAGGGCTGGGCTTGTGTTGGGGCTGTGCAGGGGGAGCGCGGAGGTCTGGGAGGCCACTCCACAGTGGGGGCCTGGCGACGGGGCTGCGCTCATCCTGGTGGTCAGTTCTGGGGTCAATTCTGGACTTTTTTTTTTTTTTTTTTTTTTTGTACCAGGGATTGAACTCAGGGGCACTGGACCACTGGGCCACATCCCCAGCCCTTTTTTGTATTTATTAGAGACAGGGTCTCACTGAGTTGCTAAGTGCCTTGCCATGGCTGAGGCTGGCTTTGGACTCGCGATCCTCCTGCCTCAGCCTCCCAAGTGCTGGGATGACAGGCGTGCACCACCGTGCCCGGCTAATTCTGGACTTTGAGTCTGGGAAACTGGGGCTGGGGCCTGTGCTTGCCCCTGGGTCAGCCTTTAGTCAGTCTGGAGTCACCCCGGGGGCCAGTGGGGTCTTGGTCAGTGCTACGTATAACCCAGGAGCCCTGAGGGGATTCGTGCTGGCCCTCGGGCCGGTCTAGCCTAGTCCTGGGATGGACCCTGGAATTGAGGGTCAGTCTGTGGGTCAGGTGGCAGGCACTGGTCCAACCAGAGGCCAGACCTGGCCAGGGGGCTTCACCTGCTCTCCTCCCAGTCCCGGGGCCTCTTGGTCTCGTTGGGTTTGATGCAGCGGATGTAGTGGGGTGTGCACCTCTTCAGTGTGGCCACCAGGTCGTTGGCTTGTTTCTGAGATGGAAGAGAAGGCGGGGTGAAGGGGAGCACAGAGGCTCCCCTTTCTACTCCCCACCCGAGAAACAGACACGTCCATGGCGAGCGGGGTCTGTGCCTGATGGAGCACAGGGGTGCTCGCCTCCGAGTGCCCCCAGGAGGGAGAATAGTGTGTGTCTGCCCTGCCCTCCAGCTCAGAGCTCTTGCACCTGCCATGCTCCCATGCTTAGCTTGGCACATAGTAAGTGCTCAGGAAATATTTGTAGACCGAGTAGCTGACCATTCAGGCGACCATGCTGCCTGGAATGTTTCTTTCTTTCTTTCTTTTTTTTTTTTGGTACTGGGGATTGAACACAGGAGCACTCGACCCCTGGGCCACATCCCCAGCCCTTTTTTGTATTTTATTAGAGACAGGGTCTCACTGAGTTGCTAAGCACCTCGCCATTGCTGAGGCTGGCTTTGAACTCATGATCCTTCTGTCTCAGCCTCCCAAGTGCTGGGATTCCAGGCGTGGGCCACCGCCCGCGGCTTCACCGGAATGTTTCCACCTGTCCTTCAGGGAGACAGGGATTTTGGAAGTAAAGAATCATGGGTACGTGCTTGAGAGGCCAGCCGTGGGTTGTGTATTTTAGTCAGCCCAGGGAAAGAGGGTGAACAGAAAAGGATCCTTCCATGGGGGAGGACTAGTGGGAGTGACTCAGGTTCTGCTGTGTGGCCTTGGCAAGTGCCTGACCCTCTCTGAGCCTGGGACTGAGCGAGTTCCTCATGTGTATCAGTGTCTTATGCTTGCTGCCAGTATGCAGTAAGCACTCAAAAAAAAAAAGAAAAAGAAAGAAAAGGTTGCTAATATATTATTAGAATGGGACCCCTGTGTTCCTCGCACCATTATTCATAATAGCCAAAAGATGGAAGCAACCCGGGTGTCCAAGAGATGAACAGATACAATGGCGTCCACGTAGACACGGAATATTTTTCAACCCTAAGAAGGAAGGAAATGGGGGCTGGGGTTGTGGCTCAGCGGCAGAGCGCTCGCCTCGAACGTGCGCGGCCCGGGTTCAATCCTCAGCACCACGTAAACATAAATGCATTGCATTGTGTACAACTAAAGTAAATAAATAAATATTTAAAAAAATTTAAAAAAAAAAGAAGGAAGGAAATTTTCACACACAATGCAGCCTGGAAGGGACACTGTGGACACTGTGCTCAGTGAGGTCAGCCAGCCAGGCCAGGACACGCTGCAGGCAGGACACACTCACAGGTGGTCCCCAGGAGTCATCCTGTTCACAGAGACAGCGGGCAGGATGGTGGGTGCCGGGGCTGCGGAAGGGCTGGGGCGTTAGTGTTTAAAGGGAACAGGAGGCCGGGCACGGTGGCGCACGCCTGTAATCCCAGCACTTTGGGAGGCTGAAGCAGGAGGATTGCCAGTTCAAAGCCAGCCTCAGCCATGGCGAGGCACTTAGCTACTCAGTGAGACCCTGTCTCTAATAAAATACAAAAAAGGGCTGGGGATGGGGCCCAGTGGTCGAGTGCCCCTGAGTTCAATCCCTGGTATCAAAAAAAAAAAAAAAAAAAAGAAGGAAAGAAAATAAAATTGATTGAATCTCCCAAACCTAGAGGTAGAAGATGGTGCCGGAGACAGCCGCAATGGCCCTAGCGATGGGGGAGAGACCGACAGTGAACCAGGAGGGACACACTCTGGGGACTGGACAGGGTGGGACCCAGCCCTTCTAATGCCCAACTCTCCCTTCTCTGCCCCCAGCCCACCTTGATCTTAGAGCCGGCAGTGCTGGGACGGCCCTTCTTGTCCACATCCAGCTTCTCAGGAAAGAGCATCCGGAGGAAGGCCCTGGGCGGGGACAGGGGAGGTTGGAGGTGCAGCTGGACCCCGGGGCAGTGGGACTGCCTGGAGCCACAATGCAAAACAGGGAGGGGGACTGTGGTGAGGGGTGGAGGGCGGGCATTGTCCTTCTGCGTTCCTTGATTTCCCTGCGCCAGTCTTGCTCTATTTCATGCATGACTTGGGTAGCAAGTGAAATAAACAGAGTTAAATAGAAAGATATGTCAATCAGTGAAGCATCTTGGGAATCTCCAGGAGAGCTTGTTAATACACACTGACAGGGCCCACCTGTGAGTTTCCCATTGAAACTCTGGACTGTGACCCAATTTTCCTCCCTCCCTCCCTCCCTTCCTTCTTTTCCTTCTTCCTCCTCCTCTTCCTCTTCTTCTCTCTCTCTCTCTCTCTCTCTCTTTTTTTTTTTTTGGTAGTGGGGATTGAATCCAGGAGTGTTTTTTTTTTTTTTTTTAATCACTGAGTTATATCCATAGATCTCATTTTCTTACTTTGAGACAAAGTCTCACTAAGTTGCTGAGGGTCTCACTAACTTGCTGAGGCTGGCCTTGAACTTCTGTTCTTCCTGCCTCCGCCTCTCCAGTCTCTGGGAATACAGGTGCGTACCACCGCACCAGGCTGACCAATAATGTCTAATGAGTTCACAGGTGATGCTCATGCTGTGGGTTCAGGGACCCCACCTGGAGGACCATGGCTCTAGTTCTGTGTTTTCCAATATGGCGGCCACTGGTCACATCTCACTATTGAGGTCCTTGAATTGTGGCCTAGTCATAATTGAGACATGCTGCAGTATACACTGGAATCCAAAGAACAAAAAAATGTGAAATGTTTTCTTTTTTTTTTTTTTACATTGGTTATATGTTATTGGTCATATATTAAAATGATAATATTTTTATAGTGGTGTGTGACTGAGTGGCTAGATTCAGGAGACTGAGGCAGGAGGATCACAAGTTTGAGGCCAGGCTGGGCCACTTAGTGAGACCCTGTCTCAAAATAAAAAAGGGCTTGGGGTGTAGCTCAGCGGTAGAGCACTTGTCTAGAGTGTGTGAGGCCCTGGTTCATATGTATATGGGGGATATTGAGTTAACTAGAACATATTTAATTTTTCCTGTTTCATTAGTCCATCTTTCCACTTTTTTTTTTTTTTTTTTTTTTTTTTTTTTTTTGGTACTGGGGATTGAACTCAGGGGCACTTGACCACTGGGCCACATCCCCAGCCCTTTTTTGTATTTTATTAGAGACAGTCTCACTGAGTTGCTAAGTGCCTTGCCATTGCTGAGGCTGGCTTTGAACTCATGATCCTCCTGCCTCAGCCTCCCAAAGTGCTGGGATTACAGGCGTGCGCCACCGTGCCCTGCTTACCTTTTCACTTTTTAAGTGTGCTTACTAGAACATTTAGAACTCTACAGGTGGTAGAAGTGGGGATTACCTGCGGATTGATATGAGGAATCTTTTGGGGGTGAAACAAACACTGTGAAGTGAATTGTGGTGATGACTGCACCATTCTGTCAATTTACTACAAATCATTAAATCCTAAATTTCGTAAATGGGCAAACTTAGTGGTATGGAAATTATACCTCAATAAGGCTGTTTAAAAATAATTACTTGAATGATGTTGGATATGATTATAATGGACAGCCCTGATCTAAACTAATGGTTCTCAAACTCTAATGTGCCTGTGGATCCCAGGAGGTCTGGGAGGGTCTTATTAAGATGCAGACTTTGATTCAGCTGGTCTAGAGTGGAGTCTGAGATTCTGCATTTGTAACAAACTCAGAGTAAGCTCATTTTGCTGGTTCAGGAACTGCATTTTCAACCCTTTAAGGATCTCTCTCTCTCTCTCTCTCTCTCTCTCTCTCTCTCTCTCTCGTACTGGGGATTGAACATAGGGGCACTCTACCTCTACCACTGAGCTACATCCCCAGCCCTTTTTATTTAATTTTGTGATAGGGACTTGCTAAATTGCAGAGGCTGGCCTCGAACCTGCAATCCTCCAGCCTCAGCCTCCTGAGTCATTGGGATTACAGGTGTGCACCACCACACAGGACCACTGTCCTCTTACTTATACGCATTATGAAAGTTGATGCTACCAAGATGACATCTTTCTTGTCAGATCCTGACAAAATCAGAGAGGTGGGAAGTTGTGAAGGGAGCGAGCTCACACCTGCCTGCCTGAGAAAAGTAAATCCCCCAAGGATTTTCTCTTCTGAGCCCAAAGAGATCTTCCTTGCTGTACACATGTCCCGTGCTTTGCATGCCTCGTGTGTGTGCACAGGTTTGTGTAGCAAAGTTGATCTCTAACGTTAAGACTGCAGTAATTCAGACAAGATGTCCTGCACAGGACACGTGTGCACAGTGGCACCTCCTCCCGTGCACTGATGCCAACTCCTGCCCGGAGTTCCCAGAACCAGTGAACTCGGTGTCCAAGGGGCTTATGTGAATTTCTCCCTCTTTGCCTTGAGACCCTTCCCCTTGACCCCACTTCTTCACACACGCCCATAGTTTACTATTGCACGTGCATTCCCATTGCAATCCATGGCTCTCCCCAGACACTCCGTTGTTCGAGCATCTCTGTTATTTAGGTTGATATTATGTTCTATCTGTCTCTGTTTTCTAGTTCAAGTTCAGACACCAAAGGGCTGGCCCTTTGGTGACAGCAGTTGTGTTCTCTGTTTGTTCACTCCTTTATACTCCCAAAGTGCAGATGGTGCCCAGGCTTGCATAACATTTTGAGGTATAAAAAGGCAAATGAAGGTGGCACACGCCTGTAATCCCAGCTGCTTGGGAGGCTGAGGCAGGAGGATCACAAACTGGAGGCCAGTCTGGGCAACTTAGCAAGACCCTATCTCAAAGTAATAAAAAGAACCGTGGTAAAGCACACCTGGGTCCAGTCCCCTGGTAAATTAATAAATACATAAGCCCGAAGGTGGAAACTGGTAGGAAGCTGTGGCTGGGCGGGGGTGGGGGAGTCATCCAAGTTCACACGGAGACATGTAAAACCTGAGGTTTTTTCACTGTCCAAAGGGCGACCGTCCAATCAGTGGATGCCTGGGCTCCCGGAGGGGGTTGTAAGGAATCCAGCCCGGGTGTCTCTGCTGGGTCCCCGAGTACCTGGAGCTACTCTCCCAAACCTGCACTAGGGGTGGAACCCAGAGCCACAAGCTCTGCCACTGAGCTCCACCCCAGCCCTGGAGGTACTCTGAGATCAGAACCACGCCTTGGCCACACAGCCACCCCCACAGTCAGTGCCACCGTGGGAGCTCTGGGGAAGGTGGAGTGGTCCCCAATCGTCCCTCCCTCCCCGCGGGGGTTCTGCCTGGAGGCCCCCACGCCCCGGGGCCACTCACTGCTCACTGGTCTGCATCAGCTCTATGAGGTCAGAGAAGAGAACGTCCCGGTTCCTCTCGCAGAAGCCGCTGACGTCGTAGGAGACCTGGAGGGGGGGTGTTGTGGGGGTGAGGGCCAGAGACGGGGTGTGCGGGGGTGGGGCGATTACAGCCAGGTGGTCAGGGGTGCCCCGGGGTCTGCTCTGGGGTGAGAAGATGAAGGATAGCCACAGCTCTGGTTTGGGGGGAATCTATGGTTCAGAATAGAGGGTTGGGGGCTACCATTGGTGACAGCGCTCCCTGGAGGTCTGAAGTTCAAGTTAGAGTGCGTGACCCCAAGTCACAGGTGAAGGGAGGTGGGGGTTGAAATCCTGCTGCTTGGATCAGAGGAGGGCGAGGTAGGAGGTATAGTTCAGATCGGAAGGTGGGGAGCTGCAGCCCAGGTAGGGGTCCCCCGGAGTCTGCTGCTTAGTATTGACTCAGAAGGTCGGATCACCTCCTCCGGGTCACTTGGGGCCCGGGGTGCTGTGTTTGGGGAGGGTTTACCGCAGTGGCTGTAGATGGCGGTGGTGGGCTGGGTTTGCTTTCTAAAGAGGGGGCTCTCTGTAGACCTGTTTTTGCAGCCCTGGCTGAGGACGGGCACTTCCGCCTGTTTTAGGGGCTGGGGGGAGGCAGCCTGGGCAGGGGCCCCTGGGAGTGTCTGCCCCCTGAGGTCAGGAGCACGGGGAGAGGGACTGCAGTCCTGTCAGTAGGGGAAGGGCAGTGGCCAGGGAGAGGCTTCCTGGAGCCCTGGGTAGGGGTCTGCAGGGAGCTGCTAGATGGGCTTGGGGGCCTGGGAGACCTGCTTTCCAAACTGGAATAAAAGGGGGGTTCCAGAGTCAGGGGGTTGCCGCTGGTATTCAGGTCTGGGGGTTTTCTGGGCACAGGGGAGGGAGGTGGCCTGCTGCCCGAGTTGTTCTGCCCTGTCTTCTGGGGGCCTGGCTGGGGCTGTGATGGGGGCCCAGGGGTGGGCGCAGGCAGTTTTGGGGAGGAGTCCCCAGGTTGGGTGGTGGCTGCGGTCCTGGGGTATCATCGTGGCGGTCAGCAGGGCGAGGGCTGGAGGAGGACGTTGGTGGATCCCTGCAGCCCTGGTTGGGGGTCCTGGAGCCCTTGGGGCCTGTGGGGGCCGCCGGGGGCTGCGCGCACCTTGCCCGCGTAGTGGTGGACCACGAAGCCCGCGCTCCAGCTGTTGAAGTGCTCGTGGGCGCCCACGGCCGCCTGCAGCTTCTGCAGCAGCGTCTGGTCGCGCCGCCGCCGCCGGTGGCGTGCATGGTGGCACACACGTCGTCCAGCACGCTCATGATGCCCGGGGGCTCTGCGGGGCGAGCGGAGGGGCTCGGTCGCGCCAGTCCTGCCCCTGCCGGCTCGCCGGCCCCAGGGAGCCAAGCGGGGACGGGGCAGTGGAGGGCGCCAAAGGTGGTGGCAGTGGGGCTGGTGTCGCCCCGGGGGAAAGCACCCGCCTGGCAGCGAGACCCAGGTTCCTTCCCGAGGGCAGCGGAACAGGGGCTGTTGGTGGCAGGCGAGGACCTAGGTATGTGGGGGGTGGGGCTGTGGAATCCCCATGGGGTGCAGGAGAGGGGGCATCCCTGGAGGAGTTCATGACCTTGACCCCTCTGAGCCCAGGGAATGCCCAGTGAAGAAATGAAAGCTGGGCCGAGGGCCGGAGGCAGCGCATCGGGTGGCCCAGGGGATATTTCACTTGTGCCTGGGCCTAGGCTAAAGGGACCCCAGGCGGCTGTAACCGGTAACCCACTTCCAGGGTCTCAGGGCCCAGGGGGACCTCTGGGTGGGGGCCAGTGCTCACCAGCTTGTTCTCAATGAGGTCACAGACGACTTTGTTGTTGAAGTACTCGATGGGGGTCCAGCGGATGCCCTCCTGCACGTACTCCTCCTGGGGGCAGGGGCCGGGGCAGTGGATGGATGGAGCTGTGCCCAGGGCCGCCCTCTCTTCACCCAGGCCTGTCTCTGGCCCTGTGCCAGGGGGCCCTGGCCCTGCCTCTGGTCCTCCCTGACCGACGCCCAACAGGAGCTGGTGGACCCACCACCCAGCTTGCGAGGCAGAGGGAAATACAGCCGAGTTCCCCTCCCCGGGGGCTTCAGTCTGCATGGTGAAGACCTCCCAAAGGCCTGCGTGACGGCTGGGTCCGCAGAGTGGCGCTCCGGGGGCTTCAGTCTGCATGGTGAAGACCTCCCAAAGGCCTGTGTGACGGCTGGGTCCGCAGAGTGGCGCTCTGGGGAGGTGGTGGCACTTAGGGGAGGTGGGCCTAGTGCGAGTCTTTAGGCCATACCAAGGGGTATGTCCTTAAAGGGGCTTATGGGACCCCTCCCCTTCCTCTCTCTCTCTCTCTCTCTCTGCGTCCTGGCCACCACGAGGTGAGCAGTTTGTTCTGACACTTGCTTTGCTACCTGGCACCTCACCAGAGGCCCAAAGCTCTGGGTCCATCCAATCTGAGACTGGAATCTCCAAAGCTGTGAGCCAAAATGAACCTTTCATTGGGCGCGGTGGCGCACGCCTATAATCCCAGCACTTGGGAGGCTGAGGCAGGAGGATCACGAGTTCAAAGCCAGCCTCAGCCATGGCGAGGCACTTAGCAACTCAGGGAGACCCTGTCTCTAGTAAAATACAAAAAAAAAAAAAAGGGCTGGGGATGTGGCCCAGGGGTCGAGTGCCCCTGAGTTCAATCCCTGGTACAAAAAAAAAAAAAAAATCTAAAATAAAACTTTCTGTCTCTGAGTCGATGATGTTGGTTTTTCCTGCTGGAGCTGGAAAGCTGACAGGGCAAGCAGAGACAGGGGGAGCCAGGGGCCAGGGTGTCCCCCAGTGGCTCAGTGACTCTCAAGGTCCCACCCCACCCCAGTACCCATCCCTGGCCACCTGGCCGCCCCGCCCACCTGCTCAGCCTTCAGGGTGAGCTCGATGAAGATTTGTTGCAGCTTCTCATTGACGAAGTTGATGCAGAACTGCTCGAAACCGTTTTTCTGCAAGGGAGGACAGGGGTTCCTCCGTCAGTGGGCTGACGCTGGGCGGCCGCGGGCTCCCCCAGGGTTGTATGGAGGACAGATGTGTGCTGGGGGTTGGGGTGCAGCTGCCAAACCTGGAAAATCTCGAAGCCGTAGATGTCGAGGACGCCGATGCTGTACTCCTCCTGGGGCTTCTGCATGGCGCGGTTGATGGCCTGCAGCATGGTGCGGACGGCAGTCAGGGGCACGCGGCCAGCCTCTCCTGGTGTGCTCCTAGCTGCGCTCATGGGCCGAGGCCCCTCTCACCAGTTTCTCTCTGGCACTGTGTCCTGTCCTCCCACCTTGAAATCAGTCACACTCACGAGACATCCAAGTGCTTGAGTATCAGGGCTCCTGACCTGGGAGCCGCCTCTGCCTGCCACTGAACCTCTCCATGTCTCTCTTTCCTCATCTCTAAAATGAATTAATAAGCCAGGTGTGACGGTGCACACCTGCAGTGTCAGTGCTCAGGAAGCCGTGGCAGGAGAATCCCTTGAGATCAGTAGCTCGAGACCGGCCTGGGCAACATAGTGAGACCAGTCTCAAAAAATAAATTAACTAATTAGCTGGGCGCCCGCTGGTGCACACCTGGAATCCCAGCACTTGGGAGGCTGAGGCAGGAGGACCCTGAGTTCAAAGCCAGCCTCAGCCATGGCGAGGCACTTAGCAACTCAGTGAGACCCTGTCTCTAATAAAATACAAAAAAGGGCTGGGGATGGGGCCCAGTGGTCGAGTGCCCCTGAGTTCAATCCCTGGAACCAAAACACACACTCACACACACACATATAAATTAATTAAAAAATGGATCGGGCTGGGGATATAGCTCAGTGGGTAGAGTGCTTGCCTAGCATGCACAAAGTCCTGGGTTCAAATCGCCAGCACCACACAAACACACACAAAAAGAATGGATTAATTATAGTAACTACTGGGTTGGGGGTATAGCTCAGTGCTAGAGAACCTTCCTCGCATATGTGAGGCCTTGGGTTCTATTCCCAGCACTGTAAAAACTAATTAAAAGCAACTACAGCTAGGCATAGTGGTGCATGCCTGTCATCCCAGCAGCTCAGGAGGCTGATGCAGGAGGATCATGGTTGGAGGCCAGCCTCAGCAATTTAGTGAGACCCTGTCTCAACGTAAAAAAGAAAAGGACTGGAGATGTAGTTCAGTAGTAAAGGGCTCCTGAGGTCAATCCCCAACACTAAAACAAACAAATAAAAACCAACTATAGGTTGAGTATTTCTTATTTGAAATACTTGGGACCAGAAGTGTTTCAGAGTTTTGATTTTGGAACATTTGCAGGTATATAATGAGATGTTTTGGACCAGGCGCAGTGGTGCACACCTGTGGTCGAGTGCCCCTGAGTTTAATCCCCAGTACCAAGAAAAAAAAATAATGAGATGTTTTGGGGATGGGACCCAAGTCTAAACAAAAAACCTCATTTATTTCATATGCACTTTCTACACACAGCCTCAAGGTCATTTTATACAATATTTTTAGTGCACCTGCATTTTTTTTATGGGGTGGGGATGTTACTGGGGATTGAACCCTGGGGCAATTTACCATTAAACTACATCTCCAGCCCCTTTTTTTGTTTTGAGACAGGGACTTCCCAAGTTGCTTAGGGACTCACTAAGTTGCTGAGGCTGGATTTGAACTTGCAACCCTCCTGCAAGTCTCCTGAGACACTGGGATTACAGGTGCACACCACTGTGCCTGGCATATCTGCATTTTGCCAGTCTACAAGGTCAGGGGCAGGATTTTCCACTTGTGGAAAATGCTCAAAAAGTTTTGGATTCTGGAGCATTTTGGATTTGGGATTTTCAGACTAGGGATGCTCAATATGTACTTTATGGGTTTTTTTCTGAAGATTAAAGAAGTCAATGCACATAAGCCGGGTGCAGTGGTGCACGCCTGTCATCCCAGCACTGGGGAGGCTGAGGCAGGAGGATGGCAAGTTCAAAGCCAGCCTCAGCCATGGCGAGGCACTTAGCAACTCAGTGAGACCCTGTCTCTAATAAAAACACAAAAAAGGGCTGGGGTGTGGCCCAGTGGTCGAGTGCCCCTGAGTTCAATCCCGGTACCAAAAAAAAAAAAAGGACTGGAGATGTAGTTCAGTAGTAAAAGGGCTCCTGAGGTCAATCCCCAACACTAAAACAAACAAATAAAAACCAACTATAGGTTTGAGTATTTCTTATTTGAAATACTTGGGACCAGAAGTGTTTCAGAGTTTTGATTTTGGAACATTTGCAGGTATATAATGAGATGTTTTGGACCAGGCGCAGTGGTGCACACCTGTGGTCGAGTGCCCCTGAGTTTAATCCCCAGTACCAAGAAAAAAAAAATAATGAGATGTTTTGGGGATGGGACCCAAGTCTAAACAAAAAAACCTCATTTATTTCATATGCACTTTCTACACACACAGCCTCAAGGTCATTTTTATACAATATTTTTTAGTGCACCTGCATTTTTTTATGGGGTGGGGATGTTACTGGGGGATTGAACCCTGGGGCAATTTACCATTAAACTACATCTCCAGCCCCTTTTTTTGTTTTGAGACAGGGACTTCCCAAGTTGCTTAGGGACTCACTAAGTTGCTGAGGCTGGATTTGAACTTGCAACCCTCCTGCAAGTCTCCTGAGACACTGGGATTACAGGTGCACACCACTGTGCCTGGCATATCTGCATTTTGCCAGTCTACAAGGTCAGGGGCAGGATTTTCCACTTGTGGAAAATGCTCAAAAAGTTTTGGATTCTGGAGCATTTTGGATTTGGGATTTTCAGACTAGGGATGCTCAATATGTACTTTATGGGTTTTTTTTCTGAAGATTAAAGAAGTCAATGCACATAAGCCGGGTGCAGTGGTGCACGCCTGTCATCCCAGCACTGGGGAGGCTGAGGCAGGAGGATGGCAAGTTCAAAGCCAGCCTCAGCCATGGCGAGGCACTTAGCAACTCAGTGAGACCCTGTCTCTAATAAAACACAAAAAAGGGCTGGGGTGTGGCCCAGTGGTCGAGTGCCCCTGAGTTCAATCCCCGGTACCAAAAAAAAAAAAAAAAAAAAAAAAGAAGTCGATGCCCATAGGTCACTTAGGACCGTGCCTAAGTGCTGCCCGTGTTTGTTACTGTCGTGATCGCTACTGGCCCTGACTGTCCTGTTCCTTTCTGCCCCCATCCGTCCGTCACTTTGTCCCCTAGGCACCCCTCCTCCTGGCTGTCAGATGCACCCAGCCCTCTCTGTCCCCATGGCCCTGGTCCCTGTCCAGCATGCCGCAGCCAGGGGGCGCTCCCAAACCTCCCATGCCCTCCCCGCTGCTGTGCCGGAAGTTGCCTGGATTCCCAGGCAGGAGTTGGTGGGACGATGACGTCCCGTCTGCCTCTTCCCCTCGGTGGGCTCAAGCGCAGTACGTGGTAGGCATCGGGTGCCACCTGGCGCCACAGCCCCGGCCCCACAGCCCACGTCCCACTCGCCTCCACCAGGAAGTCGAAGAGGCGGGCGTAGAGTCCCTTGGCCAGGGCGTCCCGGGTGTAGGCCGCCTGCTCCACGTTGAGGGTCACGTTGATGGACTCGCTGCGTCCGCCCCAGCGGCTGTCCATCTTGCGGCTGGTCAGCTTCTCCTGCAGCCGCCCGCTGTCGATGCCCAGCAGATAGGCAGGAAAGGCCAGGACTGCCAGGCCAGGGAGAAAGGGGACAGGGTCAGCCCCTTGGGACTCCACATCTTGCCCAGTGACAATGACATCGTCCTCGTGGGTGCAGACCAGGAGGAGGCAGTCCACACACGCAGGCCTCCCCTCCCCCCCGGCACTCACGGTCCCCACTCTCCACGCAGGCGTAGTTCCCCTCTTCGCAGAAGCTGATGTTCCCCAGGTGTAGGATGCCTGCCACCAGCTGCAGAACCAGCTGCTGGACGCTGGGCGGGATCCCAATGACTTGCATGGCGCTCTGTGGGCACAACAGGGAAAACCAACCTTGGCGTCCCACCCTGCCCCGGGGGCCAGGTGCCTAGGGCCACAGCATAGATTCAAAGAGTCAGGACATTGGGGTGCCTGGCCTGGCTCTTTCATTGACTTGCTGTGTGACCTTGGACAAGTCTCTGTACCTCTCTGGGCTTCAGTTACCTTATTTATAACATGAGGGTTTTCCCTGGGCTTAGGGATTGGCTGAGGGCTGCAGTGGTGTCTGGTGCTCACCAGGGTCTCACTGAAGTCGCTCCTGTCATCGGTGCCCTCCACCTTGTAGGTGTCTGACTGGTTGAGGTAGTAATAGTAGTCGGGCGTCATGAGCCCCAGGTTCTGCCGCTGCTCCTGCGAGGCCCCTTCCAGCAGCTGGAGGGGGTGCGAGGCTCACGCTCTGCAGCTGGCCCAGCACAGCCCTCCTGGGCTCTGTCCCCAACCCCTGCGCTTCAGTTAGGGCTCCCTCTGGTCCAGCCCCGGGGGCCCCTTCCCTGCACCTGGTAGTAGATGTGAAAGTTCCTCTCATTTTCATTCTGCATGACCACGCGGGACTTCTCTAGCAAGAAGTTGGAGATCTTGCCCCCGTCTGGCTCCCCGCCACGGCTAAACTGGATCTCGAAGTACTTGCCCTGCAGGCATCAAGGGGACAAATAATGAATACTGGTGGGGATGTGGGGAAAGGAACACGTATACCCTGGTGGTGGGGGTGGCGAATGAGTGCGGCCACCATGGAAGTCACTGTGGAGGTTCCTCAAAGGACTAGGAACGGCATCACCTCTGAACCAGCGACTCACTCTTCCGTATTTATCCAAAAGAATTAAAGTCGGGGCTGGGGTTGTGGCTTAGCGGCAGAGCGCTGGCCTTGCACGTGCACGGCCCGGGTTCGATCCTCAGCACCAACCACGTAAACATAAATGCATTGCATTGTGTACAACTAAAGTAAATAAATAAATATTTAAAAAAGGATTGTGTACAACTAAAGCAAATAGATAAATAATAAAAAATTAAAAAAAAAAAAAGAATTAAAGTCATCACACCATAGTGATCCATGCCCAATTCACAATAGCCAAACCACAAAACCAGCCTAGGTGCCCATCAACAGATGAATGGAGACAGGAAATGTGGTCTACACACAGGGGAGCTTAATCTCTTAATCTCACCTGCGTCCAATAAGAATACAAATTACATAAAGAAGAATGAAATGGTGTCACTTGCAGGAAAACGAATAGAACTCAAGAGCATTATGTTAAGCAACATAAACCTGACTCAGGAAATCAAGGGTCATTTGGATATAGGTGGAATCTAGAGAGAAAAAAAAAAAAAAGAGGTGGTGGTGGATCTCATGAAAATAAAAGGGAGAGCGGCCAGGTAGCAGAAGTACACTGGGAGGAGGAAAATGGGAAGTACTTTTCAGACCTGAAATCTGAAAAGGAAGATATTATGGCTGCCACTGGGGGAGTATTTAAGGGGTTACACAGAGGTGTCATGGCCACCACAGTCCTGTCAATGGGGGACTCTTTTTCATACGGACCACAAGTAGGAAGTGAGTCTCCCTTCCAGGAGTAGGCGTTTCCTGCTAAATTTTCACGGGAGCTGTAGTCCTGGCACTGTGTGTGTGTGTGTGTCTGGGGGAGGTGGGGGGGGGGTTGGCATGGAGGGAGCAGCTGCTCCAGGTGGGGTCCCCGAGACTTACGAAGCGGCTGGAGTTGTTGTTGCGCATGGTTTTGGCATTGCCGAAGGCCTCCAGCAGCGGGTTGGACTGCAGGATGATGTCCTTGACGTGCTGGGGACAGAGGCAGGTGGAAAGAGGTCAGCTTGGGTCAGGTGCAGCGGAGACCCAGCCGGGGGAGACCCAGCCTGTCCTTCGGGTGCTGCCACCCTCACCTGGACCTTCTCTCCCCCGCCAGACACCTTGGAGATGTAGCCCATGATGTACTTGGCAGCCACTGTCTTCCCAGCTCCGCTCTCTCCGCTGGGGTAGAGGGAGGGAGGAACAGTCAGTGGGTGGGGGTGGTGGGAAGCGCCTGACCCGCCACTCACTCACTCACTGAGCACCTGTGGTGTGCCAGGCACTATTCCCGGCACTGGGGATACAGTCAAGAACAAGACAGCTGGAAACCCCTGTCCCCATGGAGCTGACAGGTAGAAGGAACAGATGGCCAGGGACAGAATGAATCAGTAAAATATATCAGGAGTGACATGGTGCAAGGGAAGTAAACCAGGGTGGAGGGGATGGGCAAAGAGGACAGCAGGGAGGGACAGCAAGTAGTGGTGGCGTTTGAGCAGGCGCCAGGGCGGGGGGTCGAGAACCCCCACCCCGTACCTGATGATGACGCACTGGTTCTCGCAGTCGATGAGCATGTTGCGGTACATGTTGTCCGAGAGGGCGTAGATGTGCGGGGGGTTCTCGTACTGGGCCTGGTGGGGCAGGTCAGGTCTCAGCCCGGGGCCAGGGGCTGGGAGTCTTAGGCTTGTTCCTCCCGCCTGACCCCAGCCTCACCGCGCCCTGGTAGAGATCGATCTCGCGGTCAGTGAAGTAGGGCATCTGCTTGAAGGGGTTCACAGAGATGAGCACCGGGCCGATGTAGGTCTGGGAGACGGTTAAGGACCACGTGGTGTTTTTGTCCCTCCAGGACCCCTCTGGCCTCGTTCTGCTCCCGTGGGGGTCCCCAGAGCCCCATTACTCGGAGGGAGACATGGAGATGCTCAGATGCACCTCGAGTCTCTTAGAAAAAAAACTGGGCTTCGTCCAGAAAGTGGGACTGTGCTGAGCTGCCCCAGGGCAGGGAGAGGAGAGCCGGGTACGGCCAACCCCAGTATAGCCCCGCTGTCACTCAGCCTGTCCTTGGTCTCCAGCCAGTGCCCTGCCTTGATGCCCACCTCCCCGCCACGGCTCAGGCCCTCCATGTCCTCCTGAGCTGCATCTTCCCTGAATGTCGCCATCCTCCTCGCCCTCCCTCTCTCTCCGCCCAGCCACGCCCCTGTCCCTGCCTCCCTTCCCTGCCTGCCCCGCCCACAGCCCAGGCTACGAAGATGTAGTCGTCCATGAAGCGCTTGCGCAGGTTGCCCACGATGGCGTCCTCGGTGATCTGGGGCAGCAGCACCATGTCGTCCACGCCGCTTTGCTTCACGTTGTGGCTTTGCCAGTGGAAGCGCTCCTTGCTACCCTGGGCACGGCGGAGGGGCAGGGTGAGCTGCTGTCGGAGCCTGGCTCACCACCACCAGAAGGGGCTTCCCCTGGGTCACCCGGGCTCCTCCCCCATCTCAGGGTCCCCAGGAGGGGTGGACGAGGTCCCATTCAAGCTTCCGACCAAACCCTAAGGACGGCTCAGGTCCATCCTTGGTCCTTCTGTCCATCCATCCCTCCACTTAGTACCTCCCTGCCACGGAGGAGGAGACGGAGGAGACTGGCTCCAGCCCCAGCCGGCCCTCCCAGGCTGTGTGGTAGAGGAGGAGGAGCCCACCCACCCTGGTTCTCACCTCCTCCCTCTCCTCCCTCCCCGCTCCCTGACCAGGCTGCTCTGTGACATTTGACCTGCAGCTCACCCCTTTCACCTCGAGGAGCCCTCCTTCCTCCCTCTGCCTACAAGATCATGTGTCCCCGCCTGGGGCTGTGACCTCTGTCCTGTGTCCTGCTGGGACACTGTTCCTCATCTCTGCCATGACGCCTGGCCCAGGCTCCCTGTCGCCTCTGCCACATTCTCCTCTCTTACCTTGCTCCCCACCAGTTCCGGCACCCTCCTCCACTCCCACTTTCCCTTTTCCTCCCTCAGTTTTTCATGCCCTTCTCCAGGGCCAGGGAGGAGGCTCAGGCATGGGTACTCCCCGAACCTCCAGCCTAGGTGGTGCCCAGTGCCCTAGATTCAGGGTCTCCCTTGGTCTCCTGCCGCCCCTGTCCAGGACACCCCTGCTGGGCATCCTGAAGCTTCCCTGCCTGGGAACTCAGGCTCAGAGGCGTCCCTCCCTCAGGAAGCGCTTCTGGAGGCTGGGCCAGGCGAGTCCTCCCCTAGTCCCCACAGGGAGTTCTGCTGAATGAAGCAGGCACCAGGGCAAAGAAGGAAACTGAGCTTCAGAGGGAAATTCCAGAGCAGAGGATGCTGGGAACCAAGGTCAAGTCTTCGAAGCGGACCCACCTTCCCAGCAGATTTTGGGGGTCGGAGATGGGTGTCTGGGCAGAGAGGACACGGGCAGGATTGAGCAGGAGAATGGTGCGGGCAACTCTAGGACAGAGGGCGATAAGGCTGGACCCAGTGTCGCAGGTCCGGCTGGAGAGCCAGTTTCCCCAGGGGCTGTTCTCCAGTGAAGGAGGGGCAGATTCCAGACACCCCCACAGCCCGGGAGGTGGGGTGGTTGAGGAATGCCACGGGCATGAAGTGAGCCCAGCCTTTGGCGTGGGGCTGGGGCTGGGTCCTAATCCTGGCCAGGCGGCCTGATAGCGCTGTGGGCCTCCCCTGCCCCGTCTGTAAAGCGGGAGGGGCGCCCCCTCCCTAGCGCCGAGGATCAACTGCTCCGGGAACGAGGTGGGTGGGGTGGGCGCTCAGGCCCCGCCGGCCGAGTGGTGTGAAGACCCACCCAGGCTGAAGGGCATTTGACCAAGCACCTGAGATTGCCGGGTCTGGGGGACCTGGTGCTGGGGCCAACACTACAGCTGTCCTCACGTCGCCATCGTGTGACACAGGCTAGGAGGGAAACCGAGGCTCGGGGCGCGGCGTGGCGTGGCTAAGGACAGCTGCCTGAGGACTGGCTCTGTGTCCAGGGTGGAGAATGGGAACCCCGTCTCCCTGACAGCGAGGAACAGACTGCAGCACCTGGGCGCGCAGGAGGCTGCGCTGGAGGGGGGGGGGGGAGCAGGGCGGGGCGATCTGCCTGGGGCGGGGCCAGGGCGGGGCGATCTGCCTGGGGCGGGGCCAGGGCGGGGCGATCTGCCTGGGGCGGGGCCAGGGCGGGGCGATCTGCCTGGGGCGGGGCCAGGGCGGGGTGATCTGCCTGCGGGCGGGGCCAGGGCGGGGCGATCTACCTGGGCATGGGCAGGGGCAGGGCGGCAGCTCTGGAATCCTCCAACGCCCCGCCCATTCATCAGTGCGCATTTTCCCGTGGCGACCTCCGTCCAGTTTCTCTGTGGCTGAAAAGCCTCCCCGTCGCCCCCCACTCACTCACGCCGCAGGGAATTCTTGAGCACCTGCTGAATGCGGCCCACTAGTGTTAATCCTGCAAGAAGGACTCTTCCAGCGACCCACTGCGTCCTCCGGGTCTCGGCGAGTGCCAGTCCCTGCCTCATAAATGCCAGTCCATCCTGTGTGACGGGCTCAGGGGACATCCTCTCTGGAGAGAACTCCCTGAATACAGAACAGGTGGGGTGCTTCCTCCGAACCCCCCTGCCTCCCGATGTCCCTCAGCGTCCACGTTCTGGACGTGGCGCGCGCCCCAGCTCATCCTAGTCCCCGAGGGCAGGGGCTCTGGCGTCCCAGGTGTCAGCGCCGAGTCTCCAGGAAGGAGAAGCGGGAGGGCGAGGGAATGGAGGAGGGGACCCCAGGGCCTCGAGTGTCAAGGCAAGGAGTTCAGGCCTGACTGTTGAGGCCGGAGCTGGGAGCTGGGAGCTGGGAGGCCGCTGGTGCTTTGGAGAACTCCCTGGGGAGGCCTCGGGAGAGACGGAGGGGCAGTTGTGGATCGGGGAGCCCCAAGCCGGATGCCACCTCCGTCGTTTATTTGGATGAGAGGTGGAGAAGGAAGGGTGGGTGGGAGGGGGACTGAATGAGGAAAGGGAGTCGGACATGGTTTGGGCTTAAAGGTGAAGGTCAAGGTGACAACCACATGGTGACCCAGCAGAAGCTCGTGATGAGCTCAGCTAGGGATGCTTTTGAGTCAGGGGTTGCTCAGGAGACCAGACTGGCTGCGCTGGAGCAGGCGAGTGAAGGTCCGCGCCGAGAGAGTTCTCAGGTGGGCATGCCGTTCCTGGAGGCTCGCGTGGAATCATGGGGACATTTTTGGTTGTCTCAGAGATGGGGATGTGACTGGCACTTAGTGGGTGGGGACTCAGGGTGGGTGCTAAATATGCATGCAGTTATTTGTCCTGCCTGCAGCCCCCTTCCCCACCCAAGCAGATGCTCATGTAAGTGACAAACCTGTTTATAATCACCGGAGCCTAGAACCAAGCTGTTTTATGCATAAAACAGAAAATCTTTTTTTTTTTTTTTTTTTTTGGTACCGGGGATTGAACTCAGGGGCACTCGACCCCTGGGCCACATCCCCAGCCCCTTTTTTTGTATTTTATTAGAGACAGGGTCTCACTGAGATGCTAAGTGCCTCGCCATTGCTGAGGCTGGCTTTGAACTCACGATCCTCCTGCCTCAGCCTCCCAAGTGCTGGGATTACAGGCCTCCGCGCCCGGCTCATAAACAGAAAATCTATGCCAGCTGATGATTCTAATCAAAATGCCTGGGACCAGAAGTGTTTCAGGGTCTTTATTAAAAATTTTGGTGAATTTGCATATTCATAGACGTCTTGAGGATGGTCTCACTGTGACCTTCCTTTGTTTCACAGGACGCATCCACACCTGGCCTGAAGGTGATTTTGCACACTATTTTTAGTGCATCTGCATCTTGATTGCCACCTGTCGCATGAGGTCAGGGGTGAAATTGTTCACTTTGGGCATCGCGTCAGACTCAAACATTTCAGCTTTTAGAGCATTTTGGGCTTGAGAGTTCTGGATGGGGTTGGCCCCGCCTGCCCGCGCTCAGCACGATGGACACACGCCGCCTTCTGCAGCCAAGTGGCCGTGACCGCCAAGTGCAAAGGGAGATGTTCATTTTTTCCCGATTTCACCAAGTTCAGCATCTGGGAAGCTGACGTTCCCCCAAGGTCACAGTGCTAGTGCTGTTGAGGTGACCACTGTGGCACCCCTCAGTATTGGCCTGCAGGTGGGGCTGTGTGCTCACCGACACACCCGGCCACAGGGGGGCGCACTGCAGGCATTCCTGCTGCCCTGGCTTGAGGGCTTCTCTCCGCAGTACTGGGGGCATCACATGAGTTCTTTGTGACCCTCAGGGAGTCGGGGAGTTGAGTGTTCCCCGTTTGGATTGCAACACCTGATGGGAGAAGGGGGCGTGGCCGTGGTGCATGCCTGGCTTGCAGTGAGGAGGGCGGGGCAGGGCGGTGCTGGGGCTGCCAGGGACCCAGGGAGCCACTGGGACCAAGGGAGGCCCAGCTGGGATGACAGGGGTGTGGGGGGGACTTCCACCAGCTACTGAGGATTGCCCAGACCCTCCAGGGACCCCAGGGAGGGTATCAGGGACCTCAGGAGTCAGCTGGAGAGGGGAGGAGGTGTGAGGACAGGTGTCAGACACTTTGGCTGGGAAGAGGAAGAGGGAGAGAGCTGCGGGAGAGGTGGGGTCAGCGAGTGTTTCCTGTTTTCAAGATGGGGAGACCTGGGGCTGGGATTGTGGCTCAGCAGCAGAACGCTCGCCTAGCGCATGCGCGGCCCGGGTTCGATCCTCAGCACCACGTACAAATAAACGCATTGTGTACAACTAGAGCAAATAAATAAATATTAAAAAAAAAAAAAAAGATGGGGAGACCAGAGCATGCTGGTGAGGAGAGGGAATGAAGATCGGGAACAAAGTGGTGTCCTTCATCATTTGTGGGCTTGGGATCTGCTCCTCGTCTGAGCTGATGGCTGGGGGCACCCACACAGCCGAGTGTAAGTGGCTGGGGGAACAGGAAGTAGATTCTATCTCTGAGGAGCTGGAGGGCTGGGTCCGTGAGTGCTAAGGTCGGAGAACGATAGGGACAGTAGTTTAAAACCCTGCAGGCGTTTATTCTGTGCCAGGCTCTGGTCTGAGTTTATTTTTTTCTTGTGCTAGGGTTTAAACCCAGGACCTCATGCATGCTAGGCAAGTGCTCTGCCATCAAGCCACACCCCGGCACTGTCCTAAGCTATTTTTTTTTTTAATATTTATTTATTTGCTTTAGTTGTACACAATGCGTTTATTTGTATGTGGTGCTGAGGATCGAACCCGGGCCCCGTGCGTGCTAGGCGAGCGCTCTACCGCTGAGCCACAATCCCAGTCCATGTCCTAAGCTATTTGAAGAGAATTATTTCATCCTTTCAACACATGCTGAGCTTGGCACTATTATCAACTTCATTTTGCAGAAGAGGAAACTATGCAGAGAGCACAGAGAGGTTAGGTAACCTCCTGGAGATCACACAGCAGGAGCATGGTGGCGTAGGAAGAAAGAAACACACCGGACTTTCAGACTCCAGTGCAGTCTGGGTCAGAGCTGGCTGGGGTTGGTGCTTCAAGCCGGATGAGGACAGATGGGGTGAGAACAGGCTGGCCTATCCAGGGCTTCCCCTTTTGGGCTGGTCCTTTCTTCATGCTGTGAGGCCCCTCGGGCTGCGCTGAGACCCAAGGCCACTTCCTCTTGCTGGAACCTGAGGCCTGAGGCCAGCTGTGTCTGGCTGGGTGCACTGGCCGTCTGGCTGTGGTGGCCTTTGGCGCTGGGTTCCTCTTCCTGTCCCTCCCTTCATCCCTTGCTCTGTGGAGCAGCCTCTGTGTCTGGCAGGGCCTGCTGTACCCTCCCTCTTGGTCCTGCCCGCAGGGCCTGGCCCCCAGATGCTCTTAGCCCCAGCCAATCACGAAGGGCAGGCCTTGGCATGGAGGGGAGAGGAGGCTTTGTCCGTGGGAGAAGTCAAGAATTTTGGTCCATGATAGGTAGTCTTCAAGTCCTGGATTGACAGTTCGCCACCCGTGTGACCCTGGGAAGACCAACTCCCGTCTCAAGCCTGTTTTCCCATCTCTCAGGTGGATTCCATTATGACCTTCTTGAGGACTGGGGCATAGGAGCTGGTCAGGACCGACTTGCTGAATGAATGAATGGAGTACCGTGGAAGAAGACTTCTCCCCGTCCCTTCTACTAACTAAACATCCCTCTCTCTGTGCCCCCCAAGTTACCACGGATCAAGTTGCAACTGTTTACTCATGAGTCCCTTCCTTGGGGTGGGGGTGTAATGAAGAGGTTGTGGTCACAGTTGACCACAAGCTGAGTATGACTCAACCTGCTGGGGCTGTTAGGAAAGACAGTCAGGGGCTGGAGGTGCCTAGGGTGGGAAGGGGAAGGTGGCTTCTTCCTTCAGCTCTTCAGAGAGGTCTTCCTACCCCAAGGTGAGAGGCAGTGGGGGCTGGGGTGTCCGGGACAACCTTGCCCTGTCCGAAAGGGAGGAGGGGTTGTTTGTGGTCTGGGCAGTGGCTGCTGTGGGGCGCGGGCACTAGCGCCCTGTAACACACTTCCTGAGCCTCCGCTGTGCACGAGGTAGGCTGAGGCCGGGCGCAGACGACCCTCTTCTTGGAGTAGGTGGAGAGATTGCCCAAGGGGACTGTTGGGGGAGGGGAGGAGCGCACTTCCTGCAGGAGGCGGGCCTTGGACTGTGGGTGGGCTTCTTGGGAGCAGGGTGTCTAAGTGAGGCTGAAGGGATGGGCCAGGGTCTGCCCAGGGCCTGTGGGGTGAGTGCCCACCTCCATCGGGACCCCTCGCCTCCTAGCAGGAGGGGGCGGCTGTGCCACATGGCTGTTGACAGGGTGGTCTCGGGAGTGACCGAGCTGAAATCCGCCCAGCTGTCTCGGTTTCCTCACCTGGAGGACGGGAGCGGGGAGGACGCAGCCCCACAGGGCGCTGGGCGGGCTTGGCGGGGCACGGGTTGTCGCGGCACAGGCCACCTCCCCGTGGCCACCTGGAGGCCCGCGGCCTCGAGGTTCGCCCCTGAGGTTCCCGGCTTTCTGTCCCCGCGCGGCGATGAGCCAGAGCCCCGGCAGGAGAGAGCCGCACACACCACTTCCTTCCTTGGCGGGAGGAGCCGTGAGGTGGGCGCCAGCCGCCCTGGTCCCCGGGGCTGCCCCTGGAGCCTTGGTCCTGCCTCCCCAGCCCGGTGGGCTCCGGCCACGCTCTGCGAACGCCATTCTCCCTCCAAGCGCTCCCGGGCTGCCCTCCCTCTGGGGGGGGGGCGCGTGTCGCTTTTGGTCCTGCGGGAGCTGTCACCCAGCAGGTGGGGGCCTGTCCTGCGGCCCCTGGGCTCTGGGTCTAGCTGCGGGGGACGGTCCGGGGTCAGGGGACTTGACACCCCCACACAGAGGCTGGAGCAGGGAGGCCTCCGGCTCACTGGACGGGAGCCTGTGGGATGGGCCCAGGCCCAGCCACACCTCCCCGCCCTGGCTCCTGCTGGGCCCTCCTCACGACTCTTTCACCTGTGTCCCTGTCACCTCCAGCCTCTTCTGTCCATCACCACAGCTAATGGCCCTAGACCAAGCAGCCCCGGCACTGGTCTCTGTGCTTTCTGTCTGCACCTATAAAACAACCCCGGTCACCCACCTGTCACCACCAGCGCCAGCCACTGGCTGCCTCCGCCCGACACCCCACAGTCAAACAGAAACTGCTAATAACGGTAGTGCCAGCCGGAGTCAAGCAGAAACAGGGACCTGTCCCCTCTCCCTCTACAGCCGCCCCTCACCGCCCACCACCCCGATAACCAGCCATGCCCAGCAACAGTGCCTACCCCTGGCCACGCACAGGGACACCCCTCAGCAATGCCGCGAAGCAGCCCTGACCAGCCAGGCCCCCTGCAGGACCAGCCACCAGCGAGATGCACCCTCACCAGAGACCAGCAGTGGGCTGGGGATGGCGCTCAGTGGTCACTGAGCATGTGCGGGGTGCTGGTCAAACCCCAGCACTATGACTGGGGGGCGGGGAACATAAGCAAAAAAAAAAAAAACAAAAAACAAAAAAAAAAACCCCAAACCCAAAGCCAGGCGCGGTGGCGCACGCCTGTGATCCCAGTACTTGGGAGGCTGAGGCAGGAGGATCGCGAGTTCAAAGCCAGCCTCAGCAATGGTGAGGCCCTGTCTCTAATAAAATGCAAAAAAGGGCTGGGGGCTGGGCGCGGTGGCCCACGCCTGTAATCCCAGCACTTTGGGAGGCTGAGGCAGGAGGATCGCGAGTTCAAAGCCAGCCTCAGCAATGGCGAGGCACTTAGTAACTCAGGGAGACCCTGTCTCTAAATAAAATACAAAAAAGGGCTGGGGATGTGGCCCAGGGGTCGAGTGCACCTGAGTTCAATCCCCGGTACCAAAAAAACAAACAAACAAAAACACCAAACGCAGCAATGAACTACAAACAGCAAATGGACGCCCCCAACACCACCCAGCTCCAAATATCAGCACCCAGACCACTGTCGTTCCATCCATCACCAGGGGTCACCAAGATGTCAATCGGAAACAACCAGCGGCCAATCTTAAACCCCCACTGTCATCATGTCAAAAACAAGAACCACCGTCAGCACCATAGCAACAGCCACCATTGCAGCCGACACTGACCGCTCCTCCCTAGTGACCCAGGGTCACCTGCACCCATCCCTGCGCAGACTCCAGAGGCGCCTGAGCCCCACCCTGGGACGGCCACCGTGTCCTGGGCGCGCACGGGGTGCTCTGTCACAGACTTTCTGAGCAGCGCTTCATGGAATCTTTCAGCGAGTCCTGGGGTCTCTCCAGGAAGTCCAGCACCACCGGCCCAGGGGGCATTCCCACGGGTGGCCCCCGCCACCTCTCCTCCCTCTCCTCCTTGGGTGCGCTCCCCTCTCCCACTCGGCCTGGTCCTTTCTCCCAAGGGGCAAGGCGCTTCCTGGGCCACCAGGGCTCCTTGGCCCTGGCCGGGCTCGGTCTTGGAGGAGTCTCCCTGCCGAGCCTGGTTGTGGACCTCGGGGAGCTCTGTGGCCAGGGATGCCCGGCGCGCCCCTGGCTCTCCAAGGAGGGTCTCAGGGCGCACAGCTCCCGCCTTTCCCTCCGCCTCCCGGTCTCGCCCTGGTCAGCTGTGGTCCGCAACCACCAAGAGCCCCGCAGGGTCCCTGTCCCGCATTCTCGTTGACAGAATGACAAACCGAAAGCTGAAGTGGACTGCAGAGCCCGGGGCTGGGAGCTGGGGGACCGCGGCTGCCGGGCCAGGCGGGAGGGCCACCGCTCCTGCATCCTCAGGCGGGTGGCTCTGAGCTGTGACCATCTCCCCACCTTTTCCTCTGTAGACACCACAGCCAAACAACCTGTCACCCGCACAGCCACACTGTCACTACACCCCCTGGCCCACGAGACACAGCTCCCCTCCCACTGGTGGACTCAGGACGGCCGAACCCACAGACCCTCTGAACGTCCCCATGGAAATGCTCCCGAAGACCCTCTCTCATATCCAGACCCCCAAAGATGACATCTCTGTGAACCGAGGCCAGGAGAGAGGAAGTGACCTGTCCAGGGCCACACGGGGCTGAGAGCTGAGCTGAGCTGAGCTCGGACTTCCCTGGACGTCCCCGGAAAGGGCCAGGTCCCTGTGCCTGCACTCTCGGATTCCCTTGGGACACCTTCTCTCTTCCAGCTGCTGTTCCATGGTCCCAAGAGCCAACCTGGCATTGTCAGATGGGAACCTGTGTCTGGCAAGGGACCAGGGTCCCTTGGCCTGCACCGAGGGACCCCAAGGCGCCTGCCACGGTCTTTCTCATTCCTCGCTTTCTGATGCCGGTCTCCAGGGCACCTCCATCTTGCTGCTGTCCCCACCCCTGCACCTCCAGAGCCCCCCCACTTGGAGGACTTACCATGGTGGGGCTGGGGGCCGGCTCCTGGTGGGGGGGCACCGGATGGGCTGTGGCAGGGACGCAGGCTCAGAGGGCTCTTGGGGGCGGCTTGGGCATGGCCCTGCTCCCGTTCCTCACCGGCTCCTGGCCCTTAGTTCCTCTTACAACAGCCCCTCTCACTTCCTTTGACGGGAGGGGCCGTGGCCATGGGGGAGGGAAGCTGGGCCCCAAGGGCGGGGAGAAGGCAGCCCTAGCAGCAGGGCTGGGGGAGCCTCTGCACCTCCAAGACTGCTGGCAGCCACTGTCAGACCCCAGGGAGCCCCTTCTCCCTCTCAAGGACAGGGGCCACATTCAGGTCTGCTGGCCGCAGGACTGACCACCCTTGGCAGGTGATCTTGGGAGCGTTTGGATCATTCACCTCTTTTCAAAACTAGGGAAAGGGCCACTGCAGATGCGTCTGCGCTGATAAACTCTCTTCCAGATCGGCCTGCGCGCAGCCCTAGGGGCTCCTGAGGCCGTGGAGGGGGGGCAGTGGGAGGGGACAGTGTGAGGAGCCAGGTGTCCGGAAGTCTCCAGCTTTGGGTGTCAGATCTGGACCCAGCTCTGCCCCCCGCTCTGCCACTTCCTGGACTTGGTTTCCCATCTCCTTCTTGTAAAAAACGGGGCATCTTCTCTTGGCAGTGCCTGGCCCAGGTGGGTCCCAGGCTTTGATCTCTGGAAAATCAGCAGACCACAACAATTCCAAGAAGTTATCCCCTCCCCACCTCCTCCAGCAAGGAGGTGGCTGAGGGGTGCAGACCCACCCTCCATCCAGGATGCCCTTAATGCATCCTCCCTAGTGTCCGTACGTGGCGCCCCCTAGTGTCCATGTTGGGGAGGGAGCCTGTCTCTCCTTGAATCTCTGGAGCAAGTTCCTGGAATTGGGCCAACTTGAGCAAGGCAGGAGGACCCTGCTCCTGGGGGCTGTCAGGGGAGTGTGACTTTGGGAACCTCCGCCAGAAGCTGCACTTCTGTCCTAAAATCTCTGGGCTTTTGTTTGTGTTTTTAAAAGTCCCCTAACTTCACTGTGGATGACCCTGAAGGGCTGTGACCTCTTCTGGTCCCAGGCAGGGGCTGGCTGGGACTCAGGCACACCAACACACATCTACATATGCACGGAAATTTACACAAGACAGAACTTTATTATGTGGGGCTTCCTGGCGAGAAGTGTGTGGGCCCCAGGGCAGGGCTTGTAGCACCATGAAGGGGGTGGCCCAGATGTTGGGGTCCCCAGGGGGCAGGCAGAGCAGAGGTTGGGGTGGATATTCCCCCCTGGTCAGTTCGCCGGGAGGGCATCAGGGAGATGGTGCTAAACTCCTCCCCCATAGTAGACACAGATTCCCCCCAGCTCAGAGTGGACAGGAAGGCCAGTGCTCGGGGACAGGGCACCCGCAGACCCCCTCCCCACCTCCACTCTTCACAGTACATATTCCGATCAAAGGGTGGGAGAGCGTTGGGGACTCCATGAGGGCGGGTGCAAAGGGCACTGGGGTGAACTTTGTCCCCTTTCCAGACCCACCCTGGAGGAGGTCTCAGTATGAACTAGGTGAGGGGCTGAAGAGGAAGCCTGGGAGTAGCTAGCCCCTCTCCATCGCCCAGCCGGGGGCCCTGCAGGGGTTCCCAATAAATAACTTCCAGCTCCATCTCACCCTTTGCTTCCAGCTCCCGCCCCCTCTGGCCGCTCGCTCTGGCCCAGACCCCCTCAGCCTGCACTCAGGTGTGGCTTCAGGTGCCGCGCGACCCCTAGCGGCCCTGGCAGGTTTTGCAGCACATCTGGCGGAAGTAGGCTCGGCTGCAGAACTGGAATTTGAGCACCAGGGGGCAGTAGGCGACTTTGTTCACATCCTTGCACTCTGTGGGGGTATTGAGGGGAAAGAAAAGAAGAAATCAGGTCTTAGTGCCCCTCCCAGCAGAGGTGCATCCACTGCCTGGACTGTGGTTTTTGGTCACTGACTTTGCCTATGTCTCAGTTTCTGCAATTGTCAAAAGGGGCTTATAATAGAACCTATGTCATTAGGCTGTTTTGAGGATTTAGACTCCTTTCCCTTCTTAATAAACCGAGTCCTTTGGCCACAGCTCCAGGCATTTAAGTATTTTATGTTTATGGTATTCAACAGTCACCCTTCATGACAGTGGACAGCAGCCAATGAAGTCCTAATAAAGGGCTGCAGGTTGATCATCCTGCCCAAGTGAATACATTATTCACACCCCTTGATAGTTAAGGAAATGGAGGCACAATGGTATGAGACGAACCTCAGTAGTTTGGCTCCAGTGCCTGGAATAAGAAATCTATTGCTCTCTATCAAAAGTAAGTTTGTAAACTGGTGCAGTGACACACACCTGTAACCTCAGCTAGTTGGGAAGCGGAGGCAGGAAGATCACAAATTTGAGGCCAGCTTGGGCAACTTATTGAGACCCTGTCTCAAACTTGAAAAGAGCTGGGGATGTGGCTCAGTGGTAGAAGGCATGCCTAGCATGCTCAAGGCCCTGGCTTCAACTTCTAGTACTGCAAAACCAAATAAGTAAGCAGAAACAAAACAAACATAATTTACAGCTGGGTGCAGTGGCACCTGCCTGTAGTTCCAGCTACTCAGGAGGCTCAGGATCACCTGAGCCCAGGAGTTCAAGATCAACCCAGGTAACATAGTGAGACACCCATCTCCACACCCACACCCACACACACATACACACACACACACACAGAGTTATGGTATAACAGCAGTATTCTCAAGGGGTGGAGAATTTGTCCCCTCCCCCTCAGTAGGCAATATCTGGAGACATATTTCCTTGTCATAACTAAGGAGGGGGGGGTGTTACTGGCATCTAGTAAGAGAAGTCAGGATGTTGCAAACATCCCAGGAAGCACAGGGCAGAGTCACCTGGCCCAACACATCAACAGTGCCTGAGACTGAGACACTGATTTAAAGAAAAAATACAAAGTGAATGAGGCAACAGGAGGAAATGAACAGGATGAAGGTCACGGTGCTGTGTGCCGGGCTGAGCTGAGCCTGAGTGCTCAGAGGGCCCGCACAGTGACACCTAATAAATATTTGCAGCGGGGCACGGTGACCGATGGCCTGGCAGAGACAGAGAAAAGCATTTCCGTGGTTCCAGAGCTCTGAGACTAATTGTCAGGACCCCCTTGCCCTCTCCTGGTGCTCCTCTGGCTAGGGCCCTCCAGGTGTCCTCTGGTCTGTCCCCCACATACCTTCGGGGCCGTCCCCAGGTGGCGTACTGTCGCACTTAGTCTCACACTGCTGTGTGGCGGGGGGGGCCGCAAGGCCTCGGTGCACTCGCGGGAAGGCTGGCCCGTGTGGCTGGTGCAGTGCACGGCCCGCTGCTGCTGGCCGAGGCCGCACTGCGCGGAGCACTGGGGAGAGGTGGCGCGGTGGCGCTGAGCCGCAGCCCCTCGGCCCCTGCCCGCTCCTGAGTCCCATCCAGGGCGTGCCCACCTACCTCGCTCCACTCACTCGCTACCCAGCGGGCTGGGGGACAGCGGCGCAGGTTGCAGCGCATGGTGGCCGGCGGCTTAGCTGCGGGCGGGCAGTGCGTGGGGGCAGGGTGGCCCGGTGGTCAGCGCTCTTGCAAAGGACCACGCGGTGACGAAGCCCGGGCCCGCAGCTTGGGGTGCACTGCAGTTGGAGAAGTTGTATGCTCAGGGGGTGGGCAGGGTGCTGGCCCAGTGGGGGGTGTGGAGTGGACAGGTAACGGAACCAGTCGAAGGTGGCCCCCTAGGGTACCGGGCCCGCCGAGCGAGCCTCCACATGGGCATGCCAGGACCTGCCCGCTCTCGGCGCGGGAGTGGACTGGGGGCGTGCGGGCGGGAAGGGGCGGCTGACCTCAGACCAGTCCAGGGCTGCCCACTCGGGAGGGCAGGCGGGGCCGTGGCAGGCCTCCAGCACCGGCGGGCGGGGCTGCGGGCACGCGCCGTCGTCCAGCGCCTTCTCCTCGGCGGCCGACACGCGGCGCTGGCACACCACGGAGCGGCTGCGCACGCCCGCGTCGCAGCTGCGGCTGCAGCGCGACCAGTTTCCTACGACCCAGCTGGGGGGATGCAGGAGGGGTCTGAGCGACTATGCAGGGCAGGCGCCCCGACCCGGGAGCTCGTCTACTAGCCTGTGCCTATCCTGCCAAGGGGCATCGTGCAGAATGGGGCTGGGCAGGGGCATCCTCCAGGCAAAGCGCCCCGGACGCACTTGTCCATTGCGGCCCGCTCCCGACGGAGGGCAGGGAGAGGCATCATCCGGGTTCCCCAGACGATCTAGCCCTCGCCTTGGGGAGCACTATGACCTCGACCTTGCGAGTCCTAGAGCACTGTCACTCTAGCACTGGGTCCGCTGTCACCGCAATCCCCCCCCCCACACCCCCGGGCCACCATGCCTCCGGGTGGCCACTCACTCCGGCGGGCACGGCTCTGTGTTGCAGGCACGCTGCCTCTTGGGCAGTTTGCTGTGGGCGCTGCAGTGGTGAGGGGCCACTGCCGAGCTGTCCAGCTGGTTGCGACACTCCACCACCTGCACCTGGCTGCCTGGGGGAGGGGAGAGTCCCGCTCAGCCGCGTCAGAGGACGGCGGCTGGTGCCCTGCGCTCGCCGGGGCCCACCCTGGCCTCACCGCCTGCACACTGGGCTGAGCACTTGGTCCAGGGTGTGTAGTGCCAGGAGTAGGGGGGCAGTGCGTCCCGCGTGACGGGTGCATTGAAGCGGTAGCGGAGGGCGGGCAGCTCCGTTCGGGCCAGCACCTGGGGGCGGGGGCGCAGGGGCAGCTGATGGAGGGATCTCACGGGTCGCCATCCCCCAAGACGATGACGTTCGTTCTTCTGCACCTTGCCCGCTCCCTGCCCCCACTGTTACCATGACGACGAGAGACGCATTAATGGGTCCCAGGGCTTCTAGGCTCTGGGCCTGGTCTGGCCCCTGTCGCAGGTGAAAGGTTGTCCCGGCCAGAGGCAGGCGGTGAGGCTGGGGAGTTCCGGGCAGCCCCTCCAGCAGCAAGGACTCCTGGTCCCCCTTCAGGGCTGGGGGACAGCACAGGGCTCAGAACTCTGGTCAGGCTCCCCACCTCTGTGGACCCACAATCCCCATCTCCCCATCTCCACATACCCAGGTGACTGAGGGACAGGTTCAGGTCCTGGATGAAGATGTGGACAGAGCCTTTGGGGATCCAGACGACATCCTCATACCCTAGACAGTAGAGGTCGGTGTCACCCACCTGCCCCCCACTCATCCTGGGCCCTGATGGTGCCGCCAACCGATACTGGGCTGAGGGCTTGCATGGCACCCCCGTGAAGTGCATGTGTCACCACGCTCATTTTACAGATGACAAAACTGGAGGTCAGAAACTAAGCAACTCACCTGAGTTTCACAGCTAGGCAGTGACTAAGCTGGGAACCGCCCCCCCCCCCCCCATATTAGTGACGGACAGAGGTGGAGCCCGGGCCCCTCCATGCTAGGCAAACACTCTACCACTGAGCCACACCCTCCCTGGGGTGGATTTGAACCCCAATTTTCCTGCCCCTCTAACCACCAAAATGATCTGATCCAACTCCCAGTCCCCTCTAAACAGAAGGGCTGGCCCGGGCCAGGGACACCAATGAGACCCTGCCACACAGGGCGACATGGTGGAATCTTGGCACTCGGAACTAGGTTGACAGTGGGTTTCACACGGACTCCCTAGGCCCCCAGGAGCCCTCGACCTTTGCCCACCTGAACCCTCCAGTCCTGGACATCTGGCCAGACCCCACGCTGTCCCCCTGTGCTGGGCTCTGTGAGCTCCGCCCTCCCTCCCTGCAGGTTCGACATCCCTAACCCACCCTCCCGCCCAGGAGGAGTGAGGAGGCTCTGTGGCACCCCAGGGCCAAGGACCCTCAGTCTCCATCTCTCTCTCCCTCACCCACTAGATGCCACTTCAAGGTCCTCTGGGCTCCTCAGTCTCTGTGTCCCAACTCCATACCTTTCCCGTTCTCCTTGAAGTCCCCATCTTGGGGACAGTCTATTGCCCTCTAGGAAGTCACTTAGATGTCCCCATGGACATCTGAAAATCCTCCCCGACTGCACACCCGGGTCCACGATCAGCCACGTCCTGCAGCCCTGGTGTCTGGATTTACCTCCACTTTTCCTCTTCCTTCCGTCCCTACTGTCCCTTCTTGGCTATGTCACCACATCCTCTCATTCTTGACACCAGCTGCCTTAGATACCCACACCGGGGCCCTGCCCAGGGAATGGAACTCACGTTCTGCAACTTGTTCCTGCTGGTCTGTGTGCGGCCTCACCCAGCCCCATCACCCAGCCCCACTCCCTGCCCCAGCACTCCTGGCTTCCAGCCTTCCTGACTCCCCGCTCCCGGGGACCCCTTTCCCTGGGCAGGAGCAGGGAAGTGTTCTCCACACCCTCCCACTGTCCCCTCCCCAAGTAAGCCTTTTCTTGCCAGCACAGAGAGCTCCCCAGCTCCTCTGGCTCACAGGACAGAGAATGAGCCCTCCTCCCAACCAGACCTGGCCTGAGGGCCCAGGACAGCAGAGGGAGGAGATCTGGGGTTTCCATCCCACCAGAGCCCAAGGCAGCAGCCAGGGCCCTTCCTGATCCTGATCTGGGGCATTTTGTACCCTCAAGACTACACGGGGCAGGGCGCGGTGGCGCACGCCTGGAATCCCAGCACTTGGGAGGCTGAGGCAGGAGGATCGCAAGTTCAAAGCCAGCCTCAGCCATGGCGAGGCCCTTAGCAATAATAAAATACAAAAAAGGGCTGGGGATGTGGCCCAGTGGTCGAGTGCCCCTGAGTTCAATCACCGGTACCAAAAAAAAAAAAAAAAAAAAAAAAAAAAAAAAAAAGACTACATGGGGCCCTGGAGTCTAAGAAGTTACTGATACTGATCTTAGCTACTGTGGTAATGAGGTCAGCCCCGTCCCCGGCCATCAAACCCAAGTGGGGAGTCTGAGAGCCCTCACCTGCCCCAGGCAAGGCTGGGCTGAAGACCCCCTCGATGGTCTCGCAGGCACTGCCGTCACCCCCCACACACGCGGCACTTGTCCTCCCGCAGGTCGGAGCCCAGGACTCGGTCACAGCCCACATGCTGCACAGAGAGCGTAGTGCCGGGCTGGGCGGCACGGAGGTGCCCTCCTCTCCCGGCACCAGCCGCTCCTTCTCCTCAGGAAACGCTTACCTTGCACTCGCCGCTCACGCAAATGTCCACTGTGTCTGGGCGGCAGGGCGTCCCATCCACCACAGCGGCCGCTCTCTCGGTGTAGAAGTTGAAGCCTTCAGCTAGGCACGTGAGAGAGCAGGCCTTCACGCCCCCTGGGGGGCACGGCCCCGTCAGACCCAGACCCGATGTCATGGGCAGGGGAGAGAGGGAGTGGAGGCCGGGAGCCCAGGCCAGCCTCCGCCCTGCACGTCCCAGGTGCTCTGGTTCCTTGGGCAAGGGGAAGGGTCCAGGCAGACCCCAGGATGCCTCCCACACCCCCACACTGCTGGCTGCCCCCACAGCTTCACTCCACTGCCGCACAGCCCCTGGGACTCCCCACTCACCTCCTCGGTACGTCTTCCATGTGTAGAACTTTCCACGGAAGGGGACACTGTCAAATTCAGAGCACTGCATTTCCCTGAAGTCTTGGGAGCCAGGGGGACAGTCCTGGATGGAGGAAGTTAAGGCAGAGAAGTGACCCTCAGAGGGGCATTTGTTGAAAGATTGAGGCTGGAGGCAGGGAGGCCAGGGAGGAGGCTGGGACGGTCCAGGTGAGACCTGTGCTAGGTATCTAAGAGTATCTAGGTGAGTCACCAGAGGATAGGGGTGAGCTGGGGATGATGCCTGGGTCTGATTTCCGACCAGGGGACTTCTTGAGAGAGGAAGCCTAGAATAAATGGAGCAGGGTTTCCAATGTGTGCCGAGTTCTTCATGAATGTGAGGGGTGTGTGGCTTCCCTGCGGACCCGAGAGTCCCCAGGTGGGGATCTGGGAAGGTCACTGTTCGCCAGAAGTTCTTCCCGTCCTCTGAACCTCACCTTCTTTAGCAAGCCTCTGGCTTGCCGGGGGCATGTGCACCCTGAAAACTCATCCACACCTGGGACCCCAGCCACGGCAACCCCAGCATTTAAGGAACAAACAAGCAGCAGAGACACTCTGGAGAGAAGCCCCTCCCAGATGCAGTCATGGTGGGGGCACAGAAAGGTGGTGTGCAGATCTCTGGTCAGACCAAGCACAGCAGAAGACGAGAGATGGCCCCCAGATTTGGTGAGAGGAAACAGGGTTCTGGGATGACAGAGGTCAGGGGCTGGGCTCTTCGAGGGAAGCTAGGCTGTGAAAAGGAGGGCCACACTGCACTGTACCCGCGGAGAGGGCAGGCAGCAGGCTGAAGCACTTGGACACCCCCCACCCCGGGTCAGGACTTGCCCTCGCCGTCCCAGGGCACTCACCTCGGTGTTGCACGAGCGGTGCCGCCGCCTCTCGCCCAGACAGTACTTGCCCCCGATGGTTGGCCTGGAAGGGACGGGGGAGACAAGTGAGAGATGGGGCAGGGGGCGACAGGGGCCAGGGGTCCCCCGTTCTCCTGGCAAAGGTCCTGAGGGCTGACCTGGGGCTGTCGCAGTGGCGGCTGGAAGAGGACACACCGCCGCCGCACGTTCTGCTGCAATCGCCCCACGGGGTCCACGGGCCCCAGGCCCCGTCCACGCCCTCCGGCCGCGACCCGAAGGGGACACACACCCGCTTGTAGCACCACTGGGCGGGGTTTTTTGGTGGTGGTTGGTGGGGAGATGGAGAGGGCAGAGTCCTGCTCTGCAGACGCTCTGGGCTCAGGGCCCCGTCCCCCCCATCCCCCCATGACCCAGGCACAGGTCCCGGTCCCTCGAGGATGGGGCTGAAGGGGATGGACAGAGGCGTGGTCTGAAGAAGCGGCCGGTCAGGCCGCACAGGGTTCTGGCCGAGGCCAGAGGCGTGGCGAGGGAGCGCGGCAGCGCTCAGGCAAGAGGCGTGGCCTAAGCGCAGGACAGCGGGAGGCGGGGCGAAGACAAAAGCAAGAGGGGCGTGGCCTGAGATGGACGGCCACACGGGGCGGGACCTGCATGCGGAAGGCGTGCCGGGGGGGGGGGTACAAGAGGAGGGCGGGGGCGTGGCCTACGCAGGAAATGGCTCGAGGGGCGGGGCCCAGCCCGTCCGGCGCTCACCCCCTTGTCGATGGTGTGCGTCTGGCACACCGTGCCCTCGGCGGCGGGGATGCTGTTGGTGATGCACCGGTTGCTCTTGCTCAGACACCACAGCTCGCTGCAGACCTCCTGCGGGCCGAGGAGCCCGCTCAAGCTCGACACCCACCCTCCCGCAGCCCGCCTGGCCCGGGGGGACTCAGGCGTCCTGCGCACTGCAGGCCCGGAGCCGGGCCCCAGAGTTTCCCCGGCTCAACTGAGCCCCTTTGGGGGCGCGGTTTGGGACTTGTCAGTGAGCTGTGCTTATGGAACACCTATGAATGCCACCAACTCCTTTGGACATTATTATCCCCATTTTAGCGCAAGAAAATCAAGTTTCAGACAGGCGAGGTCCCTGCGCTACTCAGGGGCAGCCTGGAGACTAACCCAGACCTTTGAGGCTGGGTAAACTTGGGACGTGATAGGGAAGGGATAGGAGGGATTCCCTCTTCTTTTATGGGATGTGCAAAGTGTAGGCAGAACAGTTGTGAGAAACCAGGCCTGGGCGGTGGCTCCGGTCAAGTCTCATCTTTGTTTCTTGCACTTGGTGGTTGTCTTGTCCCCCCATCTGAACTGGAGAAGCCCCTGGTGCTTTTAAACTGTGGAGGGTGAAGGTTCGAGAGGATGGCCCAGGGATGCCGCTGTCCGCCCCAGGTGAAAAATCAGTACCACCTTCTTCCGTCTGCATCTTTCTTGGGCTGGCCCAGGCACTGACAGCAGGTCCTGTCTGTGGCAGGAAGCTGGACCGGTACCAGAGAGACGCTTTGACCCTTTCAGTCTAGGTTGTTATCCTGGGAGAAGCCCCACTAGACTCAGGTGTTGACTTAGCCTAGTCGTCTGGCTTCACCTACTTGGCTTGTGTCCTCCTGGCCATCTCTAAAAATACTGTACCAGTTCAGGCCCAATCCCACTTAGAGAGAACCCTCCATCCCAGCCCTGCTGCTGTCCTTTCCATGAGGTGCTGTGGTATATATAAGTGAGTTCCAGGCCACTCAGGGAAACAGTCCTACCACTGACTTGCAATGCATTTCCCCTCTCTGGGCCTCAGTTTCCTCATCTACAAGATGGGCATCCTTGCCGGGCGCGGTGGCGCACGCCTGTAATCTCAGCACTTTGGGAGGTTGAGACAGGAGGATCACGAGTTCAAAACCAGCCTCAGCAATGGCGAGGCACTTAGCAACTCAGTGAGACCCTGTCTCTAATAAAATACAAAAAAGGGCTGGGGATGTGACCCAGGGGTCGAGTGCCCCTGAGTTCAATCCCCGGTACCACCAAAAAAATAAAAAAAATAAAGATGGGCATCCTTGCATAAATGTCCTGCTATTGGGTAATAATGAACACACTATCCCTGGACCACGTATCAGGCTGAGCTTTTCTTATATCTTATCTTAGCCATTTAACATGCAGTAAGTAAATCCTGTCTTTGACAGGAGGGCCAGAAAGATGTTCTTTCTTTGAAAAAGGAAAGGAAGGTTCAAGTCAACATATATCCAGTGCCAGCCCAAGCTTGATATTCTGACGGTTCCTTACCCTTCCCTCCTCCCTTTGTAAAATTTGGAGTCATAGAGAGATGTGGGTTCAAATCCTGACTCTGCTGAATTATGGCCTGGGGTAAGTCATCTTCCTTAGACCCACCCAGACTCTTCACCTGTAACTTGGGGATAATAGGATTGGGAGGGGTTTAGATGAGATGATATATTATCATGTGCTCAGCCCATAGTAAGTGCAGAGTAAATATCTGCTATTATCATTGTTAGGATTTTTAGGACACGGCAGATATTCAGGCAAAGCCTTGGAACTTCTTAGGAATTCATTAGAGGCTATTACCAGCCAAGTGAGGGTTGGAGGGTAAGAGTCAAGTAAATGTGCATTGTTCCTGGATCTGTCTCCTTGTCCTGCAATGGGAGAAGTGAGGGCATCTTGACAGCTGCCGGCTCCCTGCTCTGCACTGGCATGGCATTATCTTGGCTACGGCCATGCAAACTCAGATCCTTCATCTTGAGCATCAGGACGTTGGGACTGGGCCTGGGGTCACTAGGGCTGAGCCTGAGGGTATCTAGGAAGTGTGTTCAGGGACTAAGGAAGGTGACCAGCAGAGGAGCTGGCCCTGGCTGAGCTCTGGTGGCCAAAGAAGGAAGCCAGCAGGTCTCCAGCTTTCTGGGGGAGCTGGAAGTGGGATCCTCCCCCATTCCCAGGCCCAGCCCACTTTTTTTCTTTTTGGCACTGGGGATTGAACCCAGGGGCGCTTTACTACTGAGCTATATCCCCAGCCCTTTTTATTTTATTTTTGAGACAGGGTTTTGCTAACTTGCTGAGGCTGGCCTTGAACTTGTGAGTTGCTCGGATTATAGCGCCACTGAGGCCGGCCCCGGCTTTCTTCCTGATGCATGGAGCTTTGAGAGAGTCTGAGCCTCAGGGGCATGGGGGGTGGTCAGGAAGCTCAGAGCCTGCCTAGCCAAGAAGCCAGGAGACCTGGTGAGCTGGTCAGCAGGGATGGAGAAAGTGAAAACAGGGCGTTCCGGGAAGGTGCTGCCCACTTCTTTTCTGAGTGAGGTAGGTGGCTCATTCCTAGGGAGACTTTTCGTCAAGTCTGGGTGTTTTGGTTTAAGACTGCCCACTTAGTGGTCTGGGGTGGGGGGGACTCTGGTCCTGCTGCAGACGGCAGGTGGCACTTAGGTGTTGAACAGAGGGTGGTCCCTCCAGCCCAGCCCTCCGATCAGGGAGCCGGAGAATCGGCCATCTCACACTTGTTCCCACTGTTGGCTGTTCGGGACACCCAAGCACCTCCGTCCTCCCTCCCAGCTCCCCTCGGGTCTCACCCCCCGCACCCCGCTTCCCCAGGGGGGTGCCCCGTGGTGGGATCTCGGCCCGCGCCCCTCCCCCCCAGGAAGGAAAGCAGGAAGGCTCTCTCTACCCCGTATTTACACTGACGCGATTTGACTCCATGCTGGAAGCGGCACTGCTCGTCCGCATCGTAGGCCTGGCCAGGCGCCACCGTTGGGTACACGAAGTCCTGTCTGGGGGGGCGGTTGTTCAGGCAGAGCCCCAGGCCGGAGCTGCAGGAAGAAAACAGCAACCATGCCAGGGCGCTGCAGGCCAGGGGCTCCGGGGAGCCCGGGGCTGGACAGAGACCCTGATGGCCAGAGCTGCCCCGTGTGGCTGTGACCCGCTGGGGGACGGGCGGGGCCATCCTCACTCCAGAAAGCTGGTGATGTAGTCGCGGCTGCAGGACGACCACACGAACGGGTTGGTCTTCATGGTGATGTGCGCGGCCATGAGCTTGGCGGGGTCCTGGCCGCGGGCCCCGCAGCTGTTCCCCACGCCGTCGTGGTTCATGCCGAATCTGGGGAGAGGGGCGTGGCTGTGCGCGCCCAGGGACCCGCCCTCCCGCCCCTCCCCGCGCCCCCCCCGCGCCCTCCCTCCCGCGCGCCCCGGCCTCACGTGTGTGCCCGATCTCGTGCGCGATGGTGAAGGCGGTGGCCAGGCCGATGTCCTCGTTGATGCTGCAGCTTCTCTCCCGCTCGCACATGCCGCCCACGGGGGCCAGGCCTGGGGGACAGGCACGGCGGTGGGGCTGGTGGCCCAGGGCTGTGCTGGCTGCCCCGGTCACCCTGCCAGTCTCACCCCAGGGTCAGGGACACCCCCATAGATGCCGGGGACCTGCGGGGCTCCAGTACCTAGCGTGCCGCAGGGTTTGTTCTTGTAGATGCAGATGTCGTAGCTGTGGGAGGACGGCCGGTAGTGAGGGGACCGGGCTGCCTCCCTGAGCCACCAGCGCCACCCAGCCGGGCTCTGGGGCCTCAGTCCTGCCTGCGAGGCTCTGTCTGCCTCTCACACCCCAGCTTCACCCTGCGCTCAGCTGAAGCCAGTCCGCTGGCCGTGGGGGTGCTGGGGTGCACGAGCGACACCCCACTGACGCGGAGAGCGAGCGAGCGAGTGTCAGGGCCCAGGTGGCCCCGCGGCCCCCTCCCCATGTTCTCAGGCTTCCTGGCATCCTCCCGATCCCCACCCATCCCACGGCCGATGTGACCCTGATGGTCCCTCCGGTCCACTCGTGCCCTTGGCCCAAGTCCTGGCGTCCTCCCCGCCCCTCACCGCGTGATGAGCACCGCTGTGTCATGGTTGGCCACACCGTTCTCCGGAATGGCGTTGCCATGGCCGCTGCGGCTCACGATGGATTTCTGCCACTTACAGAAGCTGTCCAGGGACTTCCCGGCGTGGTGGGTGATCTCCAGGGTGGGCTGGGGACAGAGAGCGAGGGGCGTGGGTGCCTGCCACCTTGGGGACGGGCAGGCAGCGCTGCCTTGGAGGGGAGGGGTGTCACCTTCCGCCCCCACACCTGGTCCTCCGTGAGCAGGATGAGACGAGTCACCAGGATGTTAACGATGTTTCCCAGACTCGAGTCCTGGAAAAGTTTGGCAACCTGACCTCCAAGAAACAAGAGAGACGGAGTCTTAAGAGGGGCCCAGGATGGAAAATGAAAAGCAGAAGCAGCGACAGCAGCCTGCTTTCACGAAGCCCCCGTCGCAGCGGGGCCCAGGTCGGCCGGAGGGAGGCACGCACGTGTCCTTTCCTGACTGGGAACTGTCTTCGTCCTGGTTTTACAGATGAGGAAGCCAGGGCGCAGAGGGTGCAGGACACACGGCTGGTGGAATTCCCGTCTGGGTCGTGAACCGTCCTTGGCACGTCCTGTCTGAGCTTATCTGTCTACTTGTCCTTCAACCCCTGCTCAACCCCTGGCTGCCTTGAGTGTTTCTGCCCCAGGAGTGTGCACATCTGGCCTCATTCCACAGCAGCCTGAGGGTACCAATTTAAGCATCAACACAGGAAGCTGGAACCGTGAAGGCAGGAGACTCTGGAGACAGTGGTCAGGGAAGGAGGAAGTGGCCCAGGGGCAAACGGGCAAGTGATGGAAGCAGGCCCCACAGGGATCTTGGAGCTGTGGGCAATCATCATCCCGTCTGGAAACCCCCAGGAATCCAGGCAGGTTTTGGGAAACTCAGAAGGCCCAAGGGAGGGAGGGGAGCCCAGGGTGGGGCAGGACACAGTGGCATCAGAGATGATGCTTTGTCAACATTCTGGGCCATTCATCTGTCTGCTAAACTTTCTCTTGTCTTTTTTTGCTTCTGTGAAACAAGAACCCCATTCATCAAGCCCTAGTGTATACCGAGCACTCTAGACGGCGTCCCTCCCATGAACCCTTCTTCTCTGCAGCAGACGCCAGGACTGCCCCATTTTACAGCTGTGGGAACTGAGGCTAGGTGAGGTCAAGAGGCTTGGCTGAGATCTAGCACAGGACTGAAAGCAGTGGACAGAAAAAGTAGTAAAAAAAAAAAAAAAAAAAACCTGCACTTGTACTGAGCACATACAGGCCATTCTCCTTGGGGTGATGCCCTGAACAACGCGGGGCATACTTTGTATAGAGCGCTCTCCGTCCTCTAGAGAGGATCTACAGTCTCTGGGAGGATGGGCATAGGTTCTGTGCACACCTGTCGTTTTACATGAGGCACCTGAACACCAGGATTTTTGTATCTGTGGGGGGTCCTGGAGCCAATCACCTGTGGATGCCGAGGGATGGCTGTATCTGAGCGTGGGTGGGAGAAGCCAACCCGCATGCACTGACAGGTTCACGGAGGTGGGTGCGTGTGCAAGAACTCTGCACGCATAGATGTGTGCCTGCGGGTGTCCTGCTAACCTTCACGAGTCCCTGCAAGCTGCATGCTCGATATTATACAAAGCAAACACGTCTCGGGCACCTACCATGTGTCAGGCCCTGTTCTAAGTGCATGTCACCTTAGCCTTATGAGGTGGGTACCACTATTATCCCATTTTACAGATGGGTAAGCCAGGGCAGGGGCGCAACAGCTTGCTGAGTAAGAGCATGCAGCTAAGGAGGGTTGAATCCACCACCCGGAGGGCCTACTGTTCCCGCTCCTGTTAGATCTCCAGCAGGGCTCCTGACCTCTCTGTATCCTAGTCGCCCCTGGAGCTGGGATTTAGGTCCGTGTAGGCTGTTTCTGAGCCAGGGCATTGTCTCCTGGCCTTTCCTCAAGGATGGCAGCCCTGGTTTTTCCCCTGACCCTCTCCATCCTATTGCTCTGGTCCCACATCAGGGATTAGGAGTGGGACAGTGACAGCCATTTTCCCGACACCCGGCCCCAGGGGCCCCGTGCCCAGGAAGGGGGAGGCACTTACGATGTTCATGATGGCCAGCACGTACTGCTCCACGTCTCGGCGCCCGTGGTAGGCCACCATCATCTTGTCAGCCACCACCAGGGTCTCCACGTAGCGCTCTCGGCTGACGGAGCGCTTCAGGCCCGGCTGGCCTCGCTCTGTTTCGTTCCCCAGGGGCCTGGCAGGTGGTGGCTTCAGGCTGCGGAGCCACCAGGGCCGACCTTTCCACGGTTTCTCATCTGCGGGGCCCAGGGACGCAATTAAGCCCCCACTGCCGATGGGCCACCCAGCTGCCACCACTATCTTGCAAAGCCCCATTGGTTGTGCCCCCCACAACAGTCTGGGTGGACAATTCCTGGGCATTTCCCTGCCTATTCCCTCTCCAATCCTCGACAGTCTGATAAACATCTCTTTTTCTATCCAGTTCTGAAGTACCCCACTCCTTGAATGTTTGGGTCAACACTGCTGTTGTCTGTCCCTCTGTCCAACTGTTGGGCTGAATTAACAGCGTGACTACTCCACCGTTTGGTTGTACAACAGCCCTGCTGCCCTGCTGCCCAACTGTTCAGCAACCAGACCACCCTACTGCCCACATTTCTGCCTGAACACTTGGACAGCTGTCCCACCACTACCAAACTGGTTGGCTGAGGAACTGCCCAGTGTCCCATACCAACCAGTGTGACGGCACAACTCCCCACTGCTCACGTGCCCTGGCAGGGAGCAAGCTGTCACGCTGTGTGAACTGCGTGCTTGCATAACTCCCCGGGCTTCGGACGAAGCAACTTTCCAACCAATGCACCGGTCAACAGGCCAGGATGGTTCTAGAACAGCCCACCTGCCTGACCACGCTATAGCTAGACTGTCTCGTCGACCATATCCTGACCCCACCCAGCTTTCTGCTTGTGCCTCTGACTGTGGTTTTCTGTCTGCCGTGGTGCGCCATCCACAGACTATTCTACTACCATTTCATTGTTGTGCTTTTCCACTGAGCATCGACCTGTTTTCTAACTGTAGGATCAATCGTGCTGGCAGATACTCAGTTACTATATGGTTCTCCTATTCTCCCTTTCTCTAAGTGTCTGGTAGTATAATTGTTCTTCTTCTCGTCTGGTTGTACATCTGACATTTTTTTCATTATTGGCCTTGTACAGGCTAGGCAAGTGCTCCACCACTGAGCCACACCCCCAGTCCTTTTTATTTTGAGTCACGGTCCTGCTAAGTTGCCCAAGCTGGCTTCAAACTTGTGATCAGCGCCCCCCCAGGTAGCTGGGATTATCATGCCTGGCAAATCTGACTTTTTTTTTTTTTTTTTTTTGTACCAGGGATTGAACTCAGGGGCACTCGACCACTGGGCCACATCCCCAGCCCTTTTTTGTATTTTATTTAGAGACAGGGTCTCACTGAGTTGCTAAGTGCCTCACCATGGCTTGAGGCTGGCTTTGAACTCGCGATCCTCCTGCCTCAGCCTCCCAAGTGCTGGGATGACAGGCGTGCGCCACCGCACCCGGCTCAAATCTGACCTTTTGAACGGTTGCCTGAGGCCTTCTGCTGGCAGCGGGACTGAACCCTTCTCGGGTCTGATACAACCACACCACTTCTCAACTGTCTGATTAGACACGAGCCCTAGAGATGGAATGGCTCTCCCCCTGACCCCTCTCTGGCTGCCTCACTGCCAGGGCCAGTGGGTGACGGCAGTGCTGGGCGTCTGTCTGTGGCCCCACTCCCTGGCTGGACCGTGCTGCTGCCCCCTGCCTGCTGGTGGGCGCAGCTCCGGAAGCCCACCCCCGTGTCTTCTTCTCCACAGTTTCACCTTTGCCCTCGCGGAGCTGCTCGCTTAACTTCCGGATGGGAACGCACTGCTGCCGACCTCTCCACCTCAGGGGAAGGACACGGGCAGCCCTTCGCCCGTCCCCAGAGAGGCAGACGTACCTCTCACTCCACAGGCTGTGTCCAGGTGGGGGTGACGCAGGGAGGAGCGCTTGTACACCACATGAGGGCCACTCTCCTCTGGGCCCCGGGGACCCTTAGGCCCCCCCTGCAGGGGCTCAATCAGGTACTCTTCCTCATCAGCCACAATCAGGCCATGCTGGGGAGAGAAAGCTCGGATTAGGTTCCTGTCCCTCAGGTCCCTGGGGCCCCATCTCTGTTGTTACCATTTCAGTCCTTCTATCCTACTGGGTCTATTTTACTACTACTTTTCCAACTTCTTGAGATGACATTCGAATCATTTATCTTTGACCTGACCGAAGGCTACGCCTTTTCCTCTAAGTACTGCTTTAGCTACATCCCCAGTAGCTCTAACTTCTTTAAAAAAAAAAAAAGGCCCCACTACGATTCCCTGGCTGATCTACATTTAGAAGTGTTTTTTCGTAACTTCCCCCAAAGTGTGGGCATTCCCCTCTGCTTCCCAGAGTCCTCCACTCACCAGGCCCCCACAGGTGCTGACGGCCACATGGGAGCTGCCGGCCTGGCCCTGCAGGTGGCCAGCGTAGAGGCAGTGGGGCCGGGCAGCTCTCTGCCAGGCCAGGCCCTCTCGTGTCCAGTACTCCACGGAGACGTGTCCTGCTAGCAGACGGGGGCTGCGGGTCAGGTTCAGCAGGAAGTGGGTGCTGGGGGCAGCCACCTTGTAGAAGAGACGGGCCTCGGCTGCGGCCCCGGTGCCCCTGCGCGGCCTCCGGAGGGCAGGTGGAGAGAAGGCCAGCAGTGCGCCGTTGTGGTCCACGCGGGCAGGGAAGGCGATCTCATAGCTCTCCAGGCTGGACAGGAACTCATCTGTGGGTGACGGCCAGAGGCTCTGGTCGACCCTGTGACCTAGCTCCTGAAGCAGGTGACGCTGGCCTCACCAAGTCCCAAATCCAGATCCCTGACCGCCAAGCTACACCTAACTGACCTCCCCCACCCCGCCCCTCCGCCCAGGACCCCTTGGCCGCCTTAACTTCCTGCTCCCTGCGTGGCCGCCCCTGGACCTCTCCTACCTTGAGATCGGAAGGCATGTGTGACCTTGAAGGTGAGGCCCAGCCCCAGGCGCGAGGGCCCAGCGGAGGATCTGGCAGGCGGGAGCCATAGGGGCTACGTGTCCACATGTCTCTCCCCGGCCCCGGCTGCTGGCAGCCCCCGCAGTGCTGCCGTCCCGCTCACAGCCTGCACAGCATCACTGGGCTCCTGCAGAGGGGGCGGGGGCAGGAGGGCACCTGGTCTTCTTGCCCAGCACAGCCCATGCCAGGGCCCTCTGCCAGGTGGACAGGGGCACCTGAGCCACTCACTCCCACCCCTGAGGATGGCCAAGGCACTTCCCCATCTGAAGATCCCAAATGTCCTTTCTCACTTTGTCCCACCCCATGCCCTCCCTACGCTCAGAGCTGACGGGGCAGGGACCGGGACCCTGGTGCACGTCCCCTCAGGTGCCAGCAAGGCTCCAGGGTTTTCACACCACTGCGTTTCACTTCCAAAGTCACTAGGAAGTCCCTGGTCCTTGCTCTCCTTTTGTAATTGAGGGGTGACGGGGATTGCCCAGGGTCACGTGGCCAGAAAGCAGTAGCCATTCCTTTAATGACAGTGCTGGGCTGGGGAGGGGGACGGGGACGGCAGCTGCGCATTACATGGCCTCAGTCCTCACCCCTCCTGGGGCTCGTCTATCTCCTGGAAATGACAGCCAAGTAAATGGAGAGTCACAAGTTCGGACTGTGATGTGCTCTCTAAAGAAATCAAAGGGACACGGAAGCAGAGGTCTGAAGGATGCCAAGAAACCCACTGTGGGAAGAGACAGGAGAGGGTGCACCAGGCAAGGGAAGTTCAAGGGCAAAGGCCTGGAGGGAGCAGGGAGCTGCTGGCTGGGACGTAGGAAGGGGCCAGCTTAAAGCCAGGCGGACACTGAGGTCCTCCTGCCCCAGAACTCCCTCCCGCTCCCGGTCAGATCCTCTGCCCTGGGTAGCGCGTCACCTCCCCAGCAGGCTGGAAACCCTAGCTTGGGTTCCGAGGCCTCTCCTCCACCCCACATTTCCAGCCTGGCTCCTGGTCCTGCTTCTGGTTTTAGATTCAGGCCTGCCGGGCAGTTCTTAGTTTCTCTGCCCCAGGCCAGCCTGCTGCAGACACCACATTGGGCCTCCACCCCGTGCCAAGCCCTCCTCCCCCATGCCCTCGAGTCTCCGCCCTCCTCCTCCTCCTCCTCCGTGCAAAATCCCCCTTAATCACACACTGTCTTGTTTTCTTTGCAGTCCAGCCAAGTCTGAGAGTCGATCCCCAAACAGGGCAGTTTGGCTGCGAGGGAGGGGAGCCGGGTTTCCTCCGAGATGCTGAAGGAGAAGCCCTCACCCCCTACTGCTTGGACCCCTCCGGTGATGGGGTGCTCCCTCGGACACTTTTCCATATCTGTTCTGTTCTTATTTTTTTTCTGTTTGTTACCTTTCAGGGGCTCCGTCAGTGTGGCGCGGGTGGAACCCTTGTGTGCGGATCCTTCTCTCAGCCGCTCACTCTGCATGGGCCTCTCTGGGTCTCAGCTGCTTTTTCTGCAGAGCCCAGGCAGGGAGGGGGACAGAGGAGAGGAACCAAGCTGGGTGGAGAGTTCTCAGAGCCCTCCTCACCCCTGGTGCACCTCCCGCTTGGACCTTGTTATAATGCACCCCCCCCAACTCCAGAGGTCCTTCTTCCTGTGTCTTCTCCCCTATTCCTTCCTCGGAGGTCTCAGCCAACTCTGAAATCAAGATCCTGCCTGTAAGCCGGGCGCGGTGGCGCACGCCTGGAATACCAGCACCCGGGAGGCTGAGGCAGGAGGATCGCGAGTTCAAAGCCAGCCTCAGCAATGGCGAGGCACTAAGCAACTCAGTGAGACCCTGTCTCTAATAAAAAAAAAAATACATAAAAAGGGCTGGGGATGTGGCCCAGTGGTCGAGTGCCCCTGAATTCAACCCCGGGTACCAAAAAAAAAAAAAAAAAAAGAAGAAGAAGAAGAAGAAGAAGAAAAAAAAAAAGATCCTGTCTGGCTGGATTCCTCTGACCCCCCTCCTGCCTTAACCCCTGCCCACCCAAGATGGGGTACTGCAAGTAAAGCTGGACCGCCTCATCCCTCCCGTTGACCCTGGGCAGCTGGGAGGTGACAGTCCAGGGCAAGTCAGTGGATTTGGGGGAGAAGATGAGGCTCCAGGGATGGTGTTAGGAGAGTCCAGTCAGGAGGGGTCTCAAGCCTGGTGGGGCACAGGGAGTCAGTAAGGGCTTCACAATGGGTGTGTGGGACTGTGTGTGTGCATTACTGTATGGATGTGACCCCTGTGTGTGTGTGTGTGTGTGTGTGTGTGTGTGTACACCCAGGCTTGGCCATTTCCCCCCAAGCCTTTTACTCCAAAAGGCAGGAGGGAGGCTGCCACCCAGGGGGCCGGCACTGGAGGAGGAAACGCCTGGTAGATAGAACCCGGAAACTGGGCTCCATCCCATCCCGGGGATCCTGGAGGGACCTGCTGCTCCCCACTCAGACCTCCCACGCCAGGCTGGGGCAGAAGCGCCGCTGGGCCTCCATGTGGAGGCTGAGGTCCTGTCTGGCCAGGCAGAGGCTCCCCTGGGCCCGGGGCAGCAAGCCTCCTCCGAGTCTGCACATCTGGCTGGGCAGGCTGGAGGCAGCCTGGAGGCAGCCCTGCACTGCCGCACACAAAGGCCCAGCTGCAGCCGGCAGGAGAGGGTGGTGCTGGCCCCCACAACCAGCGCTAATTAAAGGCTTGAGCCCGACCCCTGGAGACACCCTGAGACAGAGCCGGTGACCAACTCAGGGGAAGTGGGCGGCGCCACTCCCCACACCCAGACACAAACACACACTGGCAGCGACACACACACACACACACACACACACACACACACCCTAGGGCAACCACACCTGCTCGCCAGCACAGCCCGCCACACCACAGACCCACAAAGGACCCCCTCAGTCCCAAACACACACACAGAAACAGACACACAACTACACACTCCCCAGACCTATGTGTACACACACCTACATACTCATTTACACACAGACACACACATATAAACACCTGGGGCCTGCACATGCAGACACACTAATTTGCATCCATACACACAGATGACTCAGAGACACACGGGCCTACAGCAGACACGTACACACACTTACACACACACACCCCAACTGGAGGTAAGCTTGCAAGTCCCACAAACCTAGACTCCCCAACCACACACACACACACACACACACACACACACACACATGCCGGCATTTATGGATGCTTGCGACACACCAGCCACACACTCACCTCGACATTTACACACGCAGAGAAGACACTTAGCCATGTGTACACACGGGTTCACACTCACACTTGGGCAAACAGACACTCGCCCCCAGACACACAAAGGCTGCCCAGGCGCACACCCGCGGACGCACGACCATCTGCACCTACGTGGACGGGCACGCGCGCCCACACGCAGCAACCCAGACAGCGCTCCCGCGGACCCGGGCTCCGACGCGCTCCCGGTGGCGCGCGCTCGGGGACATCGCGCTGCGCCGCGCCGCGCACGGCGGGACACGCGGCCCGCAGCCGCGCCGCCAGCCCCCGACCCGGAGTCGCGCGGAGCCACGCCGCCGCCCGCCGCCCGCCGCCGCCCCGAGGGCGCGATCGCCGCTACCTGCGCCGCGGGGCCTCCGCTCCGCCGTGGCCGCCGCCGTCTCCCGCCCCGCGCGCAGGAAGGGAGGGCGCGAGCGCGCGCGGCGGCGTGGCCGGGGGAGGGGGCGCGGGCACGGACTTCCTGAGCCGCCTGCCAGGGCTATAAAAATCCCCCGGACCGCGCGGCCAGAAACCCCGCCCGCCGCGCCGCTGCCGCCCGGCCTGGCCGCGGGCTGGAGCCCCGCCAGGGACCCGGGAGCCCGGGGGCGCCGCCGGACCCGCGCCCTGCGCAGCGGGGCGCCGGGACTGGGCGGGCGGGGGCGGCGGCCGAGCTGGACGGTGGGGGAGGGGACGGAGGCAGGCAGAGGCGGGGGGCGGGGGGGTTCAGTGGGAAGCGGCGAGGCCACGAGGAAGGGGCAGGCTCGGGTGGGGAGCGAGGGGAAGGGGCCGTGGGGGGATGGGATGGGGCCCGAGGGGGGGGCGGCGGGACCGGGCGGCGGGTGGGGGAGGGGAGAGCCCACTCCCTCGCCAGCATCAGCAGCATCAACAACAGCTGTTATTTATTGAGGGCTGGTCCTTGCTCAAACAAGCATTTATTGGGCGCCTCCCGTGTGCCAGGCTCCGTGCCTGGGGCTGGTGAGTAAATGCCAGTGGGCCCCGCCCTCCCGGAGCTCGCCTCTGAGGGCTTGACCTGCCCTGGGCCTGCCCTTGGGTTCCGTGCTTTTAACTCCTTCACGTGGAGTGGGCTTGGCTGGTCCCATTTCACAGATGGGAAAACGGAGGTCAGAGGGTGCCCCTCAGACGACAAGGAGTGGGTATATGAATGAGGGTGACCTGGATGGAGGAGCAGGGCTGGGATGCCAGCCCCCAGGTGGCCCGTTTTCTCCTGGGCTTCTTGGTGCCTGGCTTAGGAGGGAGGGGACAGGCAGTGACAACCGCCCCCCAACCCCTGCACCTCACAATTCCAGTTACTTTCCAGGCAAGACCCCCAGAGAGCTGGCAAAGCCTTGGCTTGGGTTTTTCTGGCTCTGGGTTCCTCACCTCTGCAGAGTGGGGGCTAATGACACCCTCCCAGGTCCCAGTGGGGAGGAGGGGCCTCACGGAGCAGCACACAGTCCTTGGGTGCTGGGACCTGTGGAGCACTCTCTCTCCCTGAACTTGCCCTTGAACTTGGAAGAACATGTAGAGCTCATGAATACAGCAGGTTCTCCATAAGTACCAGATTGCTGGCTCTCCCGCCGCCCGGATCCTCACTCAGCCTCTCTGGACTCCAGACCGCAGAGGCATCTGGTCCTTGCTCCCACAGCCCCCCTCGGAGGGCCTCTTGGGCCCCCACCTGAGGAGCCAGTGCGCCGACCCTGGCCTCTGCTGGACATTCCTCCATTACCTATGAGCCTCCTGGGCTCAGCCCTGGGATACCCTCCGGGTCCCTATTGCTCCATCAGAAAGTGGCTGCCTTCCTGATCTCGGTGTGCCTTTGATGCTCAAGGCCTTCTCTGTTAGCCCAGTGGCTGGTCCAGCCACCTGTCCCTTGTGTGGTGATGGATGGCCTCCAGACCTCAGTGGGAATTTCAGGGCTGCTTTGAGCCAGGCACTCCCAGACTGTGCCACTTACCAGCTATGAAACCTCTTATAATTAATCTGCAACACTTTGACTTGGGGTGCAGCGGTGCAGTCCTGCAGTCCCAGTGATTTGGGAGGCTCAGGAGAATCCAAAGTTCAAGGCCAGCCTGGGCAACTTAGACCCTCTCTCAACATAAAAATAATAAAAAGGGCTGAGGATGTAGCTCAGTGGTAGAGCACCCTGGTTTAATCTCTGTTACAAAACCCAAAGAACACACACACACAAAACCCCTCTGACTCCTTTTCTTTGTACCCCCCTCCTTGCTGCCACAGCTCCAGAATTCCCCTGGGGTCTCTCTCCTCCTGCCTGGATGGAGTGGGGCTTGGCTTGTGCCTTCAGAGATTGGAAAGGCAATACTTTGCTTAGTCAATCAGCTATATTGAGTCTTTTTTTGCAGGGAATCCTGGGAAGCAGATTCTTGCATCTTGCTGGGGATTTATTTACTTAGTTTGAAGGGATGGGCCTTGTGACGTTGCCCAGGCTGTCCCTGCATCACAGAGCGCTCTCGGCTGCTCTTTAGTACTTAAAGTCTTGACTTAAGCATCACCCCCTTGGCAAGCCCTGCCCTGATTCCCCCCAATTTAATATCACACCCTCCCACACCTCCTCTCCATTCCGTGATTTACTTTACTCTTAGTGGGAGTCACTACCTGACATACTCTGTGGAATACTTGTTTTTGTTGATCTTGTGTCTCTTTGCAGCCTCTCAGCTTTGCGAAGGAAGGCGTTTTGGCCAAGAGGTCTGGTGCATGCAGGGTGGTCTGGCTGTAGACAACAAGGTCATTCCTGACACTGGAATAGAGACGGCTTTGCTTATCCTTGGCTGGAGGAGAAGATGTTCTGCAAGTATCTACGTGGGGACTTGGCGCTCATTGAGGAAGGCCTGCCCCCAGGCCTGCGTCCCAGAGCTCAGGCATGGAGACAGAATTGGGTATTTCTTTTTTTTTTTGTTGTTCCAGGGATTGAACTCAGGGGCACTCGGCCCCTGGGCCACATCCCCAGCCCTCTTTTGTATTTTATTTAGAGACAGGGTCTCACTGAGTTGCTAAGTGCCTTGCCATTGCTGAGGCTGGCTTTGACCTTGTGATCCTCCTGCCTCAGCCTCCCAAGTGCTGGGATTACAGGCGTGCGCCACCGCGCCCAGCTAGAATTGGGTATTTCTTTTCCTTCCTTTCTTCTTTTCCTTTTTTTTTTTTTTCTTTTGTACTGGGGATCCATCCCAGGACCTCACAGCATGTGAGTGCAAGCACTCTACCACAGAGGAACTTCTGCAGCCCTTTTTAATTTTTATTTTGAGACAGGCTCTCACTAAGTTGCCAGAGCTATCCTGGAACTTGCAATCCTCTTACCTCGGCCTCCCAAATACTTGGGACTTACAGAGGTGCTCCGCCAGGCTCAGCAGAGTGGGATGTTTTAGAAATCCACCTTAGCCGGGCACGGTGGCGCACGCCTGTCATCCCAGCACTTGGGAGGCTGAGGCAGGAGGATGGTGAGTTCAAAGCGAGCCTCAGCAATGGCAAGGCTCTTAGCAACTCAGTGAGACCCTGCCTCTAATAAAATACAAAAGAGGACTGGGGATGTGGCCCAGTGGTCGAGTGCCCCTGAGTTCAATCCCCAGTACCAAAGAAACAGAAAAACAACAATTACTCTTGTCATTTGACAACTGCACCAGGAGGAAGCAGGGATTACAGCAGAAAACCACGTGGCTATAGGGCCCTACCTCAAGAACTCAGCTTGGTAGGGGACACAGGGCCATGTGCCTGCTGGGACCCTGGTTCCAGGGGAGGCTTCCTAGGGGAGGCAAGATTGATCTGGGGCTTTAGACTAAGGGCCAGAGGTGTGGGTGCTGCCCACGCAAAACTCACCGGGTTGATCCCTCGGGGTCTCCACCAGAGCTCCTCGGCATTAGGAAGTCTCTAGGTCCACAAGGCACAGGTTCTAGGGAGACCCAGAGGCTGCCCGTCCCGTCCCAGTGGGCTTTGATACCTTTCTGGGTACAAATCAAATCCTCCGTGGCCACTGGCCCAGCAGCCCTGGACTATATCATTTTATATAAACTTTTTATTAACTTTACATGACTTCATTGATTGATTAAAAAAATTATGGGAGCTGGCTGTGGTGATGCACGCTTGTAATCCCAGTGACTTGACAGCCTGAGGCAGGAGGACCTCAAGTTCAAGGTCAGCTTCAGCATCTTAGTGAGACCCTCAGCAATGTAGTGAGACCTTGTCTCAGAATAAAATAAATAAATAAATAAAAAGGACAGGATGTCGCTCAGTGGTGAGGGCCCCCCTGGGTTCAATCCTCAGTATCTAAAAATAAAGCAAAAACATTTATTGAGCACTTACTGCGTGCCTCGCTTGGGTTGGAAGCAGACTAGACCCACACCGTCACACTCATAGCAAGAGAAGAAGGCAAAGAGGCCATAAGCTAATCCACACACCGTCAGTCTCACTGTTCACGGGTAGTTCTGGCCTTAAAGCCACAGCAAACAGTGAATCAGTGAATCCTGAACCCCTGCTCCGAGGGGCAGCGACAGGTTTAGGTCCCGTCAGGCTGCTGGCCACACTGTTTTCTCAGCCCATCAACTAGTGCTTTGTTTTATGCATGTTTCTGTGGAAAGACGACTTAGTTAACATCGAGCTGGCTCCCTGTATCTGTGGGTTCTGTGTCCGTGATCAACCAACATTGGGTCAAAAATACTCAGAAAAAAAGTTTTAGGCTGTATAGAAGACATAAAGTCATTATTCCCCAAACAATACCGTGTGTGCAGCATCTATGCTATATGAGGTCTCATGCCACCTAGAGAGATTGAAAGAGCACGGGGGGACAAAGCGAGGCGTGGGGTGCACTCTGTAACCCTGCAGAGGACACTTGTTTACAGGAGGAGAGGTGAAGCCGGGCCACAGTGTCTCCTCGGTTGACCTCAGCTGGGAGCCGGCTCGCTGGGCCACTCCAGTGTTTTGCTGCTCTCTGCACGTCCACAGAGGAGCGGAAACGCCCTGTCGGTATTGATTTGGGGTTGCAAATGAATTTCAGTGAGTGAGCAAATTTGTCATGAAGGAATCCACAAACTACAAGGATCAGCCGTATCACATTTTGGTGGTAATGAGTGTTATGCAGGAAAATAAATAAATAAAAGCTGGGTGGGGACGGAGTGAGAGGGGAAAGGGTGTGTATTAGCTTCCTGGGGCTGCTGTAACAAAACACCACAAACCAGTGACTAAAAACAACAGAAACTTAAGGTGGGTGTGGTGGTGCTTGCCTGTAATCCCAGTGACTCTGGGAGGCTGAGGCAGGAGGATGACGAGTTTCAGGCCAGTCTGGGCAATTGAGTGAGACCCTGTTTCAAAATAAATAAAAATGCTGGGGGCATAGCTTAGTGCAAGGGGGTGAGCAAGCCCTGGGATTCCATCCCGGGCACAGAAAACAAAAAGCTAAAGAAACAAAACACCCAGAAACTGATTGTCCCCCAATTTGGGCCAGAAGTTCAAAATCAAGGTGTCAGCAGGGGACGTGCCCTCTGAGGCCCTAGGAGAACCTTTCCTCGCTCCTCCCAGCTCCTGGTGGTGGCTGGCAGATCTTGGATGATAGACACAGTGCTCCTGTCCCTGCCTCCGTGGTCATGTGACATTTCCCTGTGTGTTTTTGCCTCTGTGTCCAAATTTCCCTTTTCTTTCCTTTCTTTCTTTCTTCTCTTTCTCCTTCTTTCTCTCTCTCTCTCTCTCTTTTGGTACTGGGGATTGGACTCAGGGGCACTCGACCACTGGGCCACATCCCCAGCCCTTTCTTGAATTTTATTAGAGACAGGGTCTCACTGAGTTGCTAAGTGCCTCGCCATTGCTGAGGCTGGCTTTGAACTCGCGATCCTCCTGCCTCAGCCTCCTGAGTCATTGGGATTACTGGTGTGTGCCACCATGCCTGGCTCTGTATTTCAAAATATGGTCCTGTTCATAGATTCTAGGTGGGCATGAAGTTTGGGCAAGGAGACACTCTTCAGCTAGTGCAGGGGGATATTTTAGGGAAGATTTCTTGAAGGGTGACATTTGAACAGAGACCTGATTCAAGTAGAGTTAAGAGCGTTCGGAGGAACGGCATGTGCTGGGGCCCTAAGTTCGGGCTGTGTCTGAGCCACTGCCTCTCCTAGTATCAAAACAAGGCCTAGGTAGATGGACGGGGGTGAGGGCAAGGGGCGATGGGGCAGGTCTCCACAGGTTGCAGGAGAACTTAAGCTTTGAACTCAAAGGAGGTGAAAGCCATGGAGGGCTTGGGCAGAGGAGGGGTGGGAGATTCCAGAGACAGATGTGATAGCTCCTGGCTGCTAGGCCTTGGGCTCAGTATCTCATGGAGTCCCCCAAGTCCCTCAGAATCACATATCTTTGCCAGTCTGTTTTAGATGCGGCAAATTCAACTCACTCCCATCTGCCTCCTGGTGTGAAGAAGAATAGAGTATCCATAATATCCATAAAACAATGTGTTCACTAAATGCAAACTTCTATTGTGTTAGTCTCCTTTGTGTTGCTGTCACAAAATACCTGAGGCTGGATAACCTTATGAAGAAAAAAATGGACCATTTCGGTTCACAGTACTGGCCCACAGGGGAGGAGCCACATCTGGTGTTGGCTTTTTTTGCCATCAGAGTACCAAGGCAGCATAGGTCACCCCATGGTGAGAGACAGTGCATGTATGTATTGTCTCTCCTCCCCCCCTTTTTTTGGGGGTGTGTGGATATTGGTGATTGAATCTAGGGCCCTCACACGTTAGGCAAGCACTCTACCACTGAGCTACATTGCCAGCTCTTTTTACTTTTTTTTTTATTAATTTTTTTTTTTTTTTTTTTTTTTTGGTACCGGGGATTGAACTCAGGGGCACTCGACCACTGGGCCACATCCCCAGCTCTTTTTTTTTATTTTTATTCGAGACAGGGTCTCACTGAGTTGCTAAGTGCCTTGCCATTGCTGAGGCTGGCTTTGAACTCGCGATCCTCCTGCCTCAGCCTCCCAAAGTGCTGGGATTACAGGCGTGCGCCACCGCGCCCGGCTTTATTAATTTTTAAAAAATATTTATTTATTTAATTTAGTTGTACACAATGCAATGCATTTATGTTTACGTGGTGCTGAGGATCGAACCTGGGGCCGCGCATGTGCGAGGTGAGTGCTCTGCCGCTGAGCCACAGCCCCAGCCCAAATTTTTAAATTTGTTTTCATTAGTTTACATGACAGTAGAATGCATTTATGCACTGTGATATATCATACATAGATGGGATATAATTTCTCATTTTTCTGAGTGCACATGTTACAGAATCACATTGGTCATGTGGTCACATATACATACAGTAGTTATGTCTGTTTCATTCCACTGTCTTTCCCATCCCCACATCCCCTCCCTCCCCTCCCTTTACTTCCCTCTACCTAATCTAAGGTAACGCTATTCTTCCCTAGTGCCCCCCACCTTATTGTGAATTAGCATCCGCATATTAGAGAAAACATTCAGCCTTTGGTTTTGTGGGATTGGCTTATTTTGCTTAGCATGATATTCTCCAACTCCAACCATTTCCTGGCAAATGCCATCATTTCACCCTTCTTTAAAGCTGAGTAATATTCCATTGAGTATATATACCACGTTTTCTTGATCCATTCCTCTACCGAGGGACACCTGGGTTGGTCCCATAGTCTAGCTATTGTGAATTGAGCTGCTTTAAACATTGATGTGGCTGTGTCACTCTAGTCGGCTGATTTTAAGCCCTTTGTGTATAAACCAAGGAGTGGGATAGCTGGGTCAAATGGTGGTTCTTTTTACTTTTATTTTTGAGATGGTGACACTAAGTTGTTCAGGCTGGACTCAAACTTGTGTTCCTCCTGCCTCAGGCCCTGAGTAGCAGGGACTACAGGCGTGCCCCAGCACCCTCACCTGGCTCCGTCTTCTTGTAAAGCCAGTCGCAGGGCTCCACTCTGACGGCCTTCTCCAATCCTGGTCACCTCCCTTCTAAATACCACAGACAGGCCAAGTCCCCGCTCTTTCCATAGTTACAGTGGGGATTAAGTTGGAGCCCGGGAGCCCCCGGGGGCCACACTAACCCACACCCAGACCGTCGCACCTGTGGTTGGACCTTTACCACGTAACCATGGTGGCATTTTGCTGCACCTTCGGAGGCCTCTGTCATTGCTTTGTTGGTGGCACAGGGGCCCCTGCCCGGTGGGTGGGGGGCTTGGCAGCCAGGGGCATGGGCAGGGAACTGGGGGTTTGTTCAGAGACGCAGGAGATGGAGCAGGAGCAGGGGTGGTAGCAGGGGGAGCCCCTGTCTGGTGCCTCGGCGGGACCCCTCTGGTTGGGACTGGAGGTGGCATGCAGGTCTGGCTCGCGTCCCCCTCAGCCCATCCAAGTCTGGTTGGCTCAGGTCCTCCTCTGCAGCTTGCCTGCCCGTCGTCCCTCTGGGTGCACATGATGTGCCTTTAATTGGGACCTTGGATGCTCAGGGCATGTTCCCTGAGCTGTGGCCAAGTGAGGGATTAAACAAAGCTATTAAATAGGGTCATTCAGTGCAGGTCTTGTCAGAGCCTTTACCACCCTCCCGTGCTTTGCAGTTTTCCAAAACTTATTTGTCCCTTGACATTTTTTCTCCCCTCTGAGACATTTTTTTCGGGGGACCAAGGCTTTCTCGAAGAGAGAGAAAGAGAGAATCCTACCTGAACCTAAAGGGGAGGCTTGAATAGTGGAATTTCAGGCAGAGATTTCTGGCCGAGCATCAAAGATTTCCTCCTCCTCCTCCTCCTCCTAGGACCTGGGCACTGAGAACAAGGCCGGTGTCCTCCTTCTCTTGGGGTGGCCCAGCGGGTGGCAGACTTTGGGCAGGCCAAATTAGGAACTCAGAGAGGCTGCGTGAGGTCAGCCAGGCCAGGACTGGGGGCTGGGCTGGGGGCACAGGGACTCCTCGGGGACAGAGAAGCAGGATTCTTGAGCTGGAGTTCGGCCTCTCCTCTTGGACAATGTCCCTTGATCTCTGGGGGGTCTCCAGGCAACCGGGTCTTCTGGGAAGGCTGTGGAGTCCCTTGGGACCAAGTCCAAGGGTTAGCTCAGCACAGAAACATCTAATTCCTCCCCCTCCCTCAGTCGGGGTCAGAGTGGGAGGTGGCAGATGGGCCCTGCTCTTCCCGAGTAAACAGGGGGCTGGCCAGCCTCCCTCCCCGCAGCCTCCAGGCCGGCCTTCCCCAGCCCTCTATTGCAGTGCCAGCCGCTCGCCCTGTCCACCCGCTCGCCCTGTCCACCCCCCTGACCTCTCACAGCACCTCTGGCTGTGGGGACCCCTGGGGACTTGGTCAGTCTAGGGCCTCACCCTGGGTTTTACTGCTGAGGCCACTCAAAGAGACGCCGGAAGCCGGGCGTGGTGGTGCACACCTGTCATCCCAGCACTTGGGAGGCTGAGGCAGGAGGATCGCGAGTTCAAAGCCAGCCTCAGCAGTGGCGAGGCACTTAGCAACTCAGGGAGACCCTGTCTCTAATAAAATACAAAAAAAGGGCTGGGGATGGGGCCCAGGGGTCGAGTGCCCCTGAGTTCAATCCCCGGTACAAAAAAAAAAAAAAAAAGAGGCCAGAGGTCCAAGGTGGGTGCTGGGCAGGCTGCCCCTGAGCCAGCCTGCAGGGAGCTGTTAGACTGTCCTTGTCATTGGCAGGGGTTCCCTGGAACACCTCTGGGGGCCAGACCCTGCTGCTCTCAGCCCTCACCTGCCTCTGGCCACTGGGGCTGCACCTGCTGCTGCCAGGGGAGGGGCCTGTTGCTGAGTGGGTCCCCTCTTGGCTTCCTGCCCGGGAGACCTTTAGCTGCGCTGGCCCTGGCTCTCGTCTTGGGACAAGCCCCACCCTGCACATCCAGGGAGTGGGGTCTTGGCGGGGCGTGGGGTCACACTTACGCCGGACAGCTGGTGGAGTGGGTTGGGGAAGTTTAGAAACCTTTTCTTTCCTAGTTATCATCATCCTCATTATGTCTATTTCTATTTTTATTTATTATTATTATTATTTTGGTACCAGGGATTGAACTCAGGAGCACTCGACCACTGGGCCCCATCCCCGGCCCTTTTTTTGTATTTTATTAGAGACAGGGTCTCACTGAGTTGATTGCTGAGGCTGGCTTTGAACTCGAGATCCTCCTGCCTCAGCCTCCCAAGTGCTGGGATTACAGGCAGGCGCCACCGCACCCAGCTCTATTTTTTAATTTTATTTTGTGTGGTGCTGGGGATTGAACCCAGGTCCTTGTGCATAGGAGGCAAGCACTCTACCAACTGAGCTATATCCCCAGCCCCTATTTTTTTTTTTTTTTTGTGGTATCAGGGATTGAACTCAGGGGCACTCGACCACTGGGCCACATCCCCAGCCCTTTTTTGTATTTTATTTAGAGACAGGGTCTCACTGAGTTGCTAAGTGCCTCGCCACTGCTGAGGCTGGCTTTGAACTCGCGATCCTCCTGCCTCAGCCTCCTGCCTCAGCCTCCCAAAGTGCTGGGATTACAGGCGTGTACCACCGCGCCCGGCTCCCTTATTTTTATTTTTAATTGACACATAATAATTGTGCCTATTTTAGGGGCACAGTGTGATAAATCCATCCATCCATGGAATGTGTGACGATCCAGTCGTAGTATCTAGCATTTCCATCCAGACAGTCACCGTTTCTTTGCATGAGGCTCAGGAATTATTTTTAGTGCAGGTGTGTCTTTTAACTCCTGCATCCTTTTTTTTTCTTTTGTAGAAAAAAAAAAAAATAACATGTACTTTACTGTCCGTAAAAACCCACCCACTTCAATTCAGTATACAATTTGTGAAGGGCCAGGGATGTGGCCCAGTGGTCGAGTGCCCCTGAGTTCAATCCCTGGTACCAAAAAAAAAAAAAAAAAAAAAAAAAAAAAAAGAACACAGTCAGCCCTCTGCATCTGAGGATTGAAAATATTTGGAAAAAAAATTGTCGATTTTTCTTCTGGTCATTCTCCCCTCAAACAATACGGCGTAACCACTGTTCATGTAGCACCGACATTGTGTTGGGGTGTTGTAAGTCTCCTAGAGATGATTTTTTTTTTTTTTTTTTTTTTTTTTTTGGGGGGGTATCAGGGATTGAACTCAGGGGCACTCGACCACTGGGCCACATCCCCAGCCCTTTTTTTTTGTATTTTATTTAGAGACAGGGTCTCACTGAGTTGCTAAGTGCCTCGCCACTGCTGAGGCTGGCTTTGAACTCGCGATCCTCCTGCCTCAGCCTCCTGCCTCAGCCTCCCAAAGTGCTGGGATTACAGGCGTGTACCACCGCGCCCGGCTCCCTTATTTTTATTTTTAATTGACACATAATAATTGTGCCTATTTTTTAGGGGGCACAGTGTGATAAATCCATCCATCCATGGAATGTGTGACGATCCAGTCGTAGTATCTAGCATTTCCATCCAGACAGTCACCGTTTCTTTGCATGAGGCTCAGGAATTATTTTTAGTGCAGGTGTGTCTTTAACTCCTGCATCCTTTTTTTTTCTTTTGTAGAAAAAAAAAAAAATAACATGTACTTTACTGTCCGTAAAACCCACCCACTTCAATTCAGTATACAATTTGTGACGTGTGACAAACCACACAGCCTATAACTGCCCCCTCAGCTGGAATTCAGATCCCACCCCAGTTCCTGCGCACCCCGTGGTTGGCAGCCCCTGCCCTGCACCAGGAACTGCCGACCTGCTCTGTTCTCTGTGGCTATCCTTTTGCCTTTTCCAGAACACAGTCAGAGCCGGGCGCGGTGGCGCACGCCTGTAATCCCAGCACTTTGGGAGGCTGAGGCAGGAGGATCGCGAGTTCAAAGCCAGCCTCAGCAATGGCGAGGCACTTAGCAATTCAGTGAGACCCTGTCTCTAAATAAAATACAAAAAGGGCCAGGGATGTGGCCCAGTGGTCGAGTGCCCCTGAGTTCAATCCCTGGTACCAAAAAAAAAAAAAAAAAAAAAAAAAAAAAAAAGAACACAGTCAGCCCTCTGCATCTGAGGATTGAAAATATTTGGAAAAAAAATTGTCGATTTTTCTTCTGGTCATTCTCCCCTCAACAATACGGCGTAACCACTGTTCATGTAGCACCGACATTGTGTTGGGTGTTGTAAGTCTCCTAGAGATGATTTTTTTTTCTTTTTCTTTTTTTCTTTTTTTGGGGGGGTACTGGGGATTGAACTCAGGGGCACTCGACCACTGGGCCACGTCCCCAGCCCTTTTTTTTTTGTATTTTATTTAGAGACAGGGTCTCACTGAGTCGCTAAGTGCCTCGCCATTGCTGAGGCTGGCTTTGACCTCATGATCCTCCTGCCTCAGCCTCCCAAATGCTGGGATTACCGGCGTGCGCCACCGTGCCTGGCTAAAGAAATATTTTTAAAAATTCCACTGAAGCTGGGTGCGGTGGCACATGCCTGTAATCCTAGTTGCTTGGGAGGCTGAGGCAGGAGGATTGCAAGTTTGAGGCCAACTTGGGCAATGTAGTGAGACCCTGTCTCAAAATAAAAAACAAAATGGGTTGGGGACATACTCAGTGGTAAAGTTCTACTGGGTTCAACCCCCAGAACTGGGCAAAACAAAACAAAACAACAACAACAACAACAACAACAACAACAACAGACAATCCCCCTGGGTGTTTGCAAGGCCTGCTGAGGTTGCCTGGGGCTGGGAGCATCTCTGTTGGATGACAGATGTTACCCAGATGTCAGCCAGGGTCTATCAAGCCTGGGAGATTTGGCGCCTGCCTCTCTCCCACGACCTGTGGGAAGCCCAGCGCCCCCCCAGAGATGTCTGCTAGTTCCCAGGGCCTCTGCTCTCAGGGTTGCTTCTTGGCCTGAATTCCTGCCCGCACACCCTTGAACTCACCCACCTTCTCAGGGCCACCCCTTTGGGGGCACCAGTCCCGTGTGCTTGATGTCTCCCAGACCACTCGTGCGCACGCCCCGGACTGCACGCATGACCCCTCCTCCAATCGGCAGTATCCTGCCGGTCCGATGGCTTTGACGTTGTTTAGCTTCCACGTAAGATGTTGCTTGACAAAGAATCCCAATGCTGGCAGGAAAGATTTGCACACTTCTTGCATAACACAGCCGAGTGTTATGACTGGCTTAGCGTGAGCCCTGCTGTCGTGAGCAGGGGAATCTTGCTGAGGACACCCGGGGTCAGCGGCTGGGAGCTTCCTCGGGGCTCTGGGTGGCAAGCTGGCTGGAAGTCGAGGGGAGAGGCTGGCACAGCACCGACCCGGAGGCTGGTGTGAGGTTGAGGTAGCGACACTGAGGAAGGATAGCAGCGAACCTCACGCCAACATCAAGGGACCAGGAACAGCTACGTTGAGCCAGACTTCTGGAAAATGAAGCAGCCCTGCCAACGGAATGCGTCGGGCCTTCCTCGCCAGTTCCTGTAATCAGCGGCTGCTTTCTCAGGGTGTGGACAGTGGGGATCAGAGTTCATTCTTTTTTTTTTTTTTTTTTTTTTTCTTTTCTCTCTCTCTCTCTCTCTCTCTCTCTCTCTTTTTTTTTGGTACCGGGGATTGAACTCAGGGGCACTCGACCCCTGGGCCACATCCCCAGCCCTTTTTTGTATTTTATTAGAGACAGGGTCTCACTGAGTTCCTAAGTGCCTCGCCATTGGTGAGGCTGGCTTTTTAATTTTTTTATTCTAAGTTGTTATAAATGACAGGAGAATGCATTACATTTCATATTACACATATAGAGCACATTTTTACATATCTCTGGTTGTATACAAAGTATATTCACACCATTTGTGTCTTCATACATGCACTTAGGGTCATGCTATCCATCTCATTCTACCATCTTTTTTTTTTTTCACCCTTTTGCTCCTTCACTTTCCCTCCCTCCTCATTGACCTTTCCAGTGTTCCTCTAATCCTCCCATGCTCCCCATCCCATCCATGCTGTCAATCAGCTTCCTTATATCAGAGAAAGCATTCGGCATTTGGATTTTTGAGATTGGCTAACTTCACTTAGCATTATATTCTCCAACTCCATCCATTTTCCTGCAAATGCCATGATTTTATTCTCTTTTATTGCTGAATAATAATCCATTGTATATATATACACCACATTTTCTTTATCCATTCATCAACTGAAGGGCATCTAGGTTGGTTCCACAGTTTAGCTATTGTGACTTGTGCTGCTGTAAACATTGATGTGGCTGTGTCCCTGTAGTATGCTGTTTTTAAGTCCTTTGGGTATAGACCGAGGAGTGGGATAGCTGGGTCATAAGGTGGTTCCATTCCCAGTTTTCCAAGGAATCTCCATACTGCTTTCCATATTGGCTGTACCATTTTGCAGTCCCACCAGCAATGTATGAGTGTGTTTTTTTCCCCCACATCCTCACCAACATTTACTGTTGTTTGTGTTCTTAATAGCTGCCATTCTGATTGGTGTGAGATGAAATCTTAGAGTGGTTTTGGTTTGCATTTCTCTAATAGCCAGAGATGTTGAATGAGGCTGGTTTTGAACTCTTGATCCTCCTGCCTCAGCCTCCCAAGTGCTGGGATTACAGGCGTGCGCCACCACTCCCGACACTTATTTATTTTTATGTGGTGCTAAGGATCAAATCCAGGGCCTCGCGCTTGCTAGGCAAGCACTCTACCATTGAGCCCCAGCCCCTGGTCCAGTATTTTTTTTTTTTTATTTGCTTTAGTTGTACACAATGCGTTTTATTCAATGCATTTTATTTGTACGTGGTGCTGAGGATCGAACCCGGGTCGCCCACGCGCTAGGCGAGCGCTCCACCGCTGAGCCACAGTCCCAGCCCCATGGTCCAGTATTTTTAAAATGAATTTTATTTATTTGTTATGGGTGCATTATTAGTATACACAACAGTGGGGTTCATGGTGCCATATTCATAATGCATATAAAATGATTTGATCAATATCACTCCAGTGTTTCCTAAACTTCTCGGGACCACATACTTACATGGAAATCCAACCAAATCTAAAAAACCACCCCCGGAAAGACTTTGCAGACAGTTATGTGGTATCGGGGCTGCTCCCGAGCCCCAGCCCAGTTAAGAATGTCTGGTTCTCTCATTTGGCACATGAGGGAACAGAAACACAAGTGCATAAAGCCTTGCCCAAGGTCACACAGATAACTAGTTATGAAGCTGGTGTCGGTCCAATGTGGCAATTAACCAGAGTCAGAATTGGAGGCAAGCAGTGAATCCCGCCCCTTGCCCGCTGAGCAGTTTGGTGAGAAATGCCTGTGTCTCAGTTTCTGCATCTGCAAAATGGGAATAATAATAATGCCTACTTGAGCCAGGTGCGGTGGCGTAGGCCTGTAATCCCAGTGGCTCGGGAGGCTGAGACAGGAGAATTGTGAGTTCAAAGCCAGCCTCAGCAACTTAGCAAGGCCCTGCCTCTAAATAAAAATACAAAATTGGGCTGGGGATGTGGCTCAGTGGTTGAGTGCCCCTGAGTTCAATTCCCATTACCAAAAACAAACAAACAAACAAACAAACAAAAAAAAAAACAAAAAAAACCAACCTACTTGGGGGATGCTGTGAGGGTTAAATGACATATAGACTTAACATTCTTAACATTTAGAATCAATGCTTTAATAAATAGCATCTCTCAGTTTTGTCATGTGTCATGGTCAAGGTTCTTCTCCCCCCCCACATACACTTTGAAACAAAACGGAGACACAAGTTAATTCTTAGATTGTAGCTCAAGTGCAAGTTTGAATTAAACAACTCCTGCCACCTAGTGGCCTCATGGTGAATAGTGTAGAATCTGTGGCATGGAAATAGGTACAGACCCAACCCCACCTATCATGTTTCTACTTACTATTTTTTAAAATATTTATCTTTTAGTTTTAGGTGGACACAATATCTTTATTTTATTTTAAAAAATATTTTGTTTTAGTTGGACACAATACCTTTATTTTATTTTTATGTGGTGCTGAGGATCCAACCCAGCATCCCACACATGCTAGGCGAGCGCTCTACCGCTGAGCCACAACCCCAGCCCCTTTATTTTATTTTTATATAAAAAAATGCTGAGGATTGAAGACAGTGCCTCATGCATGCTAGGCGAACACCCTACTACTGCAACCCCAGCCCCTCAACTTACTTTTATTTATTTATTTATTTTCCTGGTACCAGGGATTGAACTCAGGGGCACTCAACCCTGGGCCACATCCCCAGCCCCTTTTCATATTTTATTAGAGACAGGGTCTCACTGAGTTGCTAAGTGCCTCACCATTGCTGAGACTGGCTTTGACCTCGTGATCCTCCTGCCTCAGCCTCCCAAGTGCTGGGATTACAGGCCTGCACCACCACGCCCAGCTCTAAAGGAATGTTTAACTTAACAATATTGGGGATGTAACCTGTGGTAAGTCAAGGAGAAGCTGTGTGGTGATGGTTGGGGAGTTGATAGCTGCTTTTTAGGAGATTGCACATCTCTTCTTCTTCTTCTTTTTTTTTTTTTTTTTTTTTTTTTTTGTGGTGCTGGGGATTGAACCCAGGACCTTGTGCATGCAAGGCAAGCACTCTACCAACTAAGCTACTTCCCCAGCCCCTGCCTGTCTCTTCTGGAAGAGAATCTGTTTGAACATTGTATCAGTTAGCCTTTGCTGTGTAACAAACTATCCTAAAATGTAGCACTTGGCACAACAGTCACTAAGTCTCCCTGCCTCCACCCTCCTGGTAGTGCTGGGAATCAAACCCCAGGACTCAGCCTGCTAGGTATCCCCATACCACTGAGCTGCACCCCCAGCTCAAATACTAACGCTTAATTCTGTGGGTTGCTGATCCGGGTTAGGGTCAGACACTCATGGCACTGCAGTTGGCTGGTCGTCTGGGGCTGAATGAAGCTGGGGTGGCTTCACTCACTGCTGGCCCTTGTCGGGGGCGCCTCCTTTCTCTTGCAAGTGACCTCTCCAGCAGGCTAGCTTGGATGGTTCATTCCCAAGGTGGTTGTACAGTTGCTAGGAAAAAAACAGACAGGGAAGCCCTGAAGTTCACACATTTCTATTTGTGTCACATTTGCTAAATGACTCATTGATTCAAACAAGTCACATGTCAGACCCAGAAAGGTTCCCTAAGCCAAGGAGAGAGGCCTCCCGGAAACTAACCTTGACCTAAGCCTTCCCAGCCTCCGGAACTGTCAGTAAAGACGTGTTTGTTGTGTAGGCCACTTAGTCTATAATCTTGTATTATGGCAGCCAGAGAAAACTGATAAAGATTTTATGATTAGAGAGAGTAGCCTCCAGGCTAGCCCACTTGTCTCATTATGGAACATGACTTTCTCCAGGGGAGATATTTACTTTTTTTTGTTGTTGTTGTTGTGAAGTTCTCCTCTCCATTCTTCTGCGCTCCTCCATCCTTCCCCATTCCCTCTTCTCTGGAGTTCCCCCTCCTGTGGGTGAAACAGATTATTCTGGGCTAGCCCGGGACCAAGTTGTCTTTTTCCACAGTGTCCTCAGTGTAACATCCTGCAGGAAGGCATGGGCCAGTCTCAGCCCTCCCATTCCCCACCCTCGTCCTGCTGTGGTAATTTAGGGACTGTTCCTCTGTTCTTTGGCTGAAGAATGGGCCTCTTGGCAAAGAGAGTGGATCTCTGTCTTGTCCACTGTCACATCTTCCTTGGGACAAGTGAGCAAGGCTCCTTGTCTGAAATAATAGGGAGAGAAAGCAAGGCATCTCTCCCTCTTCCAGGAACGATGTTAGACAAAAATGGCGCCGCGATGGTTAATTCTATCTCCCTATTCTCACTGTGTCTCTGTGTGACCACTAGGGGCTCATAGGTTAGCTATTAAACATAAATCTGACCACACAAATTTACACTGTGAAGTCTGAGTCAGGAGCTCTATAGCAAATTCATTAGTACATGAGAAAAACAGGTTCATAATTAGACATTAGGCTTGTAAGTAATGATTAAACTGGTGGCTCTTGCTGTGCCCCCTAGTTCAGACTTTTCTAAGTTATAGTTATAAGGCTTTCTTGTGATTGATAAGGATTCTTTTATCTTAGCTAAGTTTAGGATATTAGTTTAAGATATATTGATATAAGTTTTCCATGGTAGAGACCCCTTAGATCTAACACCTGATCAAAGGAAAATTACCTATTAGCTTAACTTCTGAGAAATAGCTATACTTCCTTCTTTCTAGTTCAAAACAAAGTCATTATAGGAAACAATAGTAAGTTGAGTTCAGTTAAGGTTTAGCTATGATGTATTGGAGCAATCTAGCTGTGAGAAATCATGAGTGGACGTAAGGGGTTACGGAAATAGGTTTAGGTGAAAACATGTTTTGTACTGCTATACGATTGTCCTTGACATTTAAGATTGATCAATGTATGCTTTTTTTTAACGTCTTTAGATAAGTTTAATCAGTAATATGTACTTAGAACAATATCCTGTTTCCCCCAGAATGTATAACCCTGAAATTCCTTAATGTAACTTGTTTCCTTCATAATGTATAACCCTGAAATCCTTTAATGTAACCTCAAAATCTGTAATGCAAAAGACTGTGCTGTCTGGGCTATAAAAACTCGGGAAAAAGAAGTAAAGTTAGAGTTAGCCTCCAGACTTGTGTGCTGCTTGGTCTATCTCTCACCTTTTCGCCGACGTCTTCTCCCCCCAACCGGAGCTGGTCTCTGGCAGTCCACCACTGGTCTTGGAATAGCATCTGGCGTGAGGCTGACAATTTTTTTTTTTTTTTTTTTTTTTTTTTTTGGTACCGGGGATTGAACTCAGGGGCACTCGACCACTGCTCACATCCCCAGCCCTTTTTTGTATTTATTTAGAGACAGGGTCTCACTGAGTTACTAAGTGCCTCGCCATTGCTGAGGCTGGCTTTGACCTCGCGATCCTCCTGCCTCAGCCTCCCAAAGTGCTGGGATGACGGGCATGCGCCACGGCGCCCGGCTTGGCTGACAATCTTTGTCCAGTGATTGTCACTAGGCAGGACCTGTCTGAAGGCCGACACCTCTGAATGTACCTACTCATGTTATCCTAAAGGCTGCTGCCATGCCCACCGTCAGCCAGCCCCCTAACTCTGAGTGTATCTCCTCAATGATTGTCGGTCAGCTGCCCCCTCTGCCCACTGGTTCCCCAGGATGGACTGGTCCTCTTCTTCCACTGGAAATCTGCTCTTCACCCCAGACTCAACCCCTGCACCAAAGACTCCACACAGAACTGTTGTGTTGGGACGTCAAGAGGTCTTGCTGTGGGACGTGCAGGTCTGGGTATTCCAGTCTAAGGCCACTTGGTGTGTCTGTGTGTTGACTTGGGGCTGGCTGCGTAGGGAGACGTGTTGGTTTGTGTGTGCATGTGTGTGTGCGTACGTGGTTACTCAGGTTGGCGGCCCTGGGTGCATGGACGGTCTCTGTGCCAGGCCGCCAGCCACCTTTGAGGGACTCCTCTGCAGCCGGCACCTGCATTTTGACTGGTTTCCAGCAGAGGGCGCTCGAGGGTCTCATTCTAGCCACTTCTGGCGGGATGCGTGGACTCCAGCTGGGATGACCCCCCAAGGGCTCACGGGCTCAGCTCGAATTCCTCCACGTGGCAGGAATTTGTACGGAGGAGCCTGGCGTGCTCTCCGCGGGCCTGTGTCTGCCTGTGTGGTGTCCACGCGCGTGGCAGACCGAATCATATTCAATGCCACCGAGAGATGTTCACCTCCGAATCCCTGGAACCTGTGAATATGGTTCCTTGCATGGCAAAAGGGATTCTGCACCAAGAGGAGGTGTCCCCAGCTACGTGACAGAGCCGCTCACCAGGCATCTTCCGGGAGAAGAACTTGCTGCACCACAACCTGCCGGCCCACAGTGCCCCCAGCGCCAGGCCGGGGTGACTGACTTCCCTCTCCAAGGTGCTGACGTCAGTGACGACACCGGACCCCACCCTGCAGATGTCCCCTCCCCGGAGTCCCCAGGAGGTGGCCTCTCCACTGCTACACACCCACTGCACCCTGATCTCATCTCGGTCATATTTGGAGTTATGGGGTCGCCCGACAGGAAGCTTCCTCCACCAGCCAGAAACCCTACCAGGCAGGTGCAGGCTGGGTGGGAGAGTGGGTGGGGGAGGCTCTTCCCCAAATGGGCATCGTCAGGAGCGCCAGCCCCCAGCATGGCTTTCCCTGGTGACTCCCACCTACGGGCCCCACTGGCTCATGGCCTCTCAGTGCTCAGCCTTTTCCCCTCCCCTCTCGACTCGACCCTCCACCTCGGCTCGGGAAGGCTCCTGCACCCTGTCAGTGGGCGCCTCCACCCCCTGTGCCCCAGCCCAACGCACTGACCCACAACACCCAAACAAATGAGCATCCCCTTGCCGGGCGCGGTGGCGCACGCCTGTCATCCCAGCACTTTGGGAGGCTGAGGCAGGAGGATCGCAAGTTCAAAGCCAGCCTCAGCCATGGCGAGGCACTTAGCAACTCAGTGAGACCCTGTCTCTAAATAAAATACAAAAAAGGTCTGGGGATGTGACCCAGTGGTTGAGTGCCCCTGAGTTCAATCCCCGGTACCACAAAAATAAATAAATAAAAATAAAAAAAAAAAAAAAATAAATGAGCATCCCCTTGCCCGCCACATGACCATGCATGGGACAGGGTAGTACTCCAGCATTGAAGACCGTGGCTTTCTCAATGGCCAGCACCAGCATCTGTAATGATCACCCAGTGCTGCGGTTTGAGAGTGTCCCCCAAGGGTTCATGGGCTGCAGCTATAATTCCTCCATGTGGCAGTGTTGGAGGTGCCTGTGGGAGGGGTTTGGGTCTGGGGGCAGATCCGTCCACGCATGGATTCATGCCTCTCTCACGAGAAGGGTTAGCTCCCGTGGGGATCTGGCTCCCGTCTGTGTCTTCTTCTTCTTCTTCTTCTTCTTCTTCTTCTTCTTCTTCTCCTCCTCTTCTTCTTCTTTCCTTTTTGGTACCGGGGATTGAACTCAGGGGCACCCAACCACTGAGCCACATCCCCAGCCCTTTTTTGTATTTTATTAGAGACAGGGTCTCACTGAGTGGCTAAGTGCCTCCATGGCTGAGGCTGGCTTTGAACTCGCCATCCTCCTGCCTCAGCCTCCCCAGTGCTGGGATGACAGGCGTGTGCCACCGTGCCCGGCTAAAAAGATTCCCCACATTTTTATTGGTGCATTATAGTGGTACACAATGGTGGGGGTTGTTACATATTTGTCACCGAAACCTCAGTCCTTGTCCCAATTCAATAGTGAAGACACGGTTTTGGAAAAAAAGGAAAACGAAGGTTTATTGCTTTGCTAGCAAAGGAGAAACACAGGGGGCTTTTAAAGAGGTGATTTAAAGGCTACATTCCCCGCGTTCTCTGCTGGAGTTGACATTCAGTTGCTGATCTGGGAGAGAGTCATTTCTGAGACCTTCTGGTGCCATCCCCAACGTTGGGATTACTTAGTTCCTCGGGTGGGTGAGTGCTCAAGCACTGATATCTCTGTGTAGGGTGGGGAAGAAAGGCAATTCTGTTTCCCCTGAGAGTAGGGAGGGAGGGGCAGAGGTTAGAGAGGAGTCGGGAGAGAGGAAGAGAAACACATCCCTCTAAAAAATAAATTGCAGTGGCAGAGTAGCAAGGGCTATATTCAAAGCATAAAGTGGAACACTGTAACAGGTTAGCTCTCTAGCACCCACAAAAACAAAACCCACTAGTTAATGATGTACATTAAATGCTATTATATTGGACATTACAAGTTTCAGCGTCTTCGTGATCCGCAAATACCTCTGCACTGGCAATAACGGATTGAGTGAAGGAAGAAGGAATGCAGTTCCACATAATGACCGCCAGGGGCCGCTGTTGCCGAGTCAAAGCCGGCTCCCCACTCAGGTCCACCCGGGAGAGATTCTCTAAATCCTGCCCCGGGGCGGGGCGGGGTGCTGCTCCCCAGAACCCTGCCCCTGCAGCCGGCAGCGCGGCTCAGGCCTTTTCGCCATCTGTACCCGGGCCTGCTTGCGTCCCTCCATCTACTTCCAAATTTCCCAGGACATGGCCGGGCATGGTGGCACACGCCTGTAATCCCAGCACTTGGGAGGCTGAGGCAGGAGGATCCCGAGGTCAAAGCCAGCCTCAGCCATGGCGAGGCACTTAGCAACTCAGTGAGACCCTGTCTCTAAATAAAATACAAAAAAAGGGCTGGGGACGTGGCCCAGTGGTCGAGTGCCCCTGAGTTCAATCCCTGGTACCACACACACACACACACACACACACACACACACACACACAAAGCCCAAGTTTCCCAGGACACATCCTTGCTGACTCTTACACCGGGGAATTTGCGTGCTGTTTTCTCTACCTGGAATCCCTTCCATCCCGGTTTACTGCTGTCCCCGGGGAAGACGAATATTTCACTATGGGACAGGTCAGTTTCTTGGTCCGGGCCTCGGTCTCCTCTGCTGGGTGGGCTGGGCAGAGAGGAGATGTCCAGGCAAATCCAGGGCAAGGAATCAGAAAACCCGGAAGGCACTGGGGAGTCACAGAGGGTGTTTGAGCAGGAGAATGTCCTCAGATGTTAGGAGAGAAAGGGGCTGCTTTCTTTCTGCCTCTGGCTTTTTCTAGAAGGGTCTCAGGTGGTTGGGATGAGAGGGTCTAGCTTCAACCAGCCCAGACACCTTGGTGGGTGCCCCCGTGGCTAGCCCAGCAGGCTCCCCCTTCTGGGTGCCCTTCTGGTGGGGCTCCCTCAGACACCGGGTAGGGGACAGCCCTTACAGGAAAGCCACGAGCTGCAGGCTGGGGACCTGGGTGTCACCTTTACGGAAGTGTGGGTGACCCCCTCCACCGCTGGGGAGTTTGGAGGCTCCACAGGCTGGCGCGGCTGCGACTGGTTCAGAGGAAGCTGCCGCGGAGGAGGTGAGCCCAGCATGCCTTCTGGGGACCCGCCAGTGCCCCTGTCCTGCTCAGCCTCCCTCTCAGCTTCAGCCTCCCTGCCTCCGCCTCCCTTTCCCTTGCTACCTCTCTCGGTCCCTGTCCTTTTCACTCCCACAGGTTCCTCCGTGGCTGTCTCTGGCTCAGGGGGTGGGTGGGAGCCTGTCCCCTGCCCTGGGAGGAGAGAGCTCCAGGAGCCGCAGAGACAGTGGCAGCTGGAGAGACAGAGGAGGGGACAGGGAGGGAAGAGACCCGGAGACCCACAGAGAGGCGAGACCCAGGACAGGCAGAGCTAGAGATGGGGAGCCCGACCCGTGGCCCTGAGAGGGGCCAGCCCCTCCTGCTCACTTCCCTCCTGCCCTGTCCTGTCACGGGGCTCTGTCGGCGGCCGTGGCTCCCGCCCAGCGCTGGCCCAGCCTGTGGCTCTCCTGGCGCAGCGCAGCTGCAGCTGCACCGCGCTCACCACTGGCTGCCCGGGGAGCGCAGCACCCGGTGTCCCTGGGCCTTACAGGTGGTGCACTTGTGTGCATGGGGTTTGGGACAAAGAGGGGAGTTGGGGGTCTCTGAAGATGGTGCGCCAGGGATCAGGGAGGGTCTGGCTGTTGGGGTGCTTGGGGGACAGTGAGTTCCCTGTGGGTCTGCTCTGGGGAGTGCCCGGGAGCCCAGCCCTGTTCCGGGCTCTGCTGGTGAGGTGGGTTCAGCTGCCTGGAGACCTTTGCATTTGTGGAAACCCAGCTGCTGCAAAGATTTGGGGTACTGGATGCTTGGAACCAGAAGTCTCTCTCTCTCTCTCTCTCTCTCTCTCTCTCTCTTTTTTTTTTTTTTTGTGGTACCAGGGATTGAACTCAGGGGCACTCGACCACTGGGCCACGTCCCCAGCCCTTTTTTTGTATTTGATTAGAGACAGGGTCTCACTGAGTTGCTAAGTGCCTCACCATTGCTGAGGCTGGCTTGGAACTCGCGATCCTCCTGCCTCAGCCTCCCAAGTGCTGGAATGACAGGCGTGCGCCACCGCGCCCGGCTCAGAAGCGTCTCATATTTAGGAATTTTTTTCCCCCAGATTTTTGGTGATATTTGCACTTCTATAAATGAGCTGTCTTGGGGAAGTCTAAATGCAAAATCCATGAATGTTTCACATATATCTCATGCACGTAGCTGGAGATCATTTTATGCCATATTTTAAATAATTTAGTGCATAAAACAAATTTCGCGGTGTGGAGTTGTTCACTAATGGAAATGTATTTGTGCTCAAAGAGCCTCAGGTTTGGGGGTTTTGGATGAGGGGTGCTTAGCCCGTGGGTGGTCCGGGGCCTCCGTGGTGCACGATTCTGCCCCTCTGGCTGTTCCTGGGGGTCTGTGCAGGAGGTCAGCAAGGCTCTTGCTTGCGGGTGGCGCTGGGGACCTGGGCTGGGGACCTGGGCTGGGGACCTGGGCTGGGGACCTGGTGCTCCAGGAGTGGCGGTGGGGGTCTGTCTGGCAGACTGCTGCGAGGTCCCGGGTGTCCCGAGGACAGGGGCGAGTGTTGGAGGCAGCAGACGAAGGGTGGCCCTTGTGCTGGGGCCGACGCTGGGGCCCTCCGCGCTCGGCACTTCCTGCTTCCTCTGTTTCTTTCCCTCGGTCTCTCTTTCTCTCCATTTTCCTTCCATACTCTACTTTCATTCGAACACTTATTAAGCCATTACTGTGTACCTAGCATCTGGCTGCAGCAGGCTCCTGGGGGCTCTGGGCCTCCTCAGAGGGGAGGAAGGAGTGGGCACTCCTTCTCCACCACCCCCTGCGGTTGGCACCCGGAGTGGGACTCCGCGGTTCGCCTGGGGCTGACGGGCTAGGTTCCGGAAGTGGAGGGATTCGGCAGGTATGGTGCGCCCGGGAGTCCTGTGTGGGTGCAGGTGGAACAGAGAAGGCTCCAGGTGTTGGAGAGAGAACCAGCCACGAGGCTGTTTAAGCAGAGGGCACTCCAGGCAGCGGGAACAGCCAGTGCAAAGGCCCTGAGGCAGGACTGTGCTTGGAATGTTGGAGGGACAGCGAGGGGCTGGAAGAGAGTGGGTGAGGGGGAGAGCAGGGGTCAGCCTGCCATCGCCACTTCTGATCAAGCAGCCCCGGGGCCCAGGCCTGCTTGGGCTGCACGTCTCTGTTAGCAGAATTTCTCTTCTGTGCACCATTGATGTGGGGGGCTGGCGAGTCCCTGTCTTGGGGGTCTTGCTGTGCGTTTTCTGATGCTCCGCAGCGGCCGGGCTCCCACCAGCGCAGGTGCGTGTTGGACTCCTGACTTTGCAACGATCAAGTGGGTCTCTGAGACGTTGCCGGACGTCCCCTGCCTTAGAATATCTGCCTCCAGGGGAGGCTGCCAGGGCCTCAGGTGGGGTCTGTAATGAAGGAGGCCCAGGGACATCAAACAATTGGAAACAACAGGACTGTGACATGCTGTGACACTGAAGGCTGAAAGCAGAAGCACTTGATGTTTACAGTAGGCGCCTAACAGCGGGAGTCCAGGGAGGGCTTCCCAGAGAAGCTCTGATGGAGGGGCAGGGCACTCCAGCTCTGAGGCTGCACGTGTAAAGGCCCTGTGGCCGGCCAGGATGGTGGGAAGGCTGGTGTGGGTGGACCGAGGCCGGGAGGCGCTCCCTTAGTTCTGTGGGGGCCCCATGGGTGGGGTGAGGGGGTGTAGTCGTGCCGAGTCGAGGGTTTTAAGCAGGAAAGTGGCATAATCTGATTGCGTCGTGAAAAGATGCCTCCGGCAGATAACTCCTCTAAACTGCTTAGCACAGGCAGTATCGGAAAAGGCTCAGACGATGCCAGTGGTTTGTTGGGGGACAGGGAAGACTGGGGGGTTCAGTCCCTGTTGTTTGAGGTCCCTAGGGATACCGCTTTGGCTTGTCTTTGGGGTGGTGAAATGTCCCTGCTTTGTTTCAAAGATGAAGGGGACAGTCACCCCCGGGGTGGGGAGGGGCCACACTTCCAAGGGCCAGAAGCCTTTGCGCAGGGCTGTCCCTGGGCCCACATCACAGAAGGGAGGCTGAGGCCCCGGGGCTTTGTGGGCATGGAGTCCTGAGCCGTGAGCTGGCTGCGGCCCCACGCCCTGGCCTGGAGGGTGCTCTGCGGGCCGCTCTCGCTGGCCTTCTCTCAGCTTTGAGCAGGTGGGCTCTGGGCTCCCGCTGCACAAGGTTCTGAACCCACTCGCTGTGCCATCTGTGCCTCTGGGAAGATCCCGGGGTCCCTCAGAATCTCCGTTTCTTCCTCAGCAGAAGGGGTGCTGTGAGCCGGGCGCGGTGGCGCACGCCTGGGATCCCGGCACTTGGGAGGCTGAGGCAGGAGGATCGCGAGGTCAAAGCCAGCCTCAGCAATGGCGAGGCACTTAGCACCTCAGTGAGACCCTGTCTCTAATAAAAATACAAAAAAGGGCTGGGGATGTGGCCCGGTGGTCCAGTTCCCCTGAGCTCAATCCCCAGTACCAAAAAAAGAAAAAAAGAAGAAGAAAGGGGTGCCGTGTCTCCCAGGTGCGTTGTGAGAACCAAACTCTGTTCACATAAATTCATCCAAAAAATAGTTATTAAGGACTTAGTGTGTGTCAGGTGACCTGAGGACAGGGGCCAGGCCCGCCAGGGTCTGCTGTCCTCGAGGCAGAGACAGACACTAAGGATGTCAGTCAGTGATTAAAAGAGAAGGAGTTAATCTTTTTTTTTTTTTTTTTTTTTTTTTTTTTTGTGGTACTGGGGATTGAACTCAGGGGCACTTGACCACTGGGCCACATCCCCAGCCCTTCTTTTGTATTTTATTAGAGACAGGGTCTCACTGAGTTGCTAGGTGCCTCGCCATTGCTGAGGCTGGCTTTGAACTCGCGATCCTCCTGCCTCAGCCTCCCAAGTGCTGGGATTACAGGCGCACGCCACTGTGCCCGGCTAGGAGTTAATCTTTATTGTCACAAATAAATAGGGCGCCCCTTTCTCCCCCACCTCTTCCTTATGTGGTGCTGGGATAGAGCCCAGGGCCTCGCACAGGATGGGCAGGCGCTCTATAGCTGAGCCACACCCCAGCCCTTTTCATTTCATTTTTAGACGGGGTCTTACTAAGTTGCCAAGGCTGACCTCGAACTTTCGATCCTCCAGCCTCAGCCTCCTCAGCCAGTGCCACCACACCCGGCTGTACTCTGACTTTTCAGGGCTGAGTAGTACCCCACTGAGCCTGTGAACCACATTTTCTTTCTCCATCCGTCCTGCACTGGCCATTTAGGTGGCGTCCACGTCTTGGTTATGGTAATAATGCCTGCAGGGCTCGTGGGAGAACGCCGTGGCCACTGACTTCATCGATGTGAGATGACGTGTTTGCAAATTAGCCTGATTTTGTCATCCATATTATAAATGTGGATCAAAACACCCACGCTCAGGCACAAGGACGCATGCCTGTGATTCCAGTTACTCAGGAGGCCGAGGCAGGAGGATGGCAAATGAAGGCCAGCCTCAGCAACTTTGCAAAATAAACGTGTCTCAAAAGAGACTAAAAAGGGCTGGGGATGTGGCTCAGTGGTGAGCACTCACCTAACGTGTGTGAGGCCCCGAGGTCTGTCCCAAGTTCTGCAACAAACAACTGTCCCCCACCACCCCGCCCCGTCTCTTGTACATTCCAAATATCTACAATTATTACTTGTCAATTAAAAATGAAATAAAAAAGTGAAAATATTAAGTGGGTGATAGCGCCCCCAGTACCCACAAAGTAGGGTGAAGATGGAGGAGTGTGGGTGTGGCGAGTTAGCCTGGGGCCAAGTCAGGCCTTGGTGGGGGAGGTCACCCTGGGGGTGATGGCGGAGCCCAGTGAACACCAGGGAACAGCATTCCAGGCAGACAGAAGCCCCTGTGCAAAGGCCCTGGGGCAGACCTGCGCCTGGAGTTTTGGAGGAATGAGGAGGGCCTGTGGAAGAGGCGTGGGGGCCAGGGGCCAGGAAGGCAGGGGCTGCTGAGCCCCAGACAAGCGGTGAGGACAGGACCAGGGAGAGGTGGAAAGGTCTTCAGTGGGTTTTTTTGCAGGGGAAGGCGCAGTTGCCCGAGGTGGGCTTACCTCGCGGCTGGGGCGGAGCTGCTGTGATGGAGGGGGCGGGGCATCAGGTGCTGGTCTGGGTGGCCCTGAGGGCTTGATGCTCCGGAGACCCCACATGGGGTGTGGGGAGAGACAGACGTGTCCCCTGAGTGCCATCCGAGGAGAGGCCACTGTCCCAGCCTCTAGGGCTCCGTGAGGGCTCACGGAGGTGGGGGGCTGGGCGGGCCACTTGCCCCTGGGGACGTGGGGGCTCAGGTGCCCAGCAGGGAGACCCTCCCCCAGCTGGGGCACGAGGGGAAGGCGTTGGCAGGGTCCTGGCCTTGCCAGGATGTGGCACCTCCTGGCTTCCTTCCTTTGGGGCCACGTGGTGACCAGGGCCAGGTGTCCTCAGCCCTTCCTGGCCACACTGCTCAGGCCGGGAAGGGTTAATTTTTTTTTTTTTTTTTAAACCGGGGATTGAACTCAGGGTACTCGACCCCTGGGCCACATCCCCAGCCCTTTTTTGTATTTTATTAGAGACAGGGTCTCACTGAGTTGCTAAGGGCCTCACCATGGCTGAGGCTGGCTTTGACCTCGCGATCCTCCTGCCTCAGCCTCCCAAGTGCTGGGATCACAGGCGGGAGGAGTTTTTTGATTCAGGCAGAGCTGGAGGAACGAATTTTGTTGCGTGTGACTTTTAGAAAGTGACTGTCCATCCCGTGCCCCGTCCTGCCTGCCCTTGGATCAGGCCCTGTGAGCCCCTGGGGGGCTTCTCGAGCTCTCGGGTTCCATGACTGAATGCCCACGGCTCTGGGAACGAGGCATGCTACCTGCTCCATTGTGTACCCATTTAACAGAAGAAAAACCGAGGCTCAGGGGAGAGAAGGCGCCTGTCCCAGCCAGTCTGTGGCAGAACAGGGATTGGAGCCCTGGCCGCAGGCTCCAGGCGCGGGCCCCCCGCCCCCTGCTTCCTGCCCACCGACTGCTCCAGGCGCCCGGGACTCCCGCTGGGCCTGTGGGCTGGGCGCGGGAGGTACCAGCGGCTTCCGGCCTCTCCCCTGTGCCCCTGGGAGGGGGGCCTGGGCGGGCGGGGCAGCCCCAGCCCCAGCCCCAGGGTGCCTTGCTTTTTGCCCTGAAAATCTGAGCTCTCACTGAGGCTTCTCGGTTTTAGAGGCTGGTTTCGCAGGGGCTTTCATGAGGCAGGGGCTGGCTCATTGCGAGAGTGCGGGGCCCTGAGGTCGCACGCAGCGCCCTGAACCTGGGAGAGCGCAGCCTCCCGGGGCTCTGAGGCCCTTCCAAGGAACGGGCTGGGCTGCCTAGGGCGTGGGAACGGCCCCCGCGTGCCCCCGTCCTCCCCGGCGGCTTTGATTCAGGAAAGAGCCACACACGCCACAGTGGCGAGGGGGCCTCTTCTTCCCTTCTGCGCAGAGAGGGGCGGAGAACTCAGAGCTGGACCAAGTCGCCTGCTTACACACCTCCTGTGACAGGCGGCTCCCGTCCACCTCGGCTGGGTCGGAGAGCTGGAATTCTTAGAAAACTCTTTTAGAAGCCGGGCGCGGTGGCGCTCGCCTGTCATCCCAGCACTGGGGAGGCTGAGGCAGGAGGATCGCGAGTTCAAAGCCAGCCTCAGCCATGGCGAGGCACTTAGCAACTCAGTGAGACCCTGTCTCTAATAAAATACAAAAGAAGGGCTGGGGATGTGGCCCAGGGGTCGAGTGCCCCTGAGTTCAATCCCTGGTACCAAAAAAAAAAAAAAAAAAAAAAAAAAAAAAAAAAAAAAAAAAAAGTTCTTTCAGATATTGACCCAAACCTGCAGCTCCATCCCCTCCTCAAGATCACACAGATCATACTCCCGTCTCCAAATATATCTCACGCCTCCTGTCTGCAGCTGAGTGACTGTCCTGGAGACCTGCACCCCCAGGGTCATGGCTATAGTGAGGATGGAATCCTGCTGGGCCCGGGAACCCAGAGGAGCTTCCTGGTCGACCTGGCGGGAGTCAATCTGGTGAGCTTCCTGTAGGAGGTGGTATCTAGAGATGAATGAGATTTGGCTTGCGAAGGAGGTGTGGGAAAAAAATGTTTCAGGCAGAAAGACCAATAGGGAACTGGAGGGGCAGAAAACGGGAGAAGGTGGGAGGGCTGGAGCCGTGTGTTTGAGGAGGGATATGGAGGCTCCCGAGGCCAGCAACGGGTGGAGAGAAGCCCACGGTGCCCGGTGCCCGGGAAGACACGCCTCCTTCATCCGCCAGGTGTGAGTCCCACTTTGCTCTTCATGGCTTTGCCAGGAAGCCGTTCCCATCCCTGCCTTCTAAGCATCCAGGTGCCCTTCTCACCGCATGCTTGCCAGCGGTGGGTTTTATCACGTTTTGAGATCTTTGACAATTTCAGTGGGGACATTGTTATCGCATTGTGTCAACGAACAGACGAACACTTCTTTTGTAAGCAAGCAGTAAGGACAGCAGCGTCTCCAGATGTAGCCTCGAAAGGGTCACCTTTTCCTGGTGAACCCTTGAGGGGTCCAACACCCACCAGAGAGTTTGTGGTCGTATCTATCTTCCCGTGAGGCACGGAAAAGCCTGTGGGTGCCCTTTGGGTGTGGCATTGGTGAGGTGGTCTCCCCGCACCCCTTGACTCATCTTTTTTCTCACCTTTTTTTTTTTTTTTGGTACCGGGGATTAAACTCAGGGGCACTCGACGGCTGAGCCACAACCCCAGCCCCACCCTCTCCTTTCTTTTTAAAAAAAAATTTAGTTGTAGTTGGACACAATGCCTTTATTTTATTTTTTATTTATTTATTTATTTTATTTATTTTTGTGGTGCCAGGGATTGAACTCAGGGGCACTCGGAACTCAGGGGCACGCGACCACTGGGCCACATCCCCAGACCATTTTTGTATTTTATTTAGAGACAGGGTCTCACTGAGTTGCTAAGTGCCTCGCCATGGCTGAGGCTGGCTTTGAACTCGCGATCCTCCTGCCTCAGCCTCCCAAAGTGCTGGGATGACAGGCGGGCGCCACCACGCCCGGCTTATTTATTTATTTTTATGTGGTGCTGAGGACCCAGCCCGGGGCCTCACACATGCTAGGTGAGCGCCCACCCTCCGAGTCACTTCATAGATTCATTGTAAACCTCCCTTAAAGTCGCACTATTCTTCCCTCTTCCCTCAGATGTAAATCCTAGTCAAGGAGTTAATGGGGATTCCATGAGGTGGTCATGAATCTGACGTCTTTTTTTTTTTTTCCTTTGGTGGCACTGGGGACGGCACTCAGGGCCTCACCCATGCCAGAAAATACTCTATCGCTGAGCTATAGACCCAGCCCTTTTTATTTTGAGATGGAGTCTTGCTAAGTTGCCGAGGCTGGCCTCGGACTTCTTATCCTCTTGCCTCAGTCTCCCAGGTAGCTGTGATGACAGGCGTGCACCATCAGAGCTGTCTGAATTGGTCATCCTTTTCTTGGTCTGGGTCTTCTGACCCTGGACACTTGACCTTATATTTGGTGGATACTACATTTCCATGAGGAGCGGGCCTTGACCTCTGTCCCGGAGCATTTGTTCTCTTGTTTCCAGTTCCACTTAGCATTTTCTTACCATTTTCTGGTATTTGGTGAGGGATAGGAAGGTTTGGGTGAGCTCTTGGCCGCCATCTTGAAAGGAAGCTCGATTCTATCACTATAAATGGATACAGTTGTGTCAGTTGATCCCCAAGAGTTCTTTTTTTTTTTTTTTTTTTTTTTGGTACCAGGGATTGAACTCAGGGGCACTCGACCACTGGGCCACATCCCCAGCCCTTTTTTTTTTGTATTTTATTAGAGACAGGGTCTCACTGAGTTTGCTAAGGGCCTCACCATTGCTGAGACTGGCTTTGAACTCACCATCCTCCTGCCTCAGCCTCCCAAGTGCTGGGATAACAGGCGTGCACCACCGCGCCTGGCCCCAGCTGTTTAGTTCTTTTGCCTATTTATTAATGGGGGTTATTTGGGCTTTTTTTGGACATTCAGTTTTCTGAGCGCTTTATACATTCTGGATATTAATCCCCTGTCTGAGGAGGAAGGGGACCAAGTTCTCCCATTCTGTAGGTTCTCTCTTGAAAGCTCCTGATTGTTTACTTTGCTGTGCAGAAGCTTTTTAATCCGATGTCATTCCCACGTATTAACTCTTGGTTTTATTTCTTGAGCTTTAGGAGTCTGGTTGAAAAAGTCAGTGTCTGTGCCAATGTGTTGGAGTCTTGGCCTGCATTTTCTTCTAGCGGTTGTGCAGTGTCTGGTCTAACTCCTAGGTCTTTGATCCACTTTGAGTTGACTTTTGTGCAGGGTGAGCGGTGGGGTTTCAAGTTTCATTCTTCTACACATGGATATCCAGTTTGCTGGGCACCATTTGTTAAAAAGGCTATCTTCCAGCCGGGCGCGGTGGCACACACCTGGAATCCCAGCACTTGGGAGGCTGAGGCAGGAGGATGGCGAGTTCAAAGCCACGGAGAGGCACTTAGCAACTCAGTGAGAGTTCAATCCCTGGTACCAAAAAAAAAAAAAAAAAAAGGCTGTCTCCCATGTATGTTTTTTGACACCTTTGTCTGGTATCAGATGACTGGACCTAGGTGGCTTTGTCTCTGTTGTCTATTCGATTCCATTGGTCTTTGTGCCCATTTTGATGCCAATACCACGCTGTTGTAGAATTTGAGATCGGGTCCATTGTGATGCTCTCTGCTTTGCTTTTGTTGCTTAGCTTTGCGCTGGCTATTCGGGGTCTCCAACTCTTCCAAATGAAGTTTAGAACTTTTTTTTTTCCTCCTAGTTTGGTGGAGAATGCTGTCGGTATTTTGATGGGGATTGTGTTGAACCTGTACAGCGCTTTTGGTAGTTTGGCCATTTTGGTGATATTAATTCTGCCTATCCAAGAATATGAGTGGTCTTTCTATCTTCTTGTGTCTTTTGCAATTTCTTTCTTCAGTGTTGTATAGTTTTCTTTGTAGAGGTCTTTCTCCTTCTTGGTTAGATTTATTCCTAAGTATTTCTTTTTTTTCTGAGGTTATTGTGAATGGGATAGGTTCCCTGATTTTTCTTTTTTTTTTTAAATTTTTTATTTGTTTTAATCAGTTATACATGACAGTAGAAATGCCTTTATGCGCTGTGATATATCATACATAGATGGGACATAATTTATCACTTTTCTGAGTGTACGTGTTGCAGAATCATGTTGGCCATGCGGTCACATGTACATACGGTAGTCATGTCTGTCTCATTCCGCCATTGTCCCTATGCCCCCTCCCCCCTCCCCTCCCCCCTCCCTCTACCTAATCTAAGGTGACGCTGTTTTTCCCTAGGGACCCCCGCCTTATTGTGAATTGGCAATCCATTATTGGGGTATAGGAAAGCGATTGATCTGTGTACGCTGATCTCATGCCCAAAAGCAGGTGCCCTTCCCCACCCCCCATGCCTCTGGGCACCCGGTGCCCATTTCCCCCCTGCCCATCATTAGCCCCCGCGGTCTCTGGACTCTCTTCTCCTCTGTGGACTCTGGCCTCTACCCTTCAGAGGCCCTGCTGGAGCTCAAGACCTCGTCTTCAGTGGAAGAGGTGGAGATATCCAGGGGTGTCCCCCGGCGGGTCAGGGAGCCAAGCAGAGCTTCCGGGAGGCTGCGGAGGGCCAGGGTGGAGCTGGCCGGGCCTCTGCGAAGGAGGCCACTTTCCTGTCTCGTCACCCGCTCTGGCCGCTTCCCAGGGGTGGCTGTGCCTCACACCCTCCTTGGTGCTTCCTCCGTGACCACAGGAAGGCCCGGCCCCTGCTGCGCCTCCTCTAATGAGCCAGACGGCCGGCTATCTGCAGCCCCATCTGGGTCCCAGCAGAGGTGCAGGGAAACGGTGGTTGGGGGGCTCAGACCAAGCCACAGCGAGGACGGACTCGGGCAGGGAGCACCACAGTGACACGGAGCCACCCTCCACCTCACGGGCTTTGCGTGACAGCTGACGGCCCCAGAGGCCTCAGCCGGTCCTGCCTTTTATCTGACCACCTGCCTTTGCTGGGCCTTCCTCCTTGCGCACCTGCTGGCTCTGGCTTGGCTTTTAGAACTAACTGAATTTTTTTTCTTTCTAAGTGACACATCATAATTGCCGGTGGGTGTGGGGCACAGTGTGACAAGCAATCTGTGTATAAAGTAGGTGACGATCAAATCAGGGTAATGAGCATTTCCATCTGCTTATCAGTGGGCTGGGGACGTAGCTCAGTTGGTAGAGCACTTGCCTTGCATGCACAGGGCCCTGGGTTCAATGAACTCAGGGGCACGCGACCACTGGGCCACATCCCCAGACCATTTTTGTATTTTATTTAGAGACAGGGTCTCACTGAGTTGCTAAGTGCCTCGCCATGGCTGAGGCTGGCTTTGAACTCGCGATCCTCCTGCCTCAGCCTCCCAAAGTGCTGGGATGACAGGCGGGCGCCACCACGCCCGGCTTATTTATTTATTTTTATGTGGTGCTGAGGACCCAGCCCGGGGCCTCACACATGCTAGGTGAGCGCCCACCCTCCGAGTCACTTCATAGATTCATTGTAAACCTCCCTTAAAGTCGCACTATTCTTCCCTCTTCCCTCAGATGTAAATCCTAGTCAAGGAGTTAATGGGGATTCCATGAGGTGGTCATGAATCTGACGTCTTTTTTTTTTTTTTTCCTTTGGTGGCACTGGGGACGGCACTCAGGGCCTCACCCATGCCAGAAAATACTCTATCGCTGAGCTATAGACCCAGCCCTTTTTATTTTGAGATGGAGTCTTGCTAAGTTGCCGAGGCTGGCCTCGGACTTCTTATCCTCTTGCCTCAGTCTCCCAGGTAGCTGTGATGACAGGCGTGCACCATCAGAGCTGTCTGAATTGGTCATCCTTTTCTTGGTCTGGGTCTTCTGACCCTGGACACTTGACCTTATATTTGGTGGATACTACATTTCCATGAGGAGCGGGCCTTGACCTCTGTCCCGGAGCATTTGTTCTCTTGTTTCCAGTTCCACTTAGCATTTTCTTACCATTTTCTGGTATTTGGTGAGGGATAGGAAGGTTTGGGTGAGCTCTTGGCCGCCATCTTGAAAGGAAGCTCGATTCTATCACTATAAATGGATACAGTTGTGTCAGTTGATCCCCAAGAGTTCTTTTTTTTTTTTTTTTTTTTTTTTTTGGTACCAGGGATTGAACTCAGGGGCACTCGACCACTGGGCCACATCCCCAGCCCTTTTTTTGTATTTTATTAGAGACAGGGTCTCACTGAGTTGCTAAGGGCCTCACCATTGCTGAGACTGGCTTTGAACTCACCATCCTCCTGCCTCAGCCTCCCAAGTGCTGGGATAACAGGCGTGCACCACCGCGCCTGGCCCAGCTGTTTAGTTCTTTTGCCTATTTATTAATGGGGGTTATTTGGGCTTTTTTTGGACATTCAGTTTTCTGAGCGCTTTATACATTCTGGATATTAATCCCCTGTCTGAGGAGGAAGGGGACCAAGTTCTCCCATTCTGTAGGTTCTCTCTTGAAAGCTCCTGATTGTTTACTTTGCTGTGCAGAAGCTTTTTAATCCGATGTCATTCCCACGTATTAACTCTTGGTTTTATTTCTTGAGCTTTAGGAGTCTGGTTGAAAAAGTCAGTGTCTGTGCCAATGTGTTGGAGTCTTGGCCTGCATTTTCTTCTAGCGGTTGTGCAGTGTCTGGTCTAACTCCTAGGTCTTTGATCCACTTTGAGTTGACTTTTTGTGCAGGGTGAGCGGTGGGGTTCAAGTTTCATTCTTCTACACATGGATATCCAGTTTGCTGGGCACCGTTTGTTAAAAAGGCTATCTTCCAGCCGGGCGCGGTGGCACACACCTGGAATCCCAGCACTTGGGAGGCTGAGGCAGGAGGATGGCGAGTTCAAAGCCACGGAGAGGCACTTAGCAACTCAGTGAGAGTTCAATCCCTGGTACCAAAAAAAAAAAAAAAAAAGGCTGTCTCCCATGTATGTTTTTGACACCTTTGTCTGGTATCAGATGACTGGACCTAGGTGGCTTTGTCTCTGTTGTCTATTCGATTCCATTGGTCTTTGTGCCCATTTTGATGCCAATACCACGCTGTTGTAGAATTTGAGATCGGGTCATTGTGATGCTCTCTGCTTTGCTTTTGTTGCTTAGCTTTGCGCTGGCTATTCGGGGTCTCCAACTCTTCCAAATGAAGTTTAGAACTTTTTTTTTCCTCCTAGTTTGGTGGAGAATGCTGTCGGTATTTTGATGGGGATTGTGTTGAACCTGTACAGCGCTTTTGGTAGTTTGGCCATTTTGGTGATATTAATTCTGCCTATCCAAGAATATGAGTGGTCTTTCTATCTTCTTGTGTCTTTTGCAATTTCTTTCTTCAGTGTTGTATAGTTTTCTTTGTAGAGGTCTTTCTCCTTCTTGGTTAGATTTATTCCTAAGTATTTCTTTTTTTCTGAGGTTATTGTGAATGGGATAGGTTCCCTGATTTCTTTTTTTTTTTAAATTTTTTATTTGTTTTAATCAGTTATACATGACAGTAGAATGCCTTTATGCGCTGTGATATATCATACATAGATGGGACATAATTTATCACTTTTCTGAGTGTACGTGTTGCAGAATCATGTTGGCCATGCGGTCACATGTACATACGGTAGTCATGTCTGTCTCATTCCGCCATTGTCCCTATGCCCCCCCCCCCCCCGCCCCCCCCCCCCCCCCTCCCTCTACCTAATCTAAGGTGACGCTGTTTTTCCCTAGGGACCCCCGCCTTATTGTGAATTGGCAATCCATTATTGGGGTATAGGAAAGCGATTGATCTGTGTACGCTGATCTCATGCCCAAAGCAGGTGCCCTTCCCCACCCCCCATGCCTCTGGGCACCCGGTGCCCATTTCCCCCCTGCCCATCATTAGCCCCGCGGTCTCTGGACTCTCTTCTCCTCTGTGGACTCTGGCCTCTACCCTTCAGAGGCCCTGCTGGAGCTCAAAGACCTCGTCTTCAGTGGAAGAGGTGGAGATATCCAGGGGTGTCCCCCGGCGGGTCAGGGAGCCAAGCAGAGCTTCCGGGAGGCTGCGGAGGGCCAGGGTGGAGCTGGCCGGGCCTCTGCGAAGGAGGCCACTTTCCTGTCTCGTCACCCGCTCTGGCCGCTTCCCAGGGGTGGCTGTGCCTCACACCCTCCTTGGTGCTTCCTCCGTGACCACAGGAAGGCCCGGCCCCTGCTGCGCCTCCTCTAATGAGCCAGACGGCCGGCTATCTGCAGCCCCATCTGGGTCCCAGCAGAGGTGCAGGGAAACGGTGGTTGGGGGGCTCAGACCAAGCCACAGCGAGGACGGACTCGGGCAGGGAGCACCACAGTGACACGGAGCCACCCTCCACCTCACGGGCTTTGCGTGACAGCTGACGGCCCCAGAGGCCTCAGCCGGTCCTGCCTTTTATCTGACCACCTGCCTTTGCTGGGCCTTCCTCCTTTTGCACCTGCTGGCTCTGGCTTGGCTTTTAGAACTAACTGAATTTTTTTTCTTTCTAAGTGACACATCATAATTGCCGGTGGGTGTGGGGCACAGTGTGACAAGCAAATCTGTGTATAAAGTAGGTGACGATCAAATCAGGGTAATGAGCATTTCCATCTGCTTATCAGTGGGCTGGGGACGTAGCTCAGTTGGTAGAGCACTTGCCTTGCATGCACAGGGCCCTGGGTTCAATCCCTGTGTCACCACCTTGGTAGCTGTTATCCCCCAACCCTTCCAGCTCTAGTGGCTGCTGTCCACGCTCTTCTTCTTCTTCTTTTTTTTTTTTTTTGTTTTTTTTGGTACTGGGGATTGAACTCAGGGGCACTCGACCCCTGGGCCACATCCCCAGCCCTTTTTTGTATTTGATTAGAGACAGGGTCTCACCGAGTTGCTAAGTGCCTCGCCATGGCTGAGGCTGGCTTTGAACTGGCGATCCTCCTGCCTCAGCCTCCCAAAGTGCTAGGATCACAGGCGTGGCCCCCGCGCCCGGCTCACTCTCCTCTTCTTTGAGATCAACGTTCTTAGCGATGCGTGGGAACAGGAAGTTCTTGCCTTCCCGTGCCTGGCTTGTTTCCCTCGACCTAGCGTCCCCAGGTCATCTAGGTGTCCCAAGGGGCGGGGTCACACTCCTTTCTGAATGGCTGAATCACGCTCCTCCTGCACCTAGACCGCGTTGGCTTTATCCGGCCGGCCGTGGACACCGGGCGACTCTGCGGGCTCCGGTGCTCAGAGATCCCTCAGGGTGTGTCCACAGAAAAGCGGGAGGGCTGGGCCGTGGGCTGGATCGAGTTGGTGTGGCTTTTGAGGCTCTGGGTTGTGTCCCTGCCCCCCTTTCCAGCCACCTCAGGATGGCGTCTTTCGGAGGCTGGCTCAGGACGGAGGCTCGCCTTGACCCCCATCCAGGTGCCCATCAGTTCTGGGCTGTGGTCAGCATCTCCTGACGCTGGAATGAGTGTGGGGATTTCCTCTGAAGTCCCCCAGGCCAGGCCAGGCTGGTGGCAGAGGACACTGTGTCTGGGGCTTGTGCAGCTGGGAACCCAGTTGAACTGTCTGGGCAGTGGCTGTCCCAGGCCAGCCGTGGGGCAGGGGGAAGCGTTAAGGTTCTTTGTACCCCATTGTCAAGCGTCTGTCCCTTCAGCGTGGCTCCCTCTCATCCTCTTAGTCATCCGCTCATACTTCCTTACTCAAATAATCTTACATTTATTGTTGTTGATTAAAAATATTTGTAGCCGGGCGCGGTGGCGCACGCCTGTAATCCCAGCACTTTGGGAGGCTGAGGCAGGAGGATCGCGAGTTCAAAGCCAGCCTCAGCAATGGCGAGGCACTTAGCAACTCAGTGAGACCCTGTCTCTAAATAAAATACAAAAAAGGGCTGGGGATGTGACCCAGAGGACGAGTGCCCCTGAGTTCAATCCCTGGTACCAAAAAAAAAAAAAAAAAAAAAAAAAAAAAAAAAAAAAAATATATTTGTACATTTAGGCCGGGCGCGGTGGTATACACCTGTGATCCCAGCACTTGGGAGGCTGAGGCAGGAGGATCACGTGTTCAAAGCCAGCCTCAGCCATGGTGAGGTGCTTAGCAACTCAGTGAGACCCTGTCTCTAAATAAAATACAAAAAAAGGTCTGGAGATGTGACCCAGTGGTCTGGTGCCCCTGAGTTCAATCCCTGGTACCAAAAAAAAAAAAAAAAAAAAAAAAAAAAAAAAAAAAATTGTACGATTAATGGTTCATTCCAAAAATGTTAATGTAGTTAGTGGTCCATTAAAAAAAAATCTGTGCATTTATTGGTTCATTGCAAAAACAAACAAACAAACAAACAAAACTCCCCCCACATATCCCAAAGTGTTTAGTGAAGCACAAATATTTCGCGTGCAAGTTTGAGAACCTGTAAGTCAATCGAAACTAAAACTTATTTTTGCAGGACCTCTCTGAGCCTATAGTGTATTTTGTGATTCTCTTTTAAGGAATAAGGGATGCAGTGTTTTTTTAAATGTCTCTGTTTATGTATTTATTAATATTTTGGAGCAGAGCGCCCTTAGAATGTCCTTTGGGAAATGAGGCCTTAGGATCCTGGTCAAAGGTCCCGGGAGCGTTGTTAGTGGACAGTGTCTGCCTTCGTCCTCTTTCAGCATGACCTGAGTTACCTTATGCAGCCACAGACTCTAAGGTCAAGAGCTGGTAGCATAGAGGGAAAGCCTTAATTCAAGAAAGAACTTTGGAGGAGAAGGAAATTACACACTCCCAAGTCAAGAAAACTGCTACCATTTTTTTTTTTTTGGTGGTGTGGTGGGGAAGGGTACTGGGGATTGAAACCCAGGGGGCACTCTACCGCTGAGCTACATCCCCAGCTCTTTTGTTTTTTATTTTGAGATAGGGCCTTGTGAAGTTGCTGAGGCTGCTTCAAACTTGTGATCCTCCTGCCTCAGCCTCCTGAATTGCTAGGATTTCAGGCATGAGCGACTGAGTCCGGCTAAAAGCTACCACCACTTATCTTAAAACTGAGTGCTGAGTTTCCTGGTGGCCAAAGCAAACAGGGCAATGTGGTGGGTTTCATGGCTTTTGGCTGGCAGGTCAGTAGGAAGCCAAACACCCTCCATCTGTGAACAGGTTCTTTTCATCCATTTGTTCATTCATTCAAGCAACAATTAGTGAGTTTACCACCTACTATTTACAAACACAATGCTAGGTACCAAGGATAAAATGGTGGAGAAAAAAGATACCTGCCTATCTGTCCAACCATCCATCCATCCTCCCGTCTCCACCATCTATTCATGTCCATCCACCCATCCACCTCCATTCATGCATCCTTTCATCCACCCTTCTCCTTCCAACTATCCATCTCCAACCTATCCATTTATCCATCTTCAGCCACCCATCCAACAATCCTTCCTTCCTTTGATCTACTCATCTCCATCTATCCATCCCTATCCATCCATCTATCATCTATCCACCCATCTCCATCCATCTATCCATCCATCTCCAATCCATCCATCCATCTCCATCTACCCACCCACCCATCCACCCTTCCATCCATCCACCCTTCCATCCATCCATCTAGCTATCCATCTATTTCCATTCACTGACCCACCTGCCCATCCATCCATCCATGCATTCATCCATCCATCCATTTCTGTCCATCCATCCACCCATCTCCATCCATCTATCCATCTCCAATCCAACCATCCATCCATCTCCATCATCCATCCTTCCATCTCCATCCATCTATTCATGTCCATCCACCCATCCATCCATCCATCTCCATCCATCCATCCATCTCCAACTCATCCATTTATCCATCTTCATCCACCCATTCAACTATCCATCCGTCCATCCATCCATCTCCAACCCATCTATTTATCCATCTTCATCCACCCATTCAACCATCCATCCGTCCATCCATCCATCCATCCATCCATCTCCAACCTATCCATTTATCCATCTTCATCCACCCATTCAACCATCCAATCACACATACATACATCCATGTCCAATCCATCCATCCATCTCCATCTACTCATCCACCCATCCATCTATACCCATCCATCCACCCTCCCACCCACCCACCCATCCATCCAATCATCCATGCATTCATCTATTTATCCATCTCCATCCATCCGTCAATCCATCTATCTGTCCACGCATCCACCCATCTCCATTCACCCATTTACATCCATCCATCCATAAGCGCCAGATCATCCAGTCACCCATCCATTCACTAAACTCTTCCCTCGTCTGTCTCTCTGTCCAGCTCACCGTCCATCATTCCATCTTGTGTGTTCGCCCCTCCCCCTCAAACACCATCCACCTCCCTAGCCAATTGCACACTCACTCACTGCAATCTGCTGTGGTGTGAAGCTTCTCCTCAAATTTCATGTGTTTGGAACTTAATCCCCAAATCCACCTGTTAACAGTATTTGGAGGTGAGGCCTTTGGGAAGTGACTGAGTCGGGAGGACTCCTCTCCTGATGAGTAGCCGGATGTGCTTTGGATTAACAGATTAATGGACCATGGAGGGAGGGGCTTTGCTATAAAAGTGGGCCCTCTCTGGCGTCCTTGCTGTCTCGTCGTGTGACACCTTCCACCATGTCATGATGAGCCCCTCAGCACGCGCCAAGTCTCCAGAACAGTGAACTAAATGCATTTGTCTTCTCTACAAATTATCCGACAGTCTCGGGCATTTCGATTTAGCAACAGAAAATGGACCAAGACACCATCCAACAGTCATTCACTCAACTGACAGAAAACTTAAAAAATGCGGTGCCATTACTAGGTATTTGTCCCCCTGTCCACTTATTCATGCCTTGGCTCCAGCCGTCTGTCGGTCAGAATTCCAGCCACAGGTTGAGGAGATTTTGTGGTGCAGTCTGGGCACAGTTCAGATGAATAGCAGCTCGTCTTGGGACCCCAGCTTGGCCAGCGTAACTCCGTGGTCACACAGTCTCTCGTTCTAGGCTCAGCCTTCCTCCTGTCTTCTTGGGTCTCCAAGAACTTTACCCTGGATCTCAGATTAAACCGAGCCCTTGGCTTGTTTTCTGACCTTCTCAGTGGTAAGGAGAATGCCCAGGAAGCCGCCTCTGTCCTCCTGAGTGGCTCTCCACGATGACTGTGGGACACCTCCTCTGGCCAAGTGGCCTCTGCCTGGAGGCCTCACTAAGTCCTCCCTCCATCGGGCCTCCAGCCACCCACCAGCTTCCCTTAGTGTCCACCATCTTTCCATCTCCACCCTGGTCTCCAACCCACTTCCCACTCCAGCTGCCCCTCCACTGGTGACCGCAGGGACGCAGGATGAATTAGAGGGAGAGGTCACGTGGGTCGGGCCCTGGGTTCCGTCCAAGACCTCGTTCCTCTTCCCCAGGTTCCCCAGGTGGCCATGGACGCGCTGGGCCTACCAGGCGTCTCTCAAGGTCCCAGCAAGACTCTGTGGGTGGCCCGGGGCAGGGGCCCTGCCGCGCGCAGGCAGAGGGAGTTCACGCCCGAGGAGAAGAAGGACACGGCCTACTGGGAGAAGCGGCGGAAGAACAACGAGGCGGCCAAGCGGTCCCGGGAGAAGCGGCGGCTCCACGACGCGGCGGCCGAGGGCCGGCTGGCGGCGCTGCTGGAGGAGAACGCCCTGCTCAGGGCTGAGCTGCGCGCGCTCCGGCTGCGCTTCGGCCTCCTGTCCCCAGCCGGTGGCCCCCGGACCTTGCCTCTGCAGGCCCTGCTGTGGGAGTCTCCCTGGGCCGGGGACCCCCACCCCGCGGCCGGACCGCTCTCGGGCCTGGCGGGCTCCCCCGGCGGCCTCGGCAGGCCGCGCTCCCTGGACGCTGGGGTCCCGGGTGCCGGGGCTGCCTGGCGGCTCAGGGCTGGGCTGGCCTGGCGTCCCCCTCCAGGTTCTCCCAGGAGTCTGCGTCCCTGGCCCCCGGGAAGATGGACGTGGCCTTGCAGGCTGCCCTCTTCAGGTGCCACCTCTTGGATGGGTACGTGGGGTCCAGACCCGAGCTCAAGCCTTGCTGGGGACTGTGGTCACCCATGTCCCCTGCATGCCAGGCCCCGGGGCCCTCAGATTTGTTGCTGACACCCTCTGCAGACCCCACGGGGCTTTCTGCCACCGTGCCCTGCCCGGTCCCCGGGGACAGTCCCGAGGCCCTGGCTCAGCCCTCCCTGCCCCACAAACTGCGCCTCAAGTCCCAGGCCTCGGGCTGGGAGGGGACCCGGGCCGCTCGCTGAGGGCTCCCCGGCGGCTTCAGGCCGGCAGCAGGGTGGTCGGGATCGGCCGGGTTTGTCCAGGGGCAGTGGCCTGGCCTCCGCGAGCCCCAGAGCTGGGCAGGGCCTGTGGGAGGAGGCGGCTCCTGGCTGGGACGGGCCCCTTCTCAGGAAGCAGTGAAGTGGCCCCCACGGCCCTGGGTGTGCCTTGGCGATGGCCCCGCCCTGGGTCTGTGCTGGGGACGGTCCCTCCCTTCCTTCCCGTCCTCAGCTGGCCCCTGTCACCCCCATCCGTCCCCCACCCCGCCCTTCACCTCTCCAGCTCTTTCCACCTGCCGTGGCCCTTCCCCAGCTGTTCCGGAGTCACCAGCTTCATTCATCACTCACTTATTCAGGATTCCCTGGTCCCTGCCTCTGCCCACTGGTGACCTCTGGATCCTGCCTCCGGTCCCCCTCCAGGGTGGCCTTGATCCCTCTTCTGGGGATGGCCTGGCAGACTGGGGAGGGACCTACCCAGGGCCCCAGGACAGAGATGACAATGTCTCAGGGGCTTCGAGTTCTCACATTTGGGGACCCCTCGGGGACTCGCTGGCGGCTCTGTCTGGAATGCCTCCACGTTTGTCCGTCTGCTGGCTTCCTCTGTCTTGGGTCGGGGTTCTGGGCCCGGGGGTGGTGGGGGGGGACAGGTCAGAGATATCACATGTGTTGGGGACTGGGGGGGCTCAGCGTGGAGCGCTGGCCTAGCACACGCTGGGCCCGGGGTGCCATCCTCAGCACCAGGCAAAAATAAATAAATAAAATAAAGGTATTAAAAAAACAAAAGACAGCTTAAAAAAATACTGCATGTGTCCTCAGCTGCCCGCCAGGGACCAGGTGTAGCTACTGCAGCCCGATGGAAGAAAGGGCCACTCTGCAGGGAGGGGACCCAGGGCCCAGAGCCCCAGCTCACCAGAGCCCCCCGCCTCTCTTTCTCACTCAGGGGCACGCGACCACTGGGCCACATCCCCAGCCCCCCCCTTTTTTTGTATTTTATTAGGGACAGGGTCTCACTGAGTTGCTAAGTGCCTCGCCATGGCTGAGGCTGGCTTTGAACTCGCGATCCTCCTGCCTCAGCCTCCCAAGTGCTGGGATGACAGGCGTGCGCCACCATGCCTGGATATATATATATATATATATTATATATATATATATATATGGTTTTGTTTTGTTTTTTCAGAGATTTTTTGGCACTGAGTGAAAAGACCCCAGCTCCCATTGCTGGGAGGGCTGAGGCGCAGGAGGCTCCTGGGCCTGGCTGCTGTGCTGAGCCTGGAGGTCCCTGGCCAGCGGGGTCCTCAGGCCTCAGGAGCCAACCCCAGCTGTGGGCCTGGCGGGGTCTGGGCCCCTGGGTGTCTGGTGGCCATGAACGTGTCAGGGTGGGGATGCGCAGGGTGGCCCCTCTGCCCGGCACAGCAGGTGGGCGTGTCACCCCGCGGGTCAGGGGCCTGCCGATCCCACATCACAGACGTGTCCTCGCCTCCCTTTGTTCTGTTTGGGAGCCAGAACTGGGTGCGGTCAGGCTGCCCGCTCCTGGGCCTGGCCTTCCAGCAGGGCAGAGAAGACAGGACTGGCCAGGCCCCTGTCCTCTGGTCAGGGCGCCGTGGTTGGCTGGAGGAGCTCAGCCAGGCCCCGCAACGCTGAAGACCCGCACTGTGGGTGGTGGGTGGGGTGGGGGCCCTGCTGTGTCCCGGGCCTTGGGCCTGGACTGCAGACTCCCCTCTCCTAAGAGTGACCTGGGGAGACGGGTCCAGTCCCCAGCCTGCCTCTTCCCACACTGCCCACAGCTGGAAGAGGTAGCTTGGAGTGAGGGAGGTCCCAGCTGGGAAAGCCCAGAGAAAGAGACTTGCTGAAGACCAGCTTCAGCAAGGATGTTAAGTTCTTCCCGATTGATGCTGAAGGGAACGTCGACGAGATGAAATAATCCACACACAAGCCAGGTTGTAGAAATCCTTCTACTGTTCTGATTTTACTTTTCTCAGTATGGCCTTTTATACGTCCCAACAAGCACAGTAATTCGCATTTTTTCTTTAGGAGGTAACATAAAGGAATTTCAGTAAAGAAGATTACAATAAAGGATTTCCAGGAATTAACTATACAATAAAATTTTCCAGTAATTGACTATAGGGGGTTACCTTAGGTTTCCAGTAATTAACTCAATAAGGAATTTCAGGAATTAACTATAATAAAGAATTTCCAGTAAGGAATGTTAGGAATTAACTATAATAAAGAATTTCCAGTAGTTAACTATAAAAGGTTCCAGGAATTACCTAGGGAAGATCAATTATCCTAACTACTGATTAATCGTATCTATAGGCAGGGGAAGGTATTCTAAAAATCTTAAAGCTAATGTTAAAAATTCTTCAACTCTAGGTATGCCTGCTCATAAAGTTATATTGCCCTAGTATCTTCTTCAACTGGGCTCATCCTACCGGCTTAGCTAGTTTCTGGCCTTAGATTCCACAGGGCCATTGAACTGGTTTTATTATTGATAATTAAATAAATTAGAACCTGGTGGTCATACGATAGAAATACATCAAGAGTACAGACAAAAGCACACAAAGTTAATTCTTGGTGGTCGCATAAAGTGGCATCTCATCCGCAAAGAGGAGCCGAGCTCAGACCCCCAGGCATTTGGAGGGAGCTTGGGCTCAAACTCATTTGCATAACCAAGGAAGAACCCAGATTTCTGGATTAGCAGGCGGACACCTGGCTTGATTCTTGGTTTGGAAGAACTAGGCCCACACAGCCCTGAATTAACAGGTTGGGGGTCAGCTCAATACAGGCTGGGGAGATCTCAGACTCACAGCCCCGAATTAACGGGTTGGGGGTCGAGCTCAAATCCCTGGATGAGAAACACCGCAGAGATTCCTAAAGCTAATCAAAGACTTCCCACATCAGAAGGGACCGTAGAGTCTTGTGGCTGGTCATTCAGTCTCAACTTGAATGCCTCTAGTGACGGGGAACTCACTTCCTATAAAATGACTTCACTATTCCTTCTCTTCAGCTAAATCCTGCTTCTTGCAAGCTTCCATCCTAGTGCTGTTTTTAATACAGGGGGCCACTTAGACACCCCCCTCCACTTTTCTTCCCTCCCTCTGCTTGGAGATGGCATCATAGAAGAAGACTTCAGTTTCTCCTCTCTAAAGTGGAGACCACACTTAGCTCAGATGGTTTGAGAGTTCTAAATCTCATTTATTCTGTACATAGAATTTCACATACATCAGTGGCACTCAGTGAGCCTTCAATGAATGTTAACCCCTCCTCTTCCTTTGCTTTGTAGCATGCTCTCACGTTCCCTGACCCAGACTAGGCTGTCTTAGGAGAAATGTTCTCTCATTCTTTGAAATTCCTTCCTTTCACCCTAGGCCTGACTCTTACTTTTTGTCAATGCTCTTTACATATGATGGCTCTTGAAACTAAATATGAAACAGTTATTCATTTATCATATATGCATTTTCAACAAATATCTTTTTGAGATGTCAAACAGAAACTGAAAGGGGGAAATAGTGACTTGGATTGAGAGTTCATGGAAAGAGAAAACTCTTCACAAATGTCTAGAACATTCATTCAAGATGCATTGATTTTTCGTCGTCTGTGCTGGGCCCTGGGCTCACAGGTGTGGGCTCTGCCCTTCCAGAGCCATTGGACAGCTGGTAACGTTCCACGCGGCTTCCTGGAAGCTGTGATGTGAGAACCCCGGGGCCGCTTCCCACCCTGAGCTTATGTCTGTTAGATATTCATGATTGACTTGGGGCCTGAATCTTTAGGGCATCCTGCAACCACACGTTACCTTTCCTCTTCTGCTCATCCTTCCGGCAGCATCTCAGGCCCCTCCCAGGGCGGCTCAGCTTTTACATGAAAGATCTGCAGGCAGCCCACACGCCCTTAAAGTTGGAGAGGCCTTAATCCAGAGTAGCAGTCGGCAGGCATTGCCTGTCGGAGGCGCTGGCTGATGCTTTTGACCTTGGAGGGCAGCTGGCCTCTGTGCAGCTGCTGCGATCTGCCGTCACAGCGGGAGAGCAGCCGCAGACAGGATGGAAGCAGGTGGCCCTGCCTGAGTGCCAATAAAACGTCATCAATAAGAGAATGTGGCCGGGTTGAGCCTGTGGGACGTGGTTGGCTGATTCCCCACTCTGGGCTAGAAGTGGGGTCGTGGGTCCTGGGGAAGCTTGTCTTTCACAGTGATATTTCCAAAATGTTCCCGGGGCAGTGTTACGGAGTTCCACTCCCCCCGCATGCAAAGGAAATACGTTCTCCACACACCGGCCAGTGCTTATTATTTTTTGGTACTGGGATTGAACTCAGGGGCACTTTACCACTGAACTCCTCCCAAAGCCATTATTTGTATTTGTTTTTATTTTTTTTATTTTTTTTTTTCTTTTTTCTTTTTTTTTTTTGTTTTGTTCCTGGGGATTGAACTCAGGGGCACTCAACCACTGGGACACATCCCCAGTCCTTTTTTGTATTTTATTAGAGACAGGGTCTCACTGAGTTGCTGAGTGCCTCACCATTGGTGAGGCTGGCTTTGAACTCGCGATCCTCCTGCCTCAGACTCCCAAGTGCTGGGATTACAGGTGTTCACTACCGTGCCCGGCTCATCCCCCTTTTTCTAATCCAAAGTACTCTGTTTTTTCCTACCTGCCCCCTTATTGTGATTAGCATCCACATATAAGAGAGAACATTTGGCCTTTGGTTTTTATTTTTATTTTGTGATGATCTCACTAGGTTACTGAGGTTGGCCTCAAACTTGGAAATCTCCTACCTCAACCTCCCAAGTCACTGGGTTTACAGGCATGAGCCATCACGCCTGACTCAAGGCTTGGTTTTGATGGACTTTTTGACTTTTTCCCATCGAGTGGGTGTAAAATAATTTAATCTACGTTCCTCCATTGAATGTTTTTTTGGCCAAGATCCTTTGGCTACCTGGTTATCTCCTCTACAATTTGCCCTTTCTGTACCTTATTCTTATTGATTTCTCAGAGCTCTTTATATATTCTAGATACATATCCTTTGTCATGTCACATCACATGATTTTCACCCAACTCACTTTTCACTTTATTCACAGCAAGTCCTATTGTACAAAAGTTTGAAAACTGGATGTAAGGATGTAACCCAGTTTACTAACCTTTTCTTTTATGGTTTGTACATTCTTGTTTTTTTTGTTTTTTTTTTTTTTTTTTTTTTTTTTGTACTGGGGATTGAACTCAGGGCACTCGACCACTGGGCCTCATCCCCAGCCCTTTTTTGTATTTTATTAGAGACAGGGTCTCACTGAGTTGCTAAGTGCTGAGGCTGGCTTTGAACTCACGCTCCTCCTGCCTCAGCCTCCCAAGTGCTGGGATCACAGGTGTGTGCCAACCGGCCTGGCTCATCCCAAACCCTTTTTATTTTTTGAGACAAGTTCTTGCTAAGTTGCTGGGGCTGACCTTGAACTTGGGATCCTCTTGCTTCAACCTCCCCAGTCACTGGGATTTCAGGCGTGCACCACTGTGCCTGGCTGAAGGTTCTTTCTCTGTATGAAGATCACACAGACCGTCTAATACGGGATGGAGGTCTGCTATCATCGTGTTTCAGGCCCTGGTGGGAGAGTAATCAACAACACTGGGTGTTTCCTGTCTCCGTGGTCTGGCAGTCTAGCGAGGGAGGCAGATTAAAGAAAGAAAACGAACAAGTGAGAAAACCGTATAGCAGGAGGATCACGGTGAGAAGTTCATGGTGACAAAAGAGGTGGAGGGCTTACAAAGGCGGCAGCGAGTGGGTCATCGTGGGAACAGGACGATCAGGAAGGGTTTGCTGAGACAGTGAGGTCTGCGCAGAGTTGAAGCAGATGTGGGAGGGAGCCACACGCGGACCCAAGGGAGAGCAGAGTCCCCTAGCAGGGAGCAGAGACCATGCAAAGGCCCTGAGGCAGGACCACGCCTGGTGTCTGGAGGGCCACTGAGGTGACCGCATAGCTGGAGCAGAGTGAGCAAGGGGGAGGAGGGAGGTGGCCCTGTGGGTCAAGGCCAGGACTCGGGCTTCCTCTCTGAGTGAGGTGGGTGGGGGTGGGGGTGGCTGAGCACGTCTCTGCTGGCGTGTCCTCCCACCCCCACCCTGTGGGGTGCGGGGCTGGGTGAGAATCAGTGAGCCCAGCACACAGGTGCCGGCGGGGGAGGGGTGGCGACTGACCACAGGGCTGCTGTGACTCATCTCCCCTGGGCGGCCACAGGCTCCCCTGCGGGGGGTGATCCTCCTGTCCCCATCTCTGAGCCTCTCTGGGGGACGAGTGGAGCTGCTCCCGTGAGGGGGGACCGCGGAGGGACGTCGCCGCGGGTCCTCTCTCCTGGTTTCTTGGACCAGCATGGGCGGAGGGGGTGTCAGGAATGGGCGTGGGACGCAGGAGGGTGACAGCAGGGAGGTCAGTGGGTCAGCAAGAGAGTGGCCGGGAAGGGCCCCTGGGGGAGCACGGCCCCCCCTCAGGTCAAGTGGCCCCAGCCGGTGACATGGGGGGAGGGGCTCGGCACCCTGGGGCCTGGAAGGAGGCGGGGCTTCACCTCGCCCCACGTGACGGTGAGCCCCACAGGTCCAGCACGAGGGAAAAGCAGGCCTTCCCTGGCCACAGGCCTGGTCCTGGCCACAGGCCTGGTCCTGGCCACAGGCCTCGTCCCAACGTTTCTTTCTTTCCCTGCATCGTTTAACCTTCCTTGCGCCGCTGCCCACGGACAGTTGGGGAGACCGCGGCTCAGAGTGGCCACAGACCTCGCTCACACCCCGCGTTGCAGACAGGCCGTCCCCTGGACGCTGCGCTGCGGTCGCCAGCAGCTCTGTCCCTCCACGTCCTTCCTCCCTGGGTCTCTTGCCGTGCCCTGCCCTGGGACCCTTTTCCCTACCTGAGCAGGGCGCCTCACCCACCTTCTGGCCTTCCTCAGCAAGACCTCCCTGAGTGGCCGCTCTGACGCTGCCCCGTGCTGACATGAAAGGGACCCTGAAGGGTGGCTGAAAGAATCCATGGATTCAGCCGGCGCGGTGGCCACGCCTGTAACCCCAGCACTTGGGAGGCTGAGGCAGGAGGATCGACGAGTTCAAAGCCAGCCTCAGCCATGGCGAGGCACCTAGCAACTCAGGGAGACCCTGTCTCTAATAAAATACAAAGAAAAGGGCTGGGGATGGGGCCCAGGGGTCGAGTGGCCCTGAGTTCAATCCCAGGTACAAAAAAAAAAAAAAAAAAAAAAAAAAAAAAAAAAAAAAAAAAAAAAATCACCGGATTAAGTAGGAGCAAATGATTCTCCTCTCTCCCACAGAGCTGTCAGGATAAATATTACTGAACCGAATCCTAGCTTTTTTTTTTTTTTTTTTTTGTACCAGGGATTGAACCCAGGGATGCTTAACCACAGACCCACATCCCGAGCCTGTTTTTTACATTCTATTTAGAGACAGGCTGTCACTGAGTTGCTTAGGGCCTCGGTAAGTTGCTGAGGCTGGCTTTGAACTCGAGATCCTCCTGCCTCAGCCTCCTAGCCTCTGGGATTACAGGCATGTGCCACCGACCAGCTGAATCTGAGTTTTTTTTTTTTTTTTTGTGGTACCAGGGATTGAACTCAGGGGCACTCGACCACTGGGCCACATCCCCAGCCCTTTTTTGTATTTTATTTAGAGACAGGGTCTCACTGAGTTGCTTAGTGCCTCACCATTGGTGAGGCTGGCTTTGAACTTGCAATCCTCCTGCCTCAGCCTCCCAAAGTGCTGAGATTACAGGCGTGCACCACCGCGCCCGGTAGAAACTGAGTTTTGATGAGGAAGCAGGTGCCTCCTTATGGGGAGGAGGGAGACAAGAGAAAACAGGTGTCATGAGTATTTCATTTATTCCTCATTTGTTCATTCACGACTTTCCAGAGAGAACGAAACCTATTCCCCGCTTTTGTAAAGGAGACGATACCCTTCCCGTGCACAGAAGAAATGATCAGGATGACGTCAAACGCTGAGGGCTGCGAGCGGCCGAGCTGGAGGCTGGGTGTCCAGGCGCTGGGCAGATCAGGGAAGGTCCCTCTGAGGAGGGGACATTTGAAGTGGGACCTAGAAAAGTGAGCCATTGAAGAAAGCCAGTCACAACAGGTCGCAGGTTGTCTACGTCCATTTATATGAAATATTCCCTCTGGGTGCGGTGGCGCACGCCTGTAATCCCAGCTCTTGGGAGGCTGAGGCAGGAGGATCCCGAGTTCAAAACCAACCTCAGCAAGGGCGAGGCACTTAGCAACTCAGTGAGACCCTGTCTCTAAATAAAATACAAAAAAAGGGCTGGGGATGTGGCCCAGGGGTCGAGTGCCCCTGAGTTCAATCCCCGGTACAATAAAAAAAAAAAAAAAAAAAAAAAAAAAAAAAAAAAAAAAAAAAAAAAAATTCCCAACAGGCAGATCGGGGAGACAGAGCTGGTGGGGTTTGCGAGTGGAGAGGGCCGGGTGGAGGTGGGGCTGCGGGTTGGACGGGCTTTGTTTTGGAGACGGAGGCGGTGGTTGCAGAACCTCTCGAATGTGGCCAAGGCCACACTGGCTTGCGCACCTTGGCGCGGTTGATCTTACCTTATGTCAATTTCACCTCCATTAAAACAAAACAAAACAAAACAAAACAAAACAAAACAAAAACACACACACAAAACCGCAGGGCGTGTGCGCTCCCTGCGCACAAGGCGGGTGGACGTCTGGGAGACTGGGTCGCGGAGGTGGGTGCAGAAAGCCCAGGTGGGTGGAAGGGGGTGGTCCTTTCTTGAGTCTCAGCGTGGACACGCCCTTGGGATGAGGGTCTCCTCCCAGCCCGGACTTGGCGGGTCGGGGAGCCCGGACCCCGCGGCCGTCCCGCGCAGGTGCGCACCCACGCGCGCCACGTGCTCAGATCGGCGTGCGCAGGTGGGCGTGGCGCGAACACGGACACGCGCGTCTTCTCGGAGCTCCCGACGAAACGCACGCAGGTGCCAGCCTGAGCCTGGCGGTGCAGGGACCCCCTGGGGTCTGTCCCCGAGGCCCTGGAGGAGCTGTGGCCGGAGTCCCTCCCCTAAGGTCACTGCGCGGCCCCTTCGCCCGTCCCTCGCCCTGCCCTGCAGGTCCTGGGGCAGCCCCAGCCGCCCCTCCCCACCTTACTGTAAGTTCTGAGAAATCCTGTCCTGTGGTTTGGCTGGGCCCCTCCCCACCGCCCCTGTCCCCCGCGGGGCTGCCTGGGCCGGCCACTGACTTCCGGTCTGAGGCCTGGGGGCGGGGTGGGGGAGGGCTAGGCAACCCGCCCCCAGGTGCAGGGAGAGGCCGCTTCGGCCGCCTCTAGTTGGTTTGCCTCTCTGGGCTTCGGTTGTCCCCCTGCCCAATGGGGCGATGGCGATGGTGGCTCCTGCCGGGCAGGGCTGTGGAGGAAGGTCGCTGAGCACGAGGCTCCAGGGAGGTGAGACTCTGGCAGGTGACCACGAGTCACTTCCCGCGGGCTTCCCTCCCCGCAGCCTCCGCGCCCAGAGCGCCCGCACCCCTCTCCCGGGCTTTAGCCCAGCCACGGTCCAGACCCCGGCACAAGCCCCTTTCCTCAGGGAGCTGGGGACAAGCTGGATCTGGGGTCAGGAGATACCCGGTTTAAAGGCCAGCTCAGCTGCGCAGGCCACGTGACACTTCCTGTGTCCGTTTCCCCAGCTGGGCTCTGCTGCTCTGTTCCCTGGAATGACCTCTGAGAGGGGACCCTCACCGGAGAGTCTCTGCTTCTGCCCACCTCTCCTGCACAGCGCAGCTTGGGATCTGCTCACTTCCCAGCAGCCCTCTCTCACGTCTTGTGGTTTCCCAGCATGCACCCTGATTGCCCCAGACCTGCCACTTCCCTGCCCTTAATCCTTCCATGGCTCCCCATTGCTCTCAGAAAAACAAAAACAAAAACACCAAAGAGCTCCCGGTGGCTGTCCAATAGAAACCAAATCTGGAAACTAGGAAAGACAAACTATTCCCAGGGGTCACTACACAGAGGGGAGGAGGGACTGTGACAATAGCAAGAGCTCTCCAGCCTGGGGTCTGTGGGCATGACCAGAGCTGAGCAGAAGGCTTTTCCTCTTCTGGAGAGGAGCGCAGAGGGCTAGACAGGAGCAGCTGTGGAGGAGGTCCAAACTGCAGGGGCCTGGGGAAGGAGAGATGCAGTCCCCCCTGATGGGTGAGGCAGACTGGGAACTGGGAGGATCTGGCCTTGTCATAGGAAAACAAGAAAATAGGTAGTTCAAGTTCAAAGGCCGCAGCCTCAAGACCCAGGAAGAGCTGCTGTTCCAGTTTGAAGGTAGGAAAAGACCAGTGTCCCAGGACAAAGGCAGCCAGGCAGGTGGAACCCCCCTCACTCTCTGAAGGGCCAGCCTTCAACTGATTGGATGAGGCCCACCCACTCCAGGGAGGGTCATTTGCATTATTTGTGCTATTGATTTTCATGTTAAATTCCTAAAACACCTACACAGAAACACCCAGAATAATGTTTGACTAAGTGTCTGGACGTCCCACGGCCCAGGCAAGTTGACACATAAAATGAACCAACCAGAGTGGGCGTCTGGGATGCTCAGAATGCACAGGAAGGGGGAACTCAGCCGTCACTGTTTTCCAGACCCATGTGGTCATAGCCCACGAGGCCCACGAGGCCCTGGCCCTCTGGGTCACCTCCCTGTCCTCACTCACCCTGCTTGGGCCACACGGACCCCTCTCCTGTTCCTCCACCACCCAGGGGGTCATGGCTCGAGGCCCTGTCCCTTGGTCCCTGTCTGGAGACTCTCCGATCGCCCGTCCGGCTGCCTTCTTTCAGTTTTCCTCAGGACACTCTTTGCTGTCTGAGGTTCTTAGTTCTTTCCATATTTGCTGGCTGTTCCTTCCTGTGGTCAGAAGGCTTTGAGATGGCCAGCAAGTACCGGTTCCTGGGAACAGTGGCACCCTGGCCCTGCCCGACCGGAAGTCACCTGCAGGGGGGGTTGATGTGGGAGGACTCACAGACTGGTACATCGCACCATCCTGATAAATGTGAGGGTAGGTTCAGGTCTGCTGCCAGGTGGGTCACCAGTCACACATGGCTTCCCTGAGACTGAAGTGGGGATAGAAGTTTATGAGGAAGAAAAGTGTCAACAGCATGTGCAAAGGCCCTGAGGTGGGAAGACGTGATGTGTTTGTGGGGAAAGGAAAGGAGGTTGGGGGGTGCAGAGTGCAATGGAAAACAGTGGGGTGTCAGTAGAGCTTTGGGTCTGCTGTCAGTGGGGTTTTGGGGAAACTGATTACCCCCAGGGCCATGGAGAGTCATTAAGGGATTTATGGTGAGGGGCGTAGCCTGGAAGGGGAAGGAAGGGGCGCTGGGTGTCCTTGGGGGAGGAGCATCCAGCCGGGCTGAGGAGAGAAAGGGCGGGAGGACGGTGGGGAGCTGCCGGCGGGTGGGCGTGGTCGGGCTGCGGTGGAATTCCAGGACAGTGGGTGAGTGAGCTTGTCACCCCCGCCCCTGCCTCCTCCCTCGTCTCCTGTCCGGTGGTGGCCGGAGACCTCGGGTGCACAGCTGGGGGTGAGGCGTGGGTGTGGGCGTGTGGGTGTGTGAGCGCCCCCTGTCCCTGGGGGCTGCCACCTGTCCTCCGGGGTCGGGGACCGTCCAGGGGTGAGGCGGTGCGTGTCCCTCCGGCGGTGCCTGCGCAGAGGCTGGGCGGGGAGGCCCGGGGCGCCGCAGGAGCCCCAGCTGCCGAGGCGGGAGGGCGGTGAGTGGCGACTTCCTGCCTCGCGAGGGGCGAGGCCACGGCCTCTCCTTCCCCCGCCGGGCTCGGGACTTTCTCTGTGTCGCGCTGGGCGGGGCGGCGATTGGGGGCGTGGCTAACGAAACGCCCCCCAACCCTGCCAAAGGTAAGCGGGTTCCAGAACCCGGGAAATAAAAGTAATCAGGCTTCAGAGCAGTAGTCTTCGTCGCGTCCCGTTGTCTTTCTTTTTTGTCATCCATAACAGGTTTTATTTTATTTTTTTTACTTTGTGTTATGTGAGTTTACTTTGGGGTGATGCGTCCTCCCAGCTTTTCCAATGCAACTTTTTTTCCTTTCTTCCCGTGGTGACGTTGGGGAAGCAACCCAGGGCCTCCCCAGGCCATGCTAGACCTCTGCCACTGAGCCACACCCCGCCCCAGGCATTTATTTATTTATTTATTTTTGAGTACCAGGGATTGAAATC